>NC_069432.1:17638803-17666303 GCF_026875155.1 Cherax quadricarinatus | reverse complement strand
TAAACCCACTGTGAGTATCTGACAGTATAACCTTAATAAACATTATCTTAAACCCATTGTGATATCTGACAGAAATAACCCTAATAAACATTCTCTTAAACCCGCTCGGTATGATATTCTGACAGTAAATAACCTTAATAAACCATTCTCTTAACCCCACTGAGTGATATTTCTGACAGTATAACCTTATTAAACATTGTCTATAAATCCCACTGTGATATTCTGACAGTATAACCTTAATATACATTCTCTTAAACCCACTGTGATATTCTGACAGTATAACCTTAAAAAACATGCCACTTAAACCCACTGTTATATTCTGACAGTATAACCTTATAACATTCTTCTTATAACCCACTGTGATATCTGACAGTATAACCTAATAAACCTTTTCTTAAACCCACTGTGAGATTCTGACAGTATAACGCTTAATAAACATTCATCTTTAAACCCATTGTGATATTCGACAGTATAACCTTTAATAAACATCATCTTAAACCCACAGGGGGTGATATATCTGACGAATAAACCTTAATAAACATTCCTCTTAAACCAACTGGTGATATTCTGACAGTATAACCTTAATAAACATTGTCCTTAAACCCACTGTGATATTCTGACGAGTATAACCTTAATAAAACATTCTCTTAAACCCACTGTGATATTCTGACAGTATAACCTAAAAACATTCACTTAAGCCCACTGTGATTATTCTGGACAGTATAACCTTAATAACAGTCTCTAAACCCACTGTGGAAATTCTGACAGAATAAACCTTAATAAACATTGTCTTAATCCCCTTGGGATATTCTGACAGTCTAACTTAATAAACATTCTCTAAACCCACTGAATATTCTGACAGATAACCTAATAAACATCCCTTAAACCCACTGTGATATTCTGACAGTATAACCTTAATAAACATTCTCTTAAACCCACTGTGATATTCTGACAGTATAACCTTAATAAACATTCTCTTAAACCCACTGTGATATTCTGACAGTATAACCTTAATAAACATTCTCTTAAACCCACTGTTGTTATCCTGTCTGGTAACACTGTTTTCCTGATAGTAATCACAATTTATTACATTTCCCTTCTCTTTAGTTATTTCATTACTCTATATTTCAACTTGGTGTTTGACATTAAAGTCTTTTACATTTAAATCATCTTTTCACAAACGCTCTTAAACTTACTGTTTAATACCTCACAATTTCTCTTCCATTCCAATGAATTTGTGGTCGCTATTTATTCTTCATATTTTGTCTTTAACATTTAGTTAATTGTTTCAGTTCTAATCCTTCTCTCTTCTCTACTATATCTGTTTCAGTTCTAATCTTCTCTCTTCTCTACTATATCTGTTTCAGTTCTAATCATCTCTCTTCTCTACAAATAATCTGTTTCATGTTCTAATCTTTCTCTCTTCTCTACTATATCTGTTTCAGTTCTAATCTTTCTCTCTTCTCTACTATATCTGTTTCAGTTCTAACCTTTCTCTCTTCTCTACTACTTCTGCTTCAGATTTTCTTCTCTTCCTTCACTCGAGAAATCATTTTTAACCAGTGTCAATTGCTGGTAAGTCTTTTAATTATCACATTTGTGTATTTGTTAATAGTTTCATTATCACAGTCACAGCTCTCATCACCTTCCGCTACATCATTATTTTTTTTTCTTATATCACTTTTAAAACAAACTGTTTCCAATTTAATATAAGTTACGGAAGTTTGTTCGAGTCATCTATATTTCTCTCATATTATATATTGTTCGGTTTTTTCTGAAATATTGTCTATCATTATTTTCAAATAAATTATATTGTTATCCTGTACAAAAAAGCCACATGGGGATGGGAAAATTTTTTGCAATAGAACTTTCTCACTCTCGTGCGTCGTCAGCAGCTATGCAATGTTGCAAGACAACAACAGATAGGAGGGGAAATTTTCTGAGGTAAGGCAGAAGGTGTTAGTAGCATCCCATGTCACAGTGACATGGATGCCACTGATTACATAGCTCCTGACGACGCACGAGAGTGAGAAAGATCTAGTGCTAGATTCCCCTCCCCATGTGGCTTGTTCTGCACTTTAAAATCGCCTGTTTGCGACTGTACTGCATATTACTATCATATTCAAAAAACATGTATTATTTCCAATAAAAATACGATCACTCTCTTCAAGTTTTCTGAAGACTTGTTTCCCTGCTCGAGCAAATAGCAGGTTTAATATTACCGGTGTGTTGCCTTCTCTTGTTCTCTCTTAAAGTCTGTTGACTCAGACCTCGATGTCAAGCCATGAATACTAATTGAGAGTGTACTGAAGAGGTCCATCCAAGCTGAACCTTGGGGGAGGAGCTTTGGTGCTGACAGTACACTCTGGGAAATAAATTACCCATCAAAGGCCCTGATCACGATCGTATTTTTGAGAAAATATTTACTTGGTCGGTACGATCCTGCTACTCTTAAACTCTTCCCACTTTTATCTTCATTCTACGTCTTACAAGAGAATGTAGTTAAAGGGAATTCAATCTTTCTTCGTATGGAAGACTTCTTATGCAGTGGATTAATTTTGTCATTCTTCTCTGAATGTTTCTCTAACGAATTTATATCCATTCTGTAATACTGAGATCAGAATTGGTGACAAATCATTTACCATCACCCCTGGAGATTAATGGTTGCAAGAGAATCGAAGACTAACCCAAAAGGATTCTTTCAGGTATACAGAAGTAAGATCAGGGACAAGATAGGCCCACTCAAAAGTTCCTGGGGTCAGCTCACGACAGTGATAAGGAAATGTGTAGAATTTTTAACACATACTTCCTCTCAGTTTTTACACAGGAGGATACCAGCGATATTCCAGTAATGATAAATTATGTAGAACAGGACGATAAAAAACCCTGGGGCACTATTAGGGTCACAAGTGACATGGTCCTTAGGCAAATAGATAAATTAAAACCTAACAAATCCCCAGGCCCTGATGAACTGTATGCAAGGGTTCTAAAGGAATGTAAAGAGGAGCTTAGCACACCTTTGGCTAATCTTTTCAACATATCATACAAACTGGCATGGTGCCAGATAAGTGGAAAATGGCAAATGTGATACCTTTTTTTCAAAACAGGGGGAACAGGCCCCTTACTTCGAACTATAGACCAATAAGCCAAACCTCCATAGTGGGAAAATTTATGGAACAATAATTGCCGAGCAGTTCGTAGCCACCTTGAAAAGCATAAATTAATCAACGAATCTCAGCATGGTTTACAAAGGGGCGTTCCTGCCTTACGAATTTATTAACTTTTTTCACTAAGGATTTGAGGAGGTGATCATGGTAATGAATATGATATTGTGTATATGGACTTCAGTAAGGCTTTTGACGGGTCCCACATCAGAGACTATTGAGGAAAATTAAAGCACAGGAAATAGGAGGAGAAATTTTTTCCTGGATAGAGGCATGGTTGACAAATAGGCAGAAAGAGAGTTTGCATAAAAAGGGGAGAAATCAGAGTGGGGAAGTGTCACGAAGCGGTGTTCCACAGGGGTCAGGTGTTGGCCCCCTGCTGTTCACAATCTACATAAACGACATAGATGAGGGCATAAAGAGCGACATCGGCAAGTTTGCCGATGACACCAAAATAGGCCGTCGAATTCATTCTGACGAGGACATTCGAGGACTTTCCCGGAAGATTTGAATAACTGATGCAGTGGTCGGAGAAGTGGCAGATGCAGTTTAATATAGACAAATGCAAAAGTTCTAAATGTTGGACAGGGCAATAACCAAGCAAAATATAAATAAATAATGTAGATCTTTAAAATTACGGATTGCGAAAAAGATTTAGGAGTTTTGGTTTGCAGTAATCTGAAACCAAGAAAAACAGTGCAAAAAGTGTTCGCAATAAAGCTAATAGAATCCTTGGCTTCTATCAAGAAGCATAAATAATAGGAGTCCTCAGGTTGTTCTTCAACTCTATATATCCTTGGTTAGGCCTCATTTAGATTATGCTGCACAGTTTTTGGTCACCGTAATTACAGAATGGATATAAATTCCTGGAGAATGTACAAAGGAGGATGACAAAGTTGATCCCATGTATCAGAAACCTTCCCTATGAGGATAGACAAAAGGGCCCTGAAACTGCACTCTCTAGAAAACGTAGAATTAGGGAGGATATGATTGAGGTGTAAAATGGAAGACAGGAATAAATAAAGGGGATGTAAATAGTGTGCTGAAAATAACTAGCCTAGACAGGACTCGCAGCAATGGTTTTAAGTTGGAAAAATTCAGATTCAGGAAGGAAAATAGGAAAGTACTGTTTGGTAATAGAGTTGTGGATGAGTGGAACAAACTCCCAAGTACCGTTATAGAGGCCAGAACGTTGTTTTAGCTTTAAAAATAGGTTGGGTAAATACATGATAGATGTTTGGGTGGGTGTGAGTTAGACCTGATAGTTTGTGCTACCAGGTCGGTTTTCCGTGTTCCTCCCTTAAGTCAATGTGACCTGACCTGACTAGGTTGGGTGCATTGGCTTAAAGCCGGTAGGAAGACTTGGACCTGCCTCGCATGGGCCAGTAGGCCTTCTGCAGTGTTCCTTCGTTCTTATTTCTTATGTTCTTAAGTATCGCTAAAGCGTTGAAAAAACATTGCAATAAGAGTTCTTGTGATCTATATTTCAAGCTAAATCATCTTAATACTTTTTATTTTAGTTTTGTAATCTTCCGAGCTTAGTATCTCAACTAAATTCCTAATTTCTTTCTCACCAGTTTCTCATCTACTTCCAAACTCTTGTAAAATCATTTTCTCTTGTAATTTTTTTTTTCAATTTTTTGATTGAAATATTCACTACATTTTTTTTCAGTTTTCCAAGTTACATTTTTTGTTATGTAATTTTTTTTTCAGCCAATCTTTCCAGCCTAACCTGACTTGTTTCCATTTTGTTAGTGTGTCCATCCATCCCTCCATCCATCCATTCAGTAGATTTTCCAGCGGTGTAGTTATAGTTGTGGTGTACCGAGTGTCACTGCCAATAAACAAACAAATTAACTTTTTTTTTTAAAAAATTCACTTTTGTTATCTACCCAATGTTTTACTTTAAAAAAGTTCCTACCCTATAACTTTTTTACGATACGTATTTTTTAAAAATCCTTATATATGCCTCTGTTCCCTCCACCATGAACTGGCAGAAGAGAGAGGAGAGAGAGAGAGAGAGAAAGAGAGAGAGAGAGAGGGGAGAGGAAAGAGAGAGAGAGAGAGAGAGGAGAATTATGAGGGGGTTTTAATACCCGTAAAGCTTTAAGGTCAAGGGCGGGATATTCACCTGATAAATCAATCCCCCTAAATTGGCTGGATGGATTGACTCAAAAGCATCGAAAAAAAAAGGGCCCAAACCCCTTGTGCCAATCAACCCTAATCCAGCATAGGAATCTCTTTTTTTATCCGCAAAAAACTGCAAACAAAGTTTCGGTGTGACAATAAGGCAGGATAAGGCTGGGGCCAAGATAAGGTGAACCCAAGATTTTTTGAGTATATGGCAGACCCTAAAAACGCTAACTGCCGTATATGGCTCAAAAAAATATCGCCTACAGCTGCCTCCTGTTAAGCCTCTTCCACTAGGGCACTATCACTAACAATCCAAAATTAGGTTTTAAGCACTGGACTTTTTTGGGTGCCTTCACCGAATATGGCACCGGGACTCGGGGGAAAACTGCAAGACTGGGGATCTCCAGCCTGCACTCTTCTCCTTACAACCTTAAAGTAAAGGGGGTTCACAGTTTTCAGGGGGACATCTCAAGTATCACCCGGTGACAGGTCTAAAAGGGGAAGTTTGGTTGGCTCTTGTTATAGAATGTCTACTGAATGGCTTCAACTCATCCCAGAATCCATGCCAGCAAATGATGTTCTCTGATATTTCTGAGGAAGAGAGTAAATCCCCCGCCCCGCGCTCTCAGGCACATCAATCACCTTACGTCTTAACCCCAGGACAATAATAGAGGTTATACATCCTTCCGAAAAACAGAATGACGATAGTGTCTGCAGCAGATGTATATTTTTGGGGGAATGGTAAGAAGAATGACAGAGTGTTGAAGCCCAGGGGCGAAGTGATATTCTAGAGGTGAAATTAGACCCAAAATTTTCTATGAATAATCACGTGGAAATCTTTCAAGCAAAGCACAAAAACAAAAAGCACTAAGGAGAATCTCTACCTCCGACAGTTGGGGGCGCAAAAATCTATAGGAGGCCCAAGGGGGGCCACAGCTTGAAATGCTCCCCTTTTCTTGGTTGCCCCCCCCCACTCATCACAATTTTTAACAGAATTTTAAAAGCTGCAAGATGACTTTTTCTGCCTGGACCCTGGATCGATCTTATTCCCAAAAAAGTGGATGGCCTTATTATTATGTACAAGGCCAGTATAGCCAATGTACATATAAAATCTGTTGATCACATGAAATCTCTGACCCACAGAAGGCTCCAACTTCACCCTGCTCCCTACTTGTATGCTCCATAACAATAAAAATATAAGGCAAATATAATACTAGGGAAGGCTTTCAAATGAGCTGAGGTAGGTAACAGCTTTCAGCTTGTAAATAAAAGTACAAACTTTTAAACTAAACCTATAAAATACTTTAGTTAAAAAAAGGAGCCTGCAATAATAATATTTATTAACATACAAACCTCGCGTGTTGACAATAAACACATAAAAAATAGAGTAAAGAAAGTCTTGACACAGTAGTACGGTTGTCCCCTTGAATCGTAACGTCAATTCACTTGCACCAGCAATATATAAAACTCCATTCATTCCTCTCATAAGTTTTCAGATATGTTATTTAAAACGATATACACATTAAGATGTATTCAAAATATATAATAATAATTTCCGGGTAGTAAAGAGCGAGAGAAAAATAATTGTAAATAACGTTGATGGTGGAGAGTGTTGCCTCGCCTCACACCCCGACCTTGTTTATGTTTATATTGATCAGCTGATTTATGGTAAATATGAAGGACGCGTCCATTATGACGTGTAGTGGAGGAAGGGAACACCTGAGCCTGGGGTTCACGCTCTTATTACCGTGAAAAAGAGTTATCTTTCCGTATTAATTGCCTTCAAGGAGGGTTAGGTTAGGTAAGATTTGTCAGGAAACAGAACAAGTGTTCCCTAACGCGGGTCTTAGTTATGTGATGACCCCGCAGCTGGAGCTTTTGGTCATCTGACCGAGGCCTTCCTTTGGCTTACCGGTCCACCCCCCTTAAAAATTATGGTTATGATTCTAACCATGTCATTTTCAAGGGAGTGAGGGAATATTTTTTTTATATTTTATTTAAAACAGTGCGATACAAATGACAGAAATATATTAAAAAGATACACGACAAAAGATTACTGCACTAGAATCGCACTTAACCCGAGACCTAATAACGACACCATACAGTACAGTGGTAATACACACTCACACACACCACACCGTTATGTTACATTGGTATTATTACACTCACACACAACACACCGTATATTACAGTGATAATACACTCACACAACACTATACATTACAGTGGTATTGCTTTATTTGTTTAAAGAACATCTCTAAAAAAGGTTACATATTACCAAACATCAAACACTGGAAATTATGAAGATTGTACAATAAAACAGAGATAAAAACAAACAAACACGCACAATGACACACACAAGCACACACTTTTACACTACATGAGACTACATCAGGCACATACTAGGTGAGGTTTCTGCCTGTCAACACACGTTATGCAAGACTAATTCTAAGATCTTGGGTACTTAACAGAGCACCACGATACTCAAACATTAATATTGGCGATTATCACGAGATCTTAACATACAAAAGGTATTTACTATTAAAAGAAGGAAACGGGATAATACTAAAAGTCACAATAAAAAACATCCAATATAACAAAACAAAACTACGATAGATATTTTACATCTAAAGCAAAACAAAGAAAAATAATGCAAACTAGTTAAAAGTAATATAATATTATTGAAAAGCACACTGTAACACAGCATAAAATATAACAAAATAAAAATCAATTGCTATACGCTGGGAAAACACTTTTACCACTTAAAAATTGAATCAAAAACAGTAAAGACTCCTATGCACATATTTGAGTCTCATAGAAAATTTTCAACATAAAGTCCTTGAAATGATTTATACATGATAAAAATTTGCAATCGTAGTGCTACACCTTCCTCAATGATAATTGTGTAGTTCTTAAAAACCTCGGGGTAATAACCCTACTGCCTCTAGATATCAAAACTCATTTATACATCCATATAAACAGCTCTCCATGCTCACACCCAAGTCTGGGAAAATAGCCCGTCGTATCCCTTTACCCATTTTGCAAATCCCATAAATCCCTTAAATGTGAAAATTCGGTAACCCTCACAAAAAATCTCTCTCCCATCCCCTCCATACACCCCCTTTTATTTTACACTGTGTCCTATAAAAAGTTGCTGCCAATGCATTAATTCTTGCAACGCACGTCCGCCTCCCTCATAGCCCACATTCATGTATATATAATCCGTAATCATATACCCAATCGCATTCTAAACCCCTTTTTTATTCACCCCAGTTATATCTAAACTTAAAACCCTCAAAACCTGCAAACCCCCCCCCCCCCACAAACCCTTTAAAAACCTTACCCATCCAAACCCTTATAAGTTCAATACAATCGCAAAATCCCACCGTATGATTAAATAGTCGCCAAATCCTCCCAATCCCTGCATTCCCCATCCTCTCGTATTCTTTTATAGAATAAAACCATTCCTGACGGCAAGTATTCCATGTAAAAATCTAAAACATAATTCTCTTACTTTAGGTTTTAAACGCAATTATTTAAACGCCCCCAAATATTATGCCAATCATACATCGGATAAACTCCTTCTACCGCCGCTACCAGAGCCTTACCATCTGCCCTATCAAGATTTCTCAATTTAATTTGTGAGTGATCCCTCACGTTTATGATGACCGTAACATTGCCTCACCTATCATGAACCCCGACCCCCCCACCACCGTCGCATTTTCCTGATGTATCCTATGAAGACCGTCTTCTTTCGCCCCTCCCTCCCGCTTATAACTATGTTTTAAATACATACTTATTATCCTCTTTTCGACATCTATAGACCCAGCCCTCCACGGCCAACGGGAGTGTGACAACCGCTCTACTTAACCTTTCGCTCCCTGTTCCCCAAATGAATCTAAAAACACTTTTTTGTAACCTTTTTAATTCACAACGAAGTATCGGAAATTTTACCGTAACATGCCATAGTTTACTATATAATAGCACATTCGTTTGTTATCACCCTTTGTTGCAAACTTAAATTAGCAGCTCTCAACCCACTAAGACGCTTCAGAACACTATCAACGATACGCACGGTTTTTTATTTGTTGTGCTGACTTGAAACATTTACATAAACGATCCCACATCTCTTTATTTGGTCCACCCTTTCCCACCTTTCAGCTACCATTCCTTCCTCACGCGACCCTTTTCCAGTTCATATACTTTGTTTTCCTCATGTTGATCGTCATGCCAGTAGCCTTTTCAAAACTTTCACTAACTTTTCTACCCGAATCAAATCCATGTTTTCTCTCACCAAAATCGTCGTGTCGTCGACATATCCAACAATGCCCGCTCCCCCACCCCTTCATTACTCATCCCATTTGCTTCCAATAAAACCCTTATCCCTCTATAAAAGGGGTCTTGAAAACAAGCAAAAAAAATTTGTGAAAGGGGAAAAACCTTGACGCAAACCCCTTCCCATCTAAATTTCCGATCTCCCAACCTCCCATTCACCTGCACACGCAAAGATGCCCTTGATACATTAATTTGGCCCATGATAAAATTTTCCCCGCCCCAAACCCCTGCCATCTCATTATCTTCCAAAAACGTCTCCCGTTCCACACTATCATATGCCGCCTCCCAATCTATAGCCAATACCCCCCATCTCCCAATCTTACTCTTTCTTCAAAAAAAACTTCTAATCATACCGTGACCTTCATACATAGACCTGCCCGGCACCCCTTATTGTCCCTCGTCAATCACTTTGCCCAGGACTTTTTTTATTCTGTTGGCCAAGATCCTTCAAAAATTTTATAGTCCCCACATAATAACGAGATTGCACGATAATCTTTAACCGTTAATGGCTCGCCTTTAGGAACTAGGACGACCACACCCCAACCTTTGTTGTTCCCCTAAAACCCCATCCCGCTTCATGATATTGAATAAACGACCAAAAACCCCTTTAAAACGTTCCAATTTTGAATATAAAAGTCGCTGGGCAACCCATCTATTCCTGGCGCCTTACCCAATTGCGCCCCAGATAAAGCCTCCCAAGTCTCACACTCCGTTTTCGGCCCTCCCAACATCAAACGATCATGCTCCTCCAGCTCACAACGCACAAACCTACCGATTGACTTGCAATGCAATTTCACTTATTCCCAAAACTTTGCGTTTCAATTTAACCCAAGCATCAATATACCCACTCATACCTCCGTCGTCGTCAACACCTGATTTTACTCTATACCCCTGCATACCTACCTGGACATTCAACCCCATTAACTCCATTGCTTTGCGACGTCTGTGTTGATTCCTCAACACACACGCCGACGGCCGATCTCCACAAAACCTCTTTTGATTCCACCTTAAGCCTTTTTCCCCCTCAAACCTTTCGTTTTGTAAATTACGTATTGCTCCTTAATTCGTTCAATTTCTGTAACAGGATAATTAGCATTCGCTTTACATAGCAGTCGCGCAACTGCCCCTCTAAATATCGTTGGAAACCATACTGTAACTGATTATATCTCACTCCCTGAAATAATATAAAATTCCTTAATTTGCTTTTTGGCTATCATTCCCACCAATTAACCAAAGCCACATCTCCCGGTGCTTCAACCACAAGGCGTTCCCACATATGCCCAAAAGGACAAACGACTTTCCTCTCTCTTCAATAACTTTTTCATTTAATTTCCAAAATGACGGACCCCTTCTAGGCACACCCTCAATATTTTACATCCATTACAACTCCTCTATGATCCGAAAAAAAACCCCATTTATCACACTCCACTCTCCGCACTGTAACCGCACTAGACACGTACATTCTATCTAATCTCGCCGCATAATCTCTTCTAATGAAAGTATGCTCCACATTGCCACCCCCCCCACACACATCCATTAAACCCAACTCGTCAATAAATCTCCCAGGAACCCAAGCAAAAACCCGCTCCTCGAGGCTCCCATCTTTTCGTCGTATTTTCACAATTCCAGTCTCCCCCTATTATCGCACATTTGGTAAACTACGTAGATGATATACTAATACATCTTGTACAAAATGAGTTTTAAGTCGTGCATCTCCCTCGGCCCGGCCCATATACACCTACAAAACTTATAGTACTCTACCCCATAAACCATCCCCCCTAATCACTCTCCCCTCCCCCCCTTTTACTATGGCGTACTACAAACGGGCTATTTTCCTTTACCAGAATGGCGACGCCTCCTTTTAACCTCGTCGCATATTCCATATACACATCGTAACCATCTAATTCCAACTCATATCCAATTCTGTAATTGTGTTCTTGGATAAATACCACATCCACATCTAGACCACCAAAAATTCATTAAACCACTTTCGCTTCCCCTCAGATCTCAAAAACCGTTAATATTTATTGTCAAAACCTTAAAGTCAATTAATGGGATTTTCCTTTGGTTCTAGGTATAGACTTTTCACTTATACATTTTACACCTCTATCCCTCTCCCCTTTTTGGGAATCACCTTTATAAACTCTTGTTTCGTGGATTCACTGTTCCCTTTCCTCTGTACATCCGCCCAAGACTTTTTCCCTGGCCTTTGGGCAAAGGAGTGAGCACGTCGTCTGTGTCTGGTGGGGTCGCAGTTCGCTTTCGCGTCCTACCCTCCACCCGCATTGGGATTTCTTTAGTACTATCATGATGCACCTCCACTTCTGCTATATTTACCATCATGCCATGCGACACCCCAGACTCCCAAAGCTTTCCATCCGTCGCCTCACCATGATGCTCAACCGATCCATATTTGCACCTGGTTCCTCCACACGGTTGACGATCGACTCGTCTAACAATACATCCAGTGCCTTCATAAAGACGCCGCTACATCCTCGTCCCCCATATGGGGAGAGTCTCTTCAAATACTTTATTTATATCAGTGATGGTGTTCTCTCGCGGTTTTGCATCCTCCAAAGCCTTCTCCTGCGCTTTTTCTACCTCTTCACTCCAAGATGTCCGTTGTCGAGACGGGTGAGCATAAGACTGTTCTCGTCCCTCCACTTGCTCGACTTCTTCCGGTTGTTGCTGGTGCGATATTTTGGGGATTCCTACGACGCTTATCACACTGTGCCGCTATGTGGTCATACGATCCACACAGCCGACACGTACGACGTTGCCCCGCATATGTTACATATAACCCGAGTTCGAAATGTCTGCAACATAATATAGGACGGTATGGGATGGCGGGAAGGTCATTTTGACTGAATATGTTCCCTCAAACTTCACTAAGGTCAGGGCCCACCGACTGCAGAGGCCATATGAACCGTACCATAATTGTTTTCATTTTTATAACAATTATTGCCTCAAAAAGGGACTTCCTTATTTAACCATGTGTAGGTCGTGATACTCATGTAGACCCTACTGATACAGCTGAATTGACGGCTTAATGGTCTCTTGTACTATCCACACCGCTTCATAAACTTGCTGACGTCTTTTAACGAAGATCGTGTTCGTCCATTAGGTACACCACATATCTCTCATTTGCGATACCGTAGGTTTCACGGATAACGCCGTAGTAAAAGTCCATCGTGGCTCCGTGACAGCCCCCCGGGGTTTAACTCAACGCAAACAGTGTTGATGCGTTCGAGCTCTGCAGCGCCATGTTGGTAAATGAGCAGCGCACTCCTCACTTCTCAATGGTTTGACGAACGGGGGTACCGCCGACACAGGGGTGCAGCGCACAACCTCACTCGGACCGTGGGCAGCAGCAAATGTAAAATGTGGAACGCTTCCGATTTTGGTGTCATCCTTGCGCAGGGGCCATGCTAATCTTCTTGTATCTTTCCCAATTTTAGTATATGTACTGCCGAAGAAGTACAAAAAAATGGGGAAACGTTCACGATTTTGCGGGTTCCTTGCGCGGGGGCCCATGCAAAATTTTCTTTTATCGTTCCAATTTTAGTATATGTATGCCAAAGCAAGTACATAGGGAAAATATTATGGGGTTATGGGTCCCCTTTGCTATAAAGGACTCCTAGTCGAGGAATCTTGACTACGCTTTCATGAAACAACCCAAATTACCGCCTTTCTCAGGGGCGTAAAACCCCTTACAGGAAAAGTCCCCCTCACTCATTAATGTGGTGGGTTTAGTGTCATTTTAAGACCGACACACCATTTTTAACGTAAATGATACAGTGACTTGTTTAAGCTAATATTTTTCCTTAATGAGATTCTTGATCGTCAGCTCTAAAGTGAACACCTCTCATGTAACCTCATAAACCCCTTCCCCATGATTACGTCAGTGAACCCTTCATTATACGTAGTGAAACCTCTCTGTTCCCTTAGTGAACACCTCTCAGTATCCTCAGTAAAACACCTTCATAATACGTCAGTGAAACCCTCTCATGATATACCTTAGTAAACACCTCTCTGATATGCCTCAGTAAAAACACCTCTCATGATATACGTCAGTAAACCCACCTCTCATGTATACACGCCAACTATTCACAAGACATATGAATACCTCTAAATGATTTAACACAAGTACATTTGATGATATACACAAAGCACATCTTAGTGAAATAGAGAGTACCTCTTCAGTACCTGGTTTTGTTGGTACTCTGAGGTTGAACTTCGTTATTGTCTGAATATTTTATACTTCGTCCCCAGAAAGCTTTGTCGCCGGGCCAGTTTTGGATAAGCTGTAATGTAAACATTAAAGAAACGGTTAGCCGTTGGTAACATCAGTAAACGGCATAAACCCGAACCGTAATTTTAACATACAGTGGACAATGGGTTTTACATGTGATTTACCTGTGGTCAGTTTTCGAGGGCTCTTTGACCCTGCAGCCCAGCCTGATGTATTACTGTCAAGTGAATAATGTCATCTGATGTACACTTATCACCCAGACTGACGGTTACTCTGCGACAATTTGTATTGAAAAGGGTAGTGATAAACTCATCACTTGCGTCATTATGCGGTGAACAACACCTAAGTATCCACCTTTTAAAATCAGATGGTGGGGAAAGTTTGATCCCCGAATATCACCCAGTTTAAAGTTCCACTTATAACCAACTACTATTAAGAGAAGCGGGGATGAACAGAACCTTCAAAACAAGAGTGCTAAGCCAATGATGATGTTCTTCAAGTCGTTCCTTCCTCTTGGTTGGAAAAATTGCTGTGTATTTAACGGCTTTCCTACAAGGCAAAGCGAAACTGCAGAACTAGAATTGTATAGTGAACCTTCACAGCTCACATAAACTCACCCCGAACACTTAAATAACTAGGAAACCCTGTAATCTCTCGAATTTGTACTCACTGAAACGTGGGCGAGAAAAGATACGTGATAATCTACCCTTGGAAGATTCTGGAGGGATTAGTCCTAAATATGTAACGCGAAAATACTACATATGAATATAAGTGGCTTGGCAGAAGGTGCAGGATACCCTGGAGTGAAAAGCAGAGAAACGAGAGTACACGCAGAACTTAATAAGTGTTAAGGGACCACGACTCTAACACCTCTCCCCTCGTGTATAAGAGGATTACCAACAGACCTCTGGCTATCTTCGAAGAATAAACTTGATAAATTCGTTACAGCACTTCCCGATTAGCCAGGCTGTGGTGCCTAAGATGGGCTGCGGTCCAGTAGGCATCAACGGCTTGACCCCTCAAGGGGTCAAGCTGTTGACAAATGGTGAGGGGCTCTTGATCTAGGGAATTGGATCTGTGCTCCGGTTCCTTGAATTGAGCCTAAATACCTTCCATCCCCCCACATGCGTTGTATAAACCTACAGGTTTAGCGCTCCCCATAATTATAAAAATAATCAACGCTTGATCGATCAGGCCAGCAACAGGAGGCCTCGTCTGGGACCGGGGGCGCGGGGGCCGGTGACCCCAGGAAGCTACTACTGGTAACTACAAGTTATCTTTCTCTTCATTTCTCACATCCAAGACATTCTCGTCGCTCCAGAGTAATTCTCACACCATTCCCAAAAAACCCACCAATATACCTCCACACCTGCGCATCTTCCAAAACCTCTCACATCTGTGAACTTCCAACACTGGAAACTAACAGCGTTGGACCACTACCGTCGTGGAACTATATCACCCCCAGGTTAGTAACACCCCTTTTGACGGTGATAGTTCCAGAACGGCACCATATGAAGCGCAGGTTTCAACCTTTACATCACAATGCTAAATATTCACACCAGGGACAAAAGAAATCCATACAGACAGAACAGGAATCCTCAACACTAACACACCTTCCTAACCCTGGCATTGTAAATTCAAAATTTTTCATCTTAAATTACAATAGAACCTTAAATGGTTGTAATAAAGAACCTTAGATGGTTCAACGTAATATCGGAGAACCCCAACAAGACAGGTAAATTAATCATTAAGCTTTCAAAGGGAATATGTTAGTGAGTTGTGTAAGTTATTTTAAGAGCAGTAAAATTCCCACAAATCAGACATCGTGTATTACGCCTCTATAACCTGTATGTGTTACATGTACATCTATTAACGCGACTAGCTAGTATCTATCGTTGCTGAACGTCCCCAAGTTCACCAACACCCGCACTTAGCAGAGGAACCTCACGGTAACATTTTCCCCCCGTGATGGTTCATTGTCAAGCAGATGTGAAACCTGACAATTCCAGGACTGGGGGGGAAACGTCATCATAAAGTGTCACTGCTAAGAACGGGGTTTTGGTGAATTGTTCCAGCCTGGTCACGGACAGAGCCGCGGGGGCGTTGACCCCTGAACCCACCCCTCCCCCTCCAGGAATACTCTAGGTATACGGTGTTGCGATTTTCTGTTCTTCGTAATGTGAGTTTCTGGGAGGAAAAGATGTTAGAACATCAGTAAAGCGGCAGTGATCCCAGGTAATGCTTAACTTACAAATGGAAAACGTCGAGAATAACAGTGAAAGGCAGATGTGGCATGCAAAGAGTACGTAACCTTTATTCGGCGCATGGACACACCCTCATTTACAGGCTATCTCCCCCAACCAGCGAACCAGGTTGCTAAGAGTTGATGATGGGGCCCCATCGTTCAACTAGTGACCAGGTTCTAGCCAATAAGAAGGTGGGATTGACAATCGCAGAGGTTATGTGGATACCGCTTTCCTGTCTGCCCTTGTCATTCCCACTCTAGAGCTGGTTGAAGCACGGTCTGCTATCTTGTGGCTTCTATTTCTGCCTTGCTTACCGTGGAGTGCACTATTTTTTATCACTGTACATAGTGTACATATTGCTGTTATAATTGGTGTGGGATAATATAAGTCAAAAACTTTTCTACTGTGTTTATTTGCTCCCATTTACACCGGGGAAAACAGGCCATTTGAAATCCTAGGTTGTAATTGGGTAGCCTGTCCGAGAGCTGGACTTAGAGAAACGGTTGAGCTTAGGGTGAAGCTTGTAGCAGGAACATTGTGTAGCTTGCTGTTTCGCTTCGCTTTAAAAATTTTTTTCCGTGTCAGTTGCTTATGATCAGCCTTGCTATTGTGTGATCGTTCAACAGCTCGTTTACTAGCTTTTTTCGTGTGCTCCCCTTCCCGCTACGGTCAATTTTTTGTGTGCAGTCGGCTTTGCTTGTATGCGTATTCTGCAATCGTACTGTGCATAAGCTAGCTTTGTTCTGCAAATTAACGTGTTACTTTGGGGTTTATTCGTACTGTGCATAGCGAATAACTTATGCCCCTAGACGAGTCAGACGCCGGGTGTCGGCATTACTTTGCAAAAACCTACCTAAATTGTCCCTACAGCGTTGTTGGCAAATTGCTCGTTCCATTGGCTTTTCCCTATAAACGCACTCTCACAGCTGCGCAACTGCGTTTCACTTATTGCTAAAATCTTATTGAAAAAGAGATGGCACATCAAACTCCTCCTTTACGGGAGCTAGGGAAAAAAACTACTATGTTCTCGCGGGAGGAAAGATGATAACCTACGGAGCAAAATGGTCAGTTTTAGTGCAGCTGGGTTGTCTCAGGGTGAATCAGCGTCGTTGGCACTTGAGCTGGCAAAAATCACGCTGGAGCAAACTAGGGAAACAGGGGAGCATTCGCAAGGGAAGAATTTTTTAGGGAAAGAGAGGGGAAAGGCAGTTTCGCATTCTGTAAACGATTTCAGTTTACAAAAAGCAGTACGCTTGTTCCCCGCTTCAATGAGGCCGAACCAGAGCAATTTTTCGAAAGCTTCGAAAATCAGGCTCGAGCTTGAGGTGGGCCGGAACAGCACTGGGCAGCGTTGGTTCATACAGCATTATTGGTAAGGCCACAGGAAATTTACGTTCGGTATTAACTGACGCTAAATTTCCCTCTGATTATCAAGTAGTGAAGACCACAGTGTTGGGAGCATATACATGTATCCCAGCTAAATATCGTAAGACCTTCAAATTGAACAGGCGGGCAGTTTGGGTCAAATCCCTGGTGGACTTTGTGAGACAGCAAACCAAAGCTTTTACCAGCGGGTTAAAAAAGCGAGTGGTGTCTCTAACTTGAGGAGCTGGTGCAGCTTATTCTGATTGAAAACCCTGCTGGGTCTGTGGGACCAGAGGTTCGTGTCTTTCTGCAGGATCGTGACTTAACCACTGCATTGGAGGCGGCCAGGTTGGCTGATACCTTCGAAACGGAACCGCTCCCTTGTCCGAGCGGTCCCGTCTCTCTTTTTTCAACAGTCTGGCGTGAGCAGAGATCGACAACATTGGAGAATGAAGTGCCGCCGGAGGGAGAGCGTCTACGTCATCCAACCAAGTCCACCTGGTGAGCCACGCTTCTCAACATATGGTCCCCCTGCGGAGAGGCAAACTACTTATGGAGCATCTCGACAACAATATCCGAGAAGGGCACCAGCCAGAACGACACCACTTGCAAACGTCATCAGGGAGTAAAGGGCAAGCCTGTCGTCTGCTTCAGGTGCAATAAAGTAGGTCACATCAGTTCCAACTGCCCCCAAAAACTCAACCATCGGGAAAATCTCTATATCCCTAGTAACATGTCCCCTGAGAATAGAAAAAGGTATGGCCCCTTATTTATTGCGAAAGTCTTATTTCCCTTCAGGAAAACTCAGAACCAACTAAAGTAAATACCTTTAGAGATACTGGAGCATATTGCTCACTTGTCAGAAAAGGGAATATTACCCCTTTCAGAGAATACTTCCTTGAATTCCTCAGTTTTTTTTGGGGAAGCCTATGGAGGAGCTATATATTCGTTCCTTTGCATAAAATTTATGTACAGTGCAAATATTACACTGGGTACTTGACTGTAGGTATCTCAAAAGGATTTCCCATGAAAAATGCCATGTTATTACTGGGTAATAACATTACTACTTTTTACTTCGTGTCCTGAACCTATATGATTAATGCTTCTCCAGTGTTGGCCATAACTCGGGCAACATCCCAAGGGTTGTCTGGGGAGAATGTTGACCTATCCTTGGACGACTCCGATCTCGGAATAGCCACGTGTTTTATGAGACACACCGGCCGGAGTCTCGTAAATAAAGTGAACAGACCCCGATCAACCCCTTCCTATTCCCAGGTTGCAGGATTGCCAGATGTCTCTGTTTCCATGCCCGAGGGACTGTCCTTCCGGGAAACAACGAAAGGACCCTTCTTTAAAATTCGCTTTTGAGGCAGCCATGGGTAAATCCTCTTTGGGTCATCCAGTCAAGTATGAATTTAAAAATGATTATTTGGTATGCACTGAGACTGGTAAGGAGATAGAGGGCCGGCAATTATACGCCCAGGTTAGTGGTTCCAACCAAGTATAGACCTCAGATATTAAATATAGCCATAATACGTCATTAGGAGGTCACTTAGGAATTCAAAACCTTGTATGAATCAAAAAAGAATTTTAAATTGGCCAAAATTTAAAGAAAGATGTGAAGAATCATATTAGGTGTTGCCGAGAATGTCAGCAAGTTGGGAAACCTGGACATTCCATTAAACCTGCACCTCCCCAAACCCATCCCTGCTGATGGAGAACCTTTTGCAGATTTAATTATAGATTGTGTAGGTCCACTACCTAAGTCAAAGTCTGGAAATCGTATTTATTTACAATTATGGATAAAGTAACCAGATATCCTGAAAGCAATCCCTATGCGTAGTATAAATACTAAAGTTATTCTCAAAGCTTTAACAAAATTCATTTCTTGTTTTGGCATTCCTAAAACTATACAAAGGTGATCAAGGTACTAACTTCACTGCCAAAGCATTTAGGGAAGTATTAACTAGGTTAGGGATAATTCACAACTTTCCACTGCCTATCACCCTCAGTCCCAAGGCGCCTTGGAAAGATTCCAAACCCAAAAAAAATTAAAAACAAGATGAGAAGTTTTTGCATGCACTTCCGACAGATTGGGATGAATCTCTACCGTTGTTGCTATTCTCAGTACGAGAGACGGTGCAAGAGTCTACAGGTATAGTCCGTTTGAGCTGATCTTTGGGCACAATGTTTCGAGGTCCTCTTCGGGTGCTCAAAGAAGGATGGATGGGAGAAGACGTAAGCTCAGCACTCTACAACCCGTCTTCAAGGTTGCAGGTGGCACGTGAGTTAGCCACGGCTAACCTAAAAATAGCCAAAGTAAGATGAAACAGAGGTTTTGACAAAAGTGCACAAATTTCCCCTCCTTCCATCCAGGAGACAAAAGGGGTTGGTGCAGGAACCTATACCTGGCCACACCTTGAAAGCTAGATTTACGGGACCTATGCAGATAGTAAGTAGATTTTTCTGATTTAAATTATGTGGTTGCTCCCCTTGATAAGACCTCAAAAACAAAAACTTACAAAATTAATCAAATCAAGGCCTTTCATACACCAGATAAAGTCCCAGTAATGACTTTGTCCTCTACCCCTAGGACGACTCTGATCTTTGCACTCTATCTCTGAAATTAATACTAAACTTTCAAATTCTGTCCTCCTCAAGGATCCTAGCCCTTTAATGGGAGGGATTATCTGAAATACAAGCAAACCAATTTAACTGAGCTTCTACAGTCATCCTAAAAATTTTTTCGGAAAGTGCCCGAAAAATGTACGTTAGGTTACCATGATGTAGATGTGGGAAAATCTAAACCAATTAAACTCTCCCCCTACAGAGCTATCCTGAAAAGCAAAGGCTACTTCAGCAGGAAGTAGACTTCTTGTTAGAACATGGTTTAGTGGAGGAGTCATCTAGTCCATGGGCTTCACCGTGCATCCCTAGTAAAAAAGGCTGATGGAGGGGTTTCGTATGTGCACAGACTACCGTAAAGTGAAACGAGGGGCCCCAATTACAGATGCTTACCCTCTTCCTCGTCTGGATGACGTAATTGACTTTGTGGGTAAGGCTACTTTTTTGTCCAAATTAGATCTCCTTAAGGTTACTATCAGGTACCTTTGACAGATAAGGGGAAGGAAATCTCTGCCTTCGTAATTCCAGGAGGTCATTATCAGTATACAGTTACCCCCCTTCGGAATGAAAAATTCCCCCTCTTCATTCCAGAAACTCATCCCTCAGGCTATTAAAGGACTTGAAGGCACGGGCAGCATACCTAGATGATATTTGTTGTGGTGTCCCGATACTTGGGAAACAACACCTACTTGACTTAAAGCTCTGTTTGAGACCTTTAAGAATTCCCAATTAACAGTTAATTTATCTAAATCTTCCTTTGGCCAGGCCCTATCACTTTTCTAGGCCATGAAGTAGGTAGTGGTAATGTTGCACCTAAACTTGCTAAAGTTCTTTCGATTAAAGATTATCCAGTTCCTCCCTGATAGGAAATCTCTTCAAACGTTTCCTAGGCATGATAGGATTTTACAGAAGATTCTGTAAGAATTTCTCAGATATTGTATCCCCTCTTACCTCTCTTACCAGTCATAAAATTCCCTTTATTTGGAACGTCAGATTGTAACACTGCTTTTAATAAAGCAAAAAGATTATTGTGCTCTGCACCCATTCTCCTGTCTCCAGACTTCTCCAAACCTTTTTCATTACAGGTTTATGCTTGGGGATGCTGGGGTTGGGGCGGTACTATTACAAATCGGGAACAAGGAGCTGCAGCCAATCGCATACTTTTCAGCTAAGTTCCAGCCACATCAGAGAGCTACTCTACCATTGAAAAAGAAGCCCTCGCGCTGGTAATGGCTTTGGAACATTTCGATGTTTATGTGGGCCCGACATCACAGGTGGTCACAGTCTACAGTGATCACAACCCCTTAGCTATCTCCAAGCCCTGAAGAATCACAACACAAGGCTTATGCGTTGGACGCTCAGGCTGCAGCCCTACAATTTCAAAATTCAGTACATTGCCAAAGAAAATGTGTTGGCAGACTCTTTGTTTAAGAGTCTAGTTTAATATTTTATTTAGGTTAGATGTATTTGTGGTAACCCCCCTTTCAAGCTCTTTTTTTATCCCCTGATGTGGGGTTTTTTTTAGTGAGGGGATACGGGCTACCGTCCGCTTGTATCTTGGACCTATGTTGGCCTATCTGAAATGCTGTTCTCACTCTGAGTTTAGGGTTTGGCTTTTGGTCACTAGGAAAGCTGAGCTCTATCTAAGAGTTGGATGGTGGAGAAGATAGGCGGTCCCATTATTTCGTGCCATGGCGGCACGGTTACCACTGGGAGGTGGCAGCCTAATCCTGAGCCTTCTCGGGGGTGGGGGTGTGCATGCAAAGAGTACGTAAAACCCTTTTTTCGGCGCTGGACACACCCTCATTTACAGGCTATCTCCCCAACCAGCGAACCAGGTTGCTAAGATTTTATGATGGGCCCCATCGTTCAACTAGTGACCAGGTTCTAGCCAATAAGAAGGTGGGATTGAAAAATCGCAGAAGGTTATGTGGGATACCGCTTTTCCCTTTTGCCCTTGTCATTCCCACTCTAGAGCTGGTTGAAGCACGGTCTGCTATCTTGTGGCTTCTATTTCTGCCTTGCTTACCGTGGAGTGCACTATATTTATCACTGTACATAGTGTACATATTGCTGTTATAATTGGTGAAGGATAATATAAGTCTAAACTTTTTCTACTGTGTTTATTTGCTCCCATTACACCTGGGATAACAGGCCATTTGAAATCCTAGGTTGTAATAGCAGACAATCAACACCCCTACACCACTGTATGTGTCCGATATAAAAGAACATACCCCGAGAACACTCTACAGCCACCAATAACCATTCATCTTGTACCAGCAGAAAATAACGCAGAAATGGTCATAGCTTTCCACTCCACTCTCCACTCTCACCCAACAATTTTTATATTCACAATGATTTTTTTTTTAAAGCAATTGGCACTAAATGCTTCGCTGAGTCCGACTTTTGTAAGACCAAATGTCCCCTAAGGTCTGACTTACCCTGACAAGACCAAATGTCCCCTAAGGTCTGACTTACCCTAACAAGACCAAATGTCCCCTAAGGTCTGACTTACCCTGACAAGACCAAATGTCCCCTAAGGTCTGACTTACCCTGACAAGACTAAATGTCTCCTAAGGTCTGACTTAAACCCCGACAAGACCAAATGTCCCTAAGGTCTGACTTACCTGACAAGACTAAATGTCCCCTAATGTCTGACTTACCCCTGACAAGACTAAATGTCCCCTAATGTCTGACTTACCCTGACAAGACCAAATGTCCCCTAATGTCTGACTTACCCTGACAAGACTAAATGTCCCCTAATGTCTGACTTACCCTGACAAGACTAAATGTCCCCTAAGGTCTGACTTACCCTGACAAGACCAAATGTCCCTAAGGTTTGGACTTACCCTGACAAGACTAAATGCCCACCTAATGTCTGACTTACCCTGACAAGACTAAATGTCCCTAATGTCTGGACTACCCTGACAAGACCAAATGTCCCCTAATGTCTGACTTACCCTGACAAGACTAAATGTCCCCTAATGTCTGACTTACCCTGACAAGACTAAATGTCCCCTAATGTCTGACTTACCCTGACAAGACTAAATGTCCCCTAAGGTCTGGCTTACCCTGACAAGACTAAATGTCCCCTAAGGTCTGACTTACCCTGACAAGACTAAATGTCCCCTAATGTCTGACTTACCCTGACAAGACTAAATGTCCCCTAATGTCTGACTTACCCTGACAAGACTAAATGTCCCCTAATGTCTGACTTACCCTGACAAGACTAAATGTCCCCTAATGTCTGACTTACCCTGACAAGACTAAATGTTCCCTAATGTCTGACTTACCTTGACAAGACCAAATGTCCCTTAATGTCTGATTTACCCTGACAAGACTAAATGTCCCCTAAGGTCTGGATTACCCTGACAAGACTAAATGTCCCTTAATGTCTGACTTACCCTGACAAGACCAAATGTCCCTTAATGTCTGATTTACCCTGACAAGACTAAATGTCCCCTAAGGTCTGACTTACCCTGACAAGACCAAATGTCCCGTAAGGTCTGACTTACCCTGACAAGACCAAATGTCCCCTAAGGTCTGACTTACCCTGACAAGACCAAATGTCCCCTAAGGTCTGACTTACCCTGACAAGACCAAATGTCCCCTAAGGTCTGACTTACCCTGACAAGACCAAATGTCTCCTGAGGTCTGACTTACCCTGACAAGACCAAATGTCCCCTAAGGTCTGACTTACCCTGACAAGACCAATTGTCTCCTAAGGTCTGATTTACCCTGACAAGACCAATTGTCTCCTAAGGCCTGACTTACCCTGACAAGACCAAATGTCCCCTAAGGTCTGACTTACACTGACAAGACTAAATGTCCCCTAAGGTCTGACTTACCCTGACAAGACCAAATGTCCCCTAAGGTCTGACTTACCCTGACAAGACTAAATGTCTCCTAAGGTCTGACTTACCTGACAAGACTAAATGTCCCCTAAGGTCTGACTTACCCTGACAAGACTAAATGTCCCTAAGGTCTGACTTACCCTGACAAGACTAAATGTCCCCTAAGGTCTGACTTACCCTGACAAGACTAAATGTCCCCTAAGGTCTGACTTACCCTGACAAGACTAAATGTCTCCTAAGGTCTGACTTACCCTGACAAGACTAAATGTCTCCTAATGTCTGACTTACCCTGACAAGACTAAATGTCTCCTAAGGTCTGACTTACCCTGACAAGACCAAATGTCTCCTAATGTCTGACTTACCCTGACAAGACTAAATGTCTCCTAAGGTCTGACTTACCCTGACAAGACTAAATGTCTCCTAATGTCTGACTTACGCTGACAAGACTAAATGTCTCCTAATGTCTGACTTACCCTGACAAGACTAAATGTCTCCTAAGGTCTGACTTACCCTGACAAGACTAAATGTCCCCTAAGGTCTGACTTACCCTGACAAGACTAAATGTCTCCTAAGGTCTGACTTACCCTGACAAGACTAAATGTCTCCTAATGTCTGACTTACCCTGACAAGACTAAATGTCCCCTAAGGTCTGGACTTACCCTGACAAGACTAAATGTCTCCTAGGTCTGACTTACCCTGACAAGACTAAATGTCTCCTAATGTCTGACTTACCCTGACAAGACTAAATGTCTCCTAATGTCTGACTTACCCTGACAAGACTAAATGTCTCCTAAGGTCTGACTTACCCTGACAAGACTAAATGTCCCCTAAGGTCTGACTTACCCTGACAAGACTAAATGTTCCTAAGGTCTGACTTACCCTGACAAGACTAAATGTCTCCTAATGTCTGACTTACCCTGACAAGACTAAATGTCCCCTAAGGTCTGACTTACCCTGACAAGACTAAATGTCTCCTAAGGTCTGACTTACCCTGACAAGACTAAATGTCTCCTAAGGTCTGACTTACCCTGACAAGACTAAATGTCTCCTAATGTCTGACTTACCCTGACAAGACTAAATGTCCCCTAAGGTCTGACTTACCCTGACAAGACTAAATGTCTCCTAAGGTCTGACTTACCCTGGACAAGACTAAATGTCTCCTAAGGTCTGACATACCCTGACAAGACTAAATGTCTCCTAATGTCTGACTTACCCTGACAAGACTAAATGTCTCCTAAGGTCTGACTTACCCTGACAAGACTAAATGTCTCCTAAGGTCTGACTTACCCTGACAAGACTAAATGTCCCCTAAGGTCTGACTTACCCTGACAAGACTAAATGTCTCCTAAGGTCTGACTTACCCTGACAAGACTAAATGTCTCCTAAGGTCTGACTTACCCTGACAAGACTAAATGTCTCCTAATGTCTGACTTACCCTGACAAGACTAAATGTCTCCTAAGGTCTGACTTACCCTGACAAGACTAAATGTCTCCTAATGTCTGACTTACCCTGACAAGACCAAGCAATACTAAATATAACATTTAACAAAGTAACTGTCGTGGAATATTTTACTAGTTACCTGGAGGTTATTCCGGGGATCAACGCCCCCGCGGCCCGGTCCATGACCAGGCCTCCCGATGGATCAGGGCCTGATCAACTAGGCTGTTACTGCTGGCCGCACGCAGTCCAACGTACGAGCCACAGCCCGGCTGATCCGGCACTGACTTTAGGTATCTGTCCAGCTCTCTCTTGAAGGCAGCCAGGGGTTTATTGGCAATTCCCCTAATGCTTGATGGGAGGCTGTTGAACAGTTTTGGGCCCCGGACACTTATGGTGTTTTCCCTTAGTGTACCAATGGCGCCCCTACTTTTTATTGGGGGCATTTTGCATCGCCTGCCCAGTCTTTTACTTTCGTAGGGAGTGATTTCTGTGTGCAGATTTGGGACCATTCCTTCTAAGATTTTCCAAGTGTAGATTATGATATATCTCTCCCTCCTGCGTTCCAACGAGTACAAGTCAAGTGCTTCCAAGCGTTCCCAGTAGTTAAGGTGCTTGACAGAACTTATACGTGCAGTAAAGGATCTCTGTACACTCTCTAGATCTGCGATTTCACCTGCTTTGTATGGAGATGTTAATGTACAGCAGTATTCCAGCCTAGAGAGAACAAGTGATTTGAAAAGGATCATCATGGGCTTGGCATCTCTCGTTTTGAAAGTTCTCATTATCCATCCTATCATTTTCTTTGCACGTGCGATCGTGGCACTTTTGTGATCCTTGTGTTTCATGAAGCGATAAGCCCGTGCGGGCCATCCGTGCCGTGACTGGTGCAGGTTCGATCCTCTGTACACTAATAATGTCCCAGTCTCTGTACACAGAGTGTTGCACTCACTGATGTAACATGACAGACATACTGAAGTCACTGATGTAACGTGACAGACACACTGAAGTCACTGATGTAACTCGACTCAGCCAGTCCTTTGATATACCTTTGATGAGTTTCAAGAGTCTTACTACAATCATAGCCCGGCCTTGGGCCGGACTTGTCTGGTGCTTGCCTGGTCAACCAGGCTGTTGTTGCCACTCACACAAGTTGCTTTGTTACGTTAAAAGACTTTTTTTTATTAAGAAAAGACTAATTCCGGAACAAGATTTATCAACGCTTGTTGAAGCTCAACGCACAGCGAAAAGTTGCCACCAATAAAAGCTTTGTCTATAATGTCCCTTTTCCTGCCATTGTTGCCAGTGTGCCATTTGTTGCAGTGTGCCATTGTTGCCAGTGTGCCATTTGTTGCCAGTGTGCCATTTGGACCAAGTTAAAAGCCTATCGACTACACGAGGGTCATTATATCTGCAGTTCACTTCTACACCACCAGTCGAAACAAATATAATCCGTCCCTAAAATAGGAATGTAAATATACTCTCAATATACATATAAGATTTTTTATTACCAAAATCGGATACATCAGCAGTGTACTGCTACCCTATTTCGCCTGAGTTATATAATGGGAACAAAAGCTAGCTGTTTACCCAGTCATATTACATCAC
The DNA here is from genome assembly GCF_026875155.1 of Cherax quadricarinatus. Classification (NCBI taxonomy): domain Eukaryota; kingdom Metazoa; phylum Arthropoda; class Malacostraca; order Decapoda; family Parastacidae; genus Cherax; species Cherax quadricarinatus. The sequence continues at coordinate 17,639,283 of NC_069432.1, read as the reverse complement.
GCAAGATACGTCACACGGCGTTGTTATCTGTCCTCCTCTATACTGCCTATTGTGACATGAAAGTCACTGAACTGAAAAATAAACACGTGCAGTACAATGCGATCCTTTATTCACTACGTTTGGTCCACACTGAGGACTTTATCAAGTCACAAACAGATCTACCTGGGTAAAGAGTACATGAATATATATAGTGTGGAAAGTCAGGTGGAGAATACTGGGTAGGTTGGATTGAGACTGACTTGCCTGGGACGGGCGAGTTGTATGTTGTTATATATGATATTACAATCTCCACCGTCAGTGAATAGAAGTGAACTCCTGCTGCCCCTCGACCCCATCCATTAGCGTCAGACTAAGTCCATCCAGCTACTGGGACTACTGATAATCTTGCATGTACGTAAGCAATCACGAGGGGTCAGGACGTTAGTGCTACAAGCAAGATGGCTGATTTAAACCCCCGTTCTTCATTATTACCCTTTTCCT
>NC_069432.1:17598500-17638303 GCF_026875155.1 Cherax quadricarinatus | reverse complement strand
GATAAAAAAATAATGATAAAAGTAAAAAAACAAAAAATAATAATGATAAAATAATAAAAAAATAATAATAATGATAAAATAATAAAATAATAATAAAATAATGATAATGATAATAATAATAATAAAATAAAATAAAAAAATAAAAAATAATAAGATAATAATAAAATAAAATAATAAAAATAATAAAATAATAATAATAATAATAATGATAAAAATAATAATAATAATAATAAAAAATAATAAAATAATAATAATAAAAAATTTTTAAAATGAAAATAATAATATAATAAGAAACAATAATAAAAAAATAAAAAAATAATAATAATAATAAAAAAAATAATAAAATAAAATAAAATAATTAAAAAATAATAAAATAATAATAATAAAAAAAAATAATAATAAATAAAAATAATAATAAAATGAAACAATAAAAATATATAATAATAAAAATAATAAAATAATAATAATAAATAATAATAATATTTTATAATAAAAAAATAAAATAATAATAATAATAAAATAATAATAATAATAAAAATAATTATAATAATCCCTTTTATTTACTACAAGTACATTACAAGGTATAAGCCAGCTGCATCAATGACATACTACTATATGAAAGTCGCTTTTATGCTGACTTTCTGGCAAATTAGTCATTTTTGTCCCGGGTGCGACCCACACCATCCAATAACACCCAGTCCCTTTTTTAATTTGGGGGTTTGAACATAAAAACCCGGGTTAAAGAACACTCCAATTTTTTCACTCCGCGGGAATCGAAACCACACCCCTCGCCGGGGAAGCGAGATTTTTTAGCCACCAACCAAGGGCACAGTCGTAAAACTTGATAAATTAATATACATAATCCCAAATGAAACATATTTGTTTGAAATTAATGTTTTTTTCAAGTATTTCCCACTCTGCTGTTGTCGTAGCTTTTTCCGACTTTTTTTTTACCACACTTTTCAATGATACGATCTTTTACAAAAAATGGTATTTCACCCTCTATTTTTATTAGTGGCACAAAAAAAAATCTATCGTCGACTGTCAATTTACCCGCCGAAAATGAAATGTTGAAAAAATCGAAGGGGACATTAAATTTTTAAAAACATTCTTTTAAAAACCCATTGTAAATTTTCTGACATATAACCTTAATAAACATTGTCTTAAACCCATTGTGATTCTGACAGTATAACCTTAATAAACATTCCTAAACCCACGTGATACCCTGACAAAAAACCTTAATAAACATCTCTTAAACCCACGTGAAAGTCTGCAGTAAAACCTTAATAAACATTCTCTTAAACCCATTGTGAATTCTGACATATAACCTTAATAAACATTCTCTTAAACCCATTGTATATTCACTAAAACCTTTAATAAAATTCTCTTAAACCCATGATATTCTGACAGTAAAACCTTTAATAAACATTGCTTAAACCCATTGTGATATTCTGACAGTATAACCTTTAAAAAACTTTTCTTAAACCCCTGGTATTCTGACATATAACCTTAAAAAACATTGTCTTAAACCCATTGTGATATTCGACTAAAACCTTAATAAACATTCTTTTAAACCCACTGGATATTCTGACATAAAACCCTTTAAAAAAACCTTTGTTTTAAAACCCCATTGTGATATCGACATAAAACCCTTTAATAAACTTCTTTTAAACCCATTGTGATTTTTCTGACAGTAAAAAAACTTAATAAACATTCTTTTAAAACCCCTTGTGATATCGACAGATAACCTTAAAAAACCCATTCTTTTAAACCCATTGTGATATTTTGCAGTATAACCTTAATAAACATTCTTTTTAAACCCTTTGTGATATTCTGACAGTAAAAACCTTAAAAAACATTCTTTTAAAACCCATTGTAATTTTCTGACAGTAAAACCAAATAAACATTTCTTAAACCCATTGTGATATTCTGACAGTATAACCTTAAAAAACATTGCCCCTTAAAACCCCTTTGTGATTTTCTGACTATAACCTTAATAAACATTCTTTTAAAAACCCACGTGATATTCTACAGAAACCCCTTAATAAACTTCTCTTAAACCCACTGTGTTTTCTGACAATAACCTTAAACATTCCTTAAACCCACTTGAATTCTGACAGTATAACCTTAAAAAACTTTTTTCTTAAACCCACGTGATATTCTGACAGTTAACCTTAAAAACATTATCTTAACCCTTGTGATATCTGACAGTATAACCTTAATAAACATTCTTTTAAACCCACTGTGTTTTCTGCAGTAAAACCCTTAAAAAACTTCTTTTAAACCCACTGTGATATCCTGACAGAAAAAACCTAATAAACTTTGCTTAAACCCACTGTGATATTCTGACAGAATAAACCTTAATAAACATTCTTTTAAACCACTGTGATATTCTGACAGTTAACTTAAATAAACTTTCCTTAAACCCCCACTGTGTTTTCTGACGTAAAACCCTTTAAATAACATTCTCTTAAACCCACTGATTTTCTGACGAAAACCTTAATAAACATTTTTTTTTAAACCCCACGTGAATTCTGACAGTATAACCTTAATAAACATTATTTTAAAACCCATTGGATATTCTACATATAACCTTAATAAACATTCTTTTAAACCCCACGTGATTTCTGACAGTATAACCTTAAAAACATTCCTTAAACCCACTGTGATATTCGACATATAACCTTAATAAACATTGTTTTAAAAACCCCCACTGTAATTCTGACAGTATAACCTTAATAAACATTCTCTAAACCCCACTGTGATATTCTGACAGTAAAACCCTTAATAAACTTTTCTCTTAAACCCCTGTGATATTCGACGTATAACCCTAAAAAAACTTCTCTTAAACCCACGTGATATTCTGACAGTATAACCCTTAATAAACATTGTCTTAAACCCATTGTGAATTCTGACAGTATAACCTTAAAACATTCTTTTAAACCCCGTGAATTCGACAGTATAACCTTTAATAAACTTCTCTTAAACCACTGGATATTCGACAGTATAACCTTAAAAACTTTCCCTTTTAAAACCCACTGTGATTTTTCTGACAGTATAACCTTAATAAACTTTCTTTTAAACCCACGTGATATTCTGACATATAACCTTAATAAACATTCTTTTTAAACCCACGTTTTTATCCTGTCGGGTAACACTGTTTTCCTGATAGTAATCACAATTTATTACATTTCCCTTCTCTTTAGTTTTTTCATTACTCAATTTTTCAATTTGGGTGTTTGACATTAAAGTCTTTTACTTTTAAATCACTTTTCACAAACCTTTTAAATTTACTGTTTAATACCCAAAATTTTTCCTTCCATTCCAAAAATTTTTTGGGCGCTATTTATTTTTCATATTTTGTCTTTAACATTTAGTTAATTTTTTCGTTCTAATCCTTCCCTTCTCACTATATTTTTCAGTTCTAATCTTCTCTCTTTTCTAATATCTGTTTCAGTTTCTAATCATCTCTCTTTTCCTACATATCTTTCAGTTCTAATCTTTCTCCCCTTCTCTACATATCTTTTTAGTTCAATCTTTCTCTCTCTCTACAACTGTTTCAGTTCTAACCTTTCTCTCTTCTCACTATTCGCTTTAGATTTTCTTCTCTTCCTTCACCAGAAATCATTTTTTAACCCGTGCAAGCTGGAAGTCTTTTAATATCACATTTTGTGTATTTTTTAATAGTTCATTACACAGTCACAGCTCTCATCACCTTCCGCTACATCATTATTTTTTTTCTTAATCACTTTTAAAACAAAAGTTTCCAATTTAATATAAGTTACGAAGTTTTTTTCGAGTCATCTATATTTCTCTCATATTATATATTGTTCGGTTTTTTCTGAAATATTGTCTATCATTATTTTCAAATAAATTATATTGTTATCCTGTACAACAAGCCACATGGGGATGGAAATTTTTAGAAATAGAACTTTCTCACTCTCGTGCGTCGTCAGCACTATGCAATGTTGCAAGACAACAACAGATAGGAGGGGAAATTTTCTGAGGTAAGGCAGAAGTGTTAGTAGCATCCCATGTCACAGTGACATGGGATGCCACTGATTACATAGCTCCTGACGACGCACGAGAGTGAGAAAGATCTAGTGCTAGATTCCCCTCCCCATGTGGCTTTTCTGCACTTTTAAAATCGCCTGTTTGCGACTGTACTGCATATTACTATCATATTCAAAAAACATGTATTATTTCCAATAAAGATACGATCACTCTCTTCAAGTTTTTCTGAAGACTTGTTTCCCTGCTCGAGCAAATAGCAGGTTTAATATTACCGGTGTGTTGCCTTCTCTTGTTCTCTCTTAAAGTCTGTTGACTCAGACCTCGATGTCAAGCCATGAATACTAATTGAGAGTGTACTGAAGAGGTCCATCCAAGCTGAACCTTGGGGGAGGGAGCTTTGGTGCTGAAAGTACACTGGGAAATAAATTACCCATCAAAGGCCTGATCACGATCGTATTTTTGAGAAAATATTTACTTGGTCGGTACGATCCTGCTACTCTTAAACATCTTCCTCACTTTTATCTTCATTCTACGTCTTACAAGAGAATGTAGGTTAAGGGAATTCAATCTTTCTTCGTATGGAAGACTTCTTATGCAGTGGATTAATTTTGTCATTCTTCTCTGAATGTTCTCTAACGAATTTATATCCATTCTGTAATACTGAGATCAGAATTTGGTGACAAATCATTTACCATCACCCTGGAGATTAATGGTTGCAAGAGAATCGAAGACTAACCCAAAAGGATTCTTTCAGGTATACAGAAGTAAGATCAGGGACAAGATAGGCCCACTCAAAAGTTCCTCGGTCAGCTCACAGACAGTGATAAGGGAAAAGTGTAGAATTTTTAACACATACTTCCTCTCAGTTTTTTACACAGGAGGATACACAGCGATATTCCAGTAATGATAAATTATGTAGAACAGGACGATAATAAACTGTGCACTATTAGGGTCACAATGACATGGTCCTTAGGCAAATAGATAAATTAAAACCTAACAAATCCCCAGGCCCTGATGAACTGTATGCAAGGTTCTAAAGGAATGTAAAGAGGAGCTTAGCACACCTTTGGCTAAATTCTTTTCAACATATCACTACAAACTGGCATGGTGCCAGATAAGTGGAAATGGCAAATGTGATACCTATTTTCAAAACGGTGACAGGTCCTTAGCTTCGAACTATAGCCCAAATAAAGCCTAACCTCCATATGGGAAAATTTATGGAATCAATAATTTGCCGAGGCAGTTCGTAGCCACCTTGAAAAGCATAAATTTAATAAAACGAATCTCAGCATGGTTTACAAAGGGGCGTTCCTGCCTTACGAATTTATTAACTTTTTTTCACTAAGGTATTTGAGGAGGTAGATAAAGGTAATGAATATGATTTGTGTATATGGACTTCAGTAAGGCTTTTGACAGGGTCCCACATCAGAGACTATTGGGGAAAAAATTAAAGCACATGGAATAGGAGGAGAAATTTTTTCCTGGATAGAGGCATGGTTGACAAATAGGCAGCAGAGAGTTTTGCATAATGGGGAGAAATCAAGGGGGGAAGTGTCACGAGCGGTGTCCACAGGGGGGTCAGTGTTGGGCCCCCCGCTGTTCACAATCTACATAAACACATAGATGGGCATAAAGAGCGACATCGGCAAGTTTGCCGATGACACCAAAATAGGCCGTCGAATTCTTCTACGAGGACTTTTCGGGACTCCAGGAAGATTTGAAAAACTAAAGCATGGTTGGAGAAGGGGGCAGTTTTCAGTTTAATATGCCAAATGCAAATTTAAAAAATTGTTGGCAGGACAATAACCAAGCCCATAAAAACAAATTGTGATTTTAAATTTTAGGGTTTGCAAAAGTTTGGGGTTTCTGGTTAGCGAAATCGAAACCAAGACAAATGCAAAAGTGTTCGCAAAAAGTAATGAATCCTTGGCTTCAATCAAAGCTAAAAAATAGGAGTCCCGTTGTTCTTCAACTCTATTACCTTGGTTAGGCCTCTTTTAGATTATCTGCACATTTTTGGTCACCGTATTCAGAAGGAAAATTTAAATTCTCTGGGGGAATGTACAAAGGAGGATGAAAAAGTTGACCCCATGTATCAGAAACCCTTCCCTTGAGGAAATAGACTAAGGGCCCTAAAAACTGCACTCTCTAGAAAGACGTAGAATTAGGGAGGATTGATTGAGGGGTATAAATGGAAGCAGGAATAAATAAAGGGGATGTAAAAGGTGCTGAAAATATCTACCCCTAGACAGGACTCGCAGAAAGGGTTTTTAAGTTGGAAAAATTCAGATTCAGGAAGGTTTTGAAAGACGGGTTTTGGAAATAATTGGGGATGAGTGGAAAAAACTCCCAAGTCCGTTATAGGGGCCAAACGTTGTGTAGCTTTAAAATAGGTTGGATAAAAAAAATGATAATTGGGTGGGTGTGGTTAGACCTATAGTTTGTGCTACAGGTCGGTTGCCGGTTCCCCCCTTTAAAAGTCAATGTGACCTGCCCCTGACTGGGTTGGGTGCTTTGGCTTAACCCGGTAGGAGCTTGGACCTGCCGCATGGGCCAGTGGGCTTCCAGTTTTTTCCTTCGTTCTTATTTCTTATGTTTTTAAAGTATCGCTAAAGCTTGAAATACATTGCAAAAAGATTCTGTGATCTAATTTCAAGCAAATCATCTTAATATTTTTATTTTAGTTTTGAAATCTTCCAGTTTTAGTATCTCAACAAAATCCAAATTTTTTTCTCACCAGTTTCTCATTACTTCCAAACTCTTGTAAAATCATTTACTCTTGAATTTTTTATTTTTTTGTTGAGTTAAAATATTCACTACTTTTTTTTTTCAGTTTCCAATTACTTTTTCGTTATTTTTTTTTTTTTACCAATCTTTCCAGCCTAACCTGCTTTTTCCATTTTTTTTGTGTGCCCCCATCCATCCACCACCATCCATTCATAATTTCCACGGTGTATTATGTTTGGGGTGTACCGAGGCTCACGCCATATAAACAAAGCAATTTAATTTTTTCAATAATTCATCTTAGTTATATCCCTAATAGTTTTACTTAAACAGTTCTCTACCAAAAACTTTTCTACGCATACTGTATTTTGGACATCACTTATATATGTCCTCTGTTCCCTCCACCAAAAGGCAGAGAGAGAGAGAGAGAGAGAGAGAGAGAGAGAGAGGAAGAGAGAGAGGGGAAGAGAGAGGAGAGAGAGAGAGAGAGGGGAAAATTTATGAGGGATTTAATCCCAGTGATCTTAAGGAAGGACGGGGTTTTTCACCTGATGAAATCATTCCCCCCTGAAAATTGGGTGGATGGGATTGACTCTAAAGCAATCAAAAAAAGGCCCAAACCCCATTGCTCCCGAGATGCGTCCCAAATCAGATAGGAATCTCTTTTATTATCCGCAAAAAAATGCATCAAAGTTGTCGGGGTGACAATAAGGAGGATAAGGTGTGGGGCCCAAAATAAGGGAACCCAAATTGTTTAATTTTGTGCAACCAGCTAACTAACTGCTAAGACCCTCAATATGGCTTCAGAAAATACGCTCTACAGCTCTTCCGTTAAGCCTTCCATAGTGGCACTAGTCACTAACGAATCCAAATTGGTGTTAGAGCATGGACTTATTGTGCCTTCAGCCGAATAGGCACCGGGACTCTTGGAAAACTGCAAGCACTAGGGGTCTCCACTCTGCCCCAAACTCCTTACTACCTTTTAAATAAATGGTTCACAGTTTCTCAGTGGGCAGTCTACAAGTCACTCAGCCCGGTACAGGTTACAAGGAAATTTGGTTGGTCATTTTTATAGAAAGTCTATTTTAAGGCCTTCAACTCATCCCCGAATCCATGCCTATCAAAGATGTTCTCTGATATTTACTGAGGGAAGAGAGTAAAACCCCCGCGTGCTCTCAGGGCCCTCAACACCAGTTTCGTCTGTACAGCCTGAGACAATAATAGCAGGGTTTTCATCCTTCCCAGAAAACATGAATGACGAATGTTAGGCACACGATGTAATTCTGGGGAATGGTAAGAATGAATGACAGAGTGTTGAAGCCCAGGCGAAATGGATATTCAAAGGTGAAATTAGACTCCAAAATTTCTATGAAAAATCACGGGTAAATCTTGCAAGCAAAGCAGGCAAGAAGCAACAGCCTAAGGGGAACTCGTACCCCTCGACAGTTGAGGGTGCAAAACCTTTTGGGGGCACAAGGGCGCAAACAGCTTTAAAATGCTCCACTGTCTTTGGTGCCCGCCCCCACTTCATCTACGATTTTGGGGGGAAAAATTTAAAACGTGCAAGAAGCTTTTTTTTCGCCTGGACCCCGGGGATCGTCATTCCGAAAATGTGGATGGGCCTTATTATTTTGTACAAACCAGTATGCCAAGTACATAAAATCTGTTGACACATGAAAACTCTGACCCACGAAGGCCCAACTTCCCCTCTCCCTACTTTTATGCTCCATAACAATAAAAAAAAAGGAAATATAATATGGGAAGGCTTTTTAAATGACGGGTAGGGAAAGCTTTTAGCTTTTAAATAAAAAACAAACTTTTTAAAATAAACCATAAAATACTTTTGTTAAAAAAAGGAGCCTGCAATAATAATTTTTTTAACATACAAAAATCGCGTGGTTTTACAATAAAAAACATAAAAATTTGAGTAAAAAAGCTTGACACAGTATACGGGTTTTCCCCTTTAAAGTAACGTCAATTCACTTGCCCGCAATATATAAAACTCCATTCATTCCTCTCATAAGTTTTCAGATATGTTATTTAAAACGATATACACATTAAGATGTATTCAAAATATATAATAATAATTTCCGGGTAGTAAAGAGCGAGAGAAAAATAATTGTAAATAACGTTGATGGTGGAGAGTGTTGCCTCGCCTCACACCCCGACCTTGTTTATGTTTATATTGATCAGCTGATTTATGGTAAATATGAAGGACGCGTCCATTATGACGTGTAGTGGAGGAAGGGAACACCTGAGCCTGGGGTTCACGCTCTTATTACCGTGAAAAAGAGTTATCTTTCCGTATTAATTGCCTTCAAGGAGGGTTAGGTTAGGTAAGATTTGTCAGGAAACAGAACAGTGTTCCCTAACGCGGGTCTTAGTTATGTGATGACCCGCAGCTGGAGCTTTTGGTCATCTGACCGAGGCCTTCCTTTGGCTTACCGGTCCACCCCCCTTAAAAATTATGGTTATGATTCTAACCATGTCATTTTCAAGGGAGTGAGGGAAATATTTTTTATATTTTATTTAAAACAGTGCGATACAAATGACAGAAATATATTAAAAAGATACACGACAAAAGATTACTGCACTAGAATCGCACTTAACCCGAGACCTAATAACGACACCATACAGTACAGTGGTAATACACACTCACACACACCACACCGTTATGTTACATTGGTATTATTACACTCACACACAACACACCGTATATTACAGTGATAATACACTCACACAACACTATACATTACAGTGGTATTGCTTTTATTTGTTAAAGAACATCTCTAACAAGGTTACATATTACCAAACATCAAAACACTGGAAATTATGAAGATTGTACAATAAAACAGAGATAAAAACAAACAAACACGCACAATGACACACACAAGCACACACATTACACTACATGAGACTACATCAGGCACATACTAGGTGAGGTTTCTGCCTGTCAACACACGTATGCAAGACTAATTCTAAGATCTTAGGTACTTAACAGAGCACCACGTACTCAAAACATTAATATTGGCGATTATCACGAGATCTTAACATACATAGGTATTTACTATTCAAAGAAGGAAACGGGATAATACTAAAAGTCACAATAAAAAACATCCAATATAACAAAACAAAACTACGATATGATATTTACATCTCAGCAAAACAAAGAAAAATAATGCAAACTAGTTACAAGTAATAAAATATTATTAAAAAGCACACTGTAACACAGCATAAAATTAACAAAATAAAATCAATTGCTTACGCTAGGAAACATTTTTCCCATTTAAAATTTGAATAAAAAAACAAAAAGACTCCTAGCACATATTTGATCTCATAAAAAAATTTTAAAACATAAAGTTTTGAAAAGATTTATCATGAAAAAAAATATGAAATCGAGTGCTACCCCTTTCCCAATGATAATTGTGAGTTTTTTTGAAACCTGGGGGAATAACCCTACTGCCCAAAAATTTCAAAACCTTTATACATCCATAAAAAGCTCTCCATGCTCACCCCCAAGTTAGGAAAATAGCCCGTCGTATCCCTTTACCCTTTTGCAAAACCCATAAAATCCCTTAATGTAAATTTTGGTAACCCCACCCAAATCTCTCTCCCATCTCCCTCCATTTTCACCCCTTTATTTCTACACTTGGGCCTATAAAAGTTGCTGCCAATGCATTAAATTTTTGCACCACTCCGCCTCCCCCAAACCCACACATGTATATATAATGTAAAACATATCCCAAACGCATTCTCAACCCTTTTTTTCACCCCAGTTTATCTAAAAATTAAAACCTCAAACCCGAAACCCCTCCCCCCCCTAAAACCTTAAAAAAACCCTTTCCCATCCCCAAACCCCCTTTTAATTCAAAAAAATCGCAAAAAAAAAACCGTTGAAAATGTCGCCATCCCCCACAAACCCTGCATTCCCCATCCCCCTATTCTCTTTTAGAATAAAACCATTCCTGCGGCAAATTCCAAAAAAAACTATCTAACTCTTTACTTTGGGTTTTAAACGAAATTTTTTAAACGCCCCCAAATATTTGCCAAATAAACACGGTAAACTCCTTCTACCCCGCCCAGACCCTTTTCCATCTCCCCTACAAGATTCTAAATTTTAAATTTTGGGGGGAGTGATCCCTCACGTTTTGAGCCCCGTCATTGCCTCCCCATCTGAACCCCCGACCCCCCCCCCACCGTCGCAATCCTGATGTATCCTATGAAGACCGTCTTTTTTTCCCCCCTCCCCCCCGCTTATAACTATTTTTTTTAAATCATATTTTTCCTCTTTTCGACTTATAAGACCCACCCCTCCACGGAAAACCCGGGAGTGTGACAACCCCCTTATTTAAACCATTCCCCCCTGTTCCCCCAAATGAATCTAAAAACATTTTTTTTGAAACCCTTTTTTTAATTTTCACAACAAGTATCGAAATTTTTCCCGAAAAACAGCCTATTTTACAAAATTTAATGCACTTTCGTTTTTATCCCCTTTGGCAAACAAATTTTAGCAGTCTCAACCCCACAAGACGCTTCGAACACTTAAACGTACGCACGGAATTTATTTGTTTGCTGACTTGAATCATTTACATAAACATCCCACTCCTTTTTTTGGGTCCACCCTTTCCCACCTTTCAGCTACCATTCCTCCTCCCGACCCTTTTTCCAAGATTCATATACTTTGTTTTCCTCATTTTGATCGTCAGCCGTAGCCTTTTAAAAAACTTTCACTAATTTTCTACCCAAATAAATCCATGTTTTCTCTCCCCAAAAAATCGTGTGCGTCACATACCAACAAGCCCCTCCCCCCCCCCCTTTACATTACTCATCCCTTTTGTTTCCCCAAAAAAAACCCTTATCCCTCTATAAAAGGGGTCTTGAAAACAAGAAAAAAAAATTTTTGTGAAAGGGGAAAACCCTTGACGCAAACCCTTCCCCATCTGAATCCGATCCCCAACCTCCCATTCACCTGACAGCAAAGATGCCTTTGAACATTTTTTTGGGCCATGATATAATTTCCCCCCCAAAACCCCTGCCATCTCATTATTTTCCCATAACGTCTCCCGTTCCACACTATCATACCCGCCTCCCAATCTATGCCAATCCCCCCCCATCCCCCAAATCTTACCTTTCTTCAATAAAACTTCTAATCAAACCGTGCCTTATACATAGACCCCCCGGCCCCCCCAAATTGTCCCCCCGAAATTCACTTTCCCAGGACTTTTTTATTCTTTTGGCCAAGACCTTTCCAAAAATTTTATAGTCCCCACATAATAACAGATTGCACGATAATCTTTAACCGTTAATGGGTCCCTTTAGGAACTAGGACGCCACAGCCCAAAACCCTTTGTTTTCCCCTAAAACCCATCCCCTTCATGATATTGAAAAAACGTACCAAAAAACCCCTTTAAAACGTTTCCAATTTGAAAATAAAAGTGCTGGGCAACCCCCTTTCCCGGGGCCTTACCCAATTGCGCCCAAAAAAGCTCCCAAGTCTCACACTCCTTATCGGCCCCCCAACATCAAACGATCTGTCCTCCACCCACAACGCACAAACCTACCGATTGACTGCAATGCAATTTTACTTTTTCCAACACTTGGTTTTTTTAAATTTTAAACCCCAAACATCAAAAACCCAATCAACCTCGTCGTCGTCAACACCTATTCCCTTTTTACCCTGCATACCTACCTGGACATTCACCCCATTAACTCCATTGCTTTGCGACGTCCTGTGTTGATTTTCCCCAAAAACACACGCCGACGGCCGATCTCCCCAAAAACCTCTTTTTCGATTCCACCCTTTAAACCTTTCCCCATCAAACCTTTCGTTTTGTAAATTATAGTTGCTCCCCAATTCGTTCATTTCGTAACAGGATAATTAGCATTCGCGTACATACGTCGCGCAACGCCCCTTTTAAATATCGTTGGAAAACCTACTGTAAGATTAACTCACTCCCCTGACTAAATAAATTCCTTTAAATTTGCTTTTGGCTATCATTTTTTCCCACCAATTTTAACCAAAAAACTCTCCAGGTGTTCAAAACCCCAGGCGTTCCCAATATGCCCAAAGAAAAAAGCCTTTTCCCCTCTCTTTTAATAACTTTACATTTAATTTTCCCAAAAGACGGACCCCTTCTAGGCACCCCTCAAAATTTTACATCCATTTTCAACTCTCTATGTCCGAAAAAACCCATTTACCACTCACTCTCCGCACGTAAACCCCACTAGACACGTACTTTTTATCTAATTCGCCCCCCATAATCTTTCTAATGAAAGTATCTCCACATTGCCACCCCCCCCCACCATCCCTTAAACCCACACCGTCAATAAATCTCCCCGGAACCCCAAAAGCAAAACCCGCTCCCCGAGGCTCCACTCTTTTCGTCGTATTACACAATTTCCCTCTCCCCCCATTTTCGCTACATTTGGGAAACCGTAGATTAACTAAACATCTTTTCAAAAAGATTTTAAGTCGTGCATCTCCCTCGGGCCGGCCCTATCACCTAAAAACTTTTATGACTCTACCCCCTAAACCATCCCCCAAACACCCCCTCCCCCCTTTCCATGGCGTACTACAAAAAGGGCTTTTTCCTTTTCCGAATGGCGAGCCTCCTTTTAACCTCGTGCATATTCCCTATCACATCGAACCATCTAAATTCCAATTTATACCAATTCGAATTGGTTTTCTTGGATAAATACCACATCCACATCTAACGCACCAAAAATTCATTAAACCCCTTTTGCTTTTCCCCTCAGATCTCAAACCGTTAAATTTTTGTCAAAACCTTAAAGTCAATTAATGGGATTTTCCTTTTGGTTTAGTATAACTTTTTACTTATACATTTTACACCTCTATCCCCTCCCCTTTTTTGGGAATCACCTTTAAAACCTTGTTTTGTGGTTTTTTGTTCCCCTTTTTTCTGTACACCGCCCAAGCTTTTTCCCTGGCCTTTGGGCAGGAGTGACACGTCGTCTAGCTGGTGGGGTCGCGTTCGCTTTCGCTCCTACCCTCCCCTGCTTTGGGGGATTTCTTTAGTCTTCAGATGCCCTCCCTTTGCTAAAATTTTTCCTCATGCCATGCGAACCCCGATCAATCTTTCATCCGCGCCTCCCATGATGCCAACCGATCCCTTTTTTGCCCGGGGTTTCCTCCACAGGTTGACGATCGACTGTCAAAAATACATCCAGTCCCTTTCACTAAAGACCCCGCCATCCTCGCCCCCATAGGGGGGGCAAGCTTTTCAAATACTTTATTTATACCAGTGAGGGTTTTTCTCTCGCTGTTTTGATCCTCCAAAGCCTTCTCCTGCGTTTTTTTCTCCCTTCACCCCAAATGTCCGTTGTCGAGGGGTGAGCATAAGACGTTCTCGTCCCCCACTTGCTCGACTTCTCCGGGTTTGTTGCTGGTGCGATTTTTGGGAGATTCCTCGACCTTATCACACGTGCCGCTATGGGTATACGATCCACACAGCCGCCGTACGACTTGCCCCGCATATGTTACATAACCTGATTCAAATGCGCAACATAATATGGGGACGGTAGGGGATGGCGAAAGGGTCATTTTGACTGAATTGTTCCCTCCAAATTTCCCAGCATAAGGCCCAGCGGCCCACCGACCTGCAAGGCCTATGAACCGTACATAATTACGTGTTCTCTTTTATAAAATTCATTCCCCTAAAAAGGCACATTCCTTATTTTAACCCAGTGTAGTGTCGGATAATTTAACGTACTGATACAGCTGAATTGACGCTATAAGGGCTCTTGTATTATCCACCACCGCTTCATAAACTTTGCTGACTCTTTTTAAAACGAAGTTTTCCGTGTGTCCCTTTTAGTGCTACCCCACTATCTTCATTTGCGATACCGTAGGTTTCAGGGATAATCGGGGGAGTAACAAGTCCATCGTGGCTCCAGTGACACCCCACGGGTCAACTCCGCAAACAGTGTTGACCCCGTCTTAGCTTGCAGCGCTTTTGGGAAAATGAGCAGCGCACTCTCACTTCTCTGGTTGTGACAAAGAGGTAGTCCCCTAACAGCAGAGGGTGCGCGCACAATTCACTCGACCGGGTCAGGCAGCGAATGAAAAATGTGGAACGCTTACATTTTGCGTGTCATCCTTGCGCAGGGCCATGTAACTTCCGTACTTTTCCAATTTTAGTATATGTACGCCAAACCCAATACAAAAAAAAAAATGGGGAAACGCTTCACGTTTTTTGGTGTCACCCCCTTTGCGCGGGGGCCCTGCTAATCTTTCCTGTATCTTTCCAATTTTAGTATATGTACGCCGAAGCAAGTACATAGGGTTTTTGGTGGTTCGGTGGCCTTGCTGCTAGTGAAACTCCATGTCGGGAATTTTGGGCTACGCTTTTTGAACAACCCAATTCCCTCCCTTCCTCAGGGGCTGTAAACCCCCTTAAGGTTAATGCCCCCCCATCATTAATGTGGGGGGGTTTAGTGTCATTAAGACCGACGACACCAGTTTAACTTCAATGATACAGTGATTGTTTAAAGCTAATATTTTTCCTTAATAATTTCTTGATCGTCACTCAAAGTGAACCCTCTCATGATTACCTCAGTGAACACCTCTCATGATATACGTCAGTGCACCTCTCATGTATCGTCGTGAACCCTCTATGATATACCTTAGTAAAACCCCTTCAGATATGCCCTAACACCCCTCCTAAATTACGTCAGTGAAAATCTCAGATATCCTTAGGAACCCCTCTATGATATGCCTCAGGAACACCTCCATGTATACTCAGTGAACACCTCCAGTTACACGAAAATATTCACAAGACATATGAATACCTTATGATTTACACAAGTACATTTGATGATATACCGAGACATTTTGTAAAATGAGAGTACCTCTTCGTACCGGGTGTGTTGGTATCTGAGGTTGAACTTCGTTATTGTCTAAATATTTTAACTTCGTACCCAAAAAGCTTTGTCCCCGGCCAGTATTGGATAACTGAAATGTAAACATTAAAAAAACGGAGCCGGTTAACATCAGTAAAACGGCAAAAACCGAACCGTAATTAATATTTTTTACAATGGGTTTTACATGTGATTTACCTGTGGTCATTTCGAGGGCTCTTGACCCCTGCAGCCACCTTTTATTACTGTCAAGTGAAAAATGTCATCTGATGTACATTATCACCAACTGGGGTTACCGCGCAATTTGTTTTGATAAGTATGTGTAAACTCATCATTGCGTCTTACGGTGAACAACCCTAAGTTCCCCATTTTCAATGGTGTGAAATTTTGATCCCCCGAATATCACCCCAGCTTAAGTTCCACTTAAACCAATATATTAAGAGAAGGGGTGACAAAACCCTTCAAAACAAGGTGCTAAGCCAATGATGATTTTTTCAAGTCGTTCCTTCTCTTTTGTTGGAATATTGCTGTGTACAAACGGCTTCCTAAAAGGCAAGCGAAAACTGCAGAACTAGAAATTGTAAGTGAACCCTTTCACAGCTCACAAAACTCACCGAACATTAAATAACTGGGAAAACCCTGTAACTCTCGAGTGTACTCACTGAAAGGGGGCAAAAGATACTGATACTACACTTGGAAAGATTCGGAGGATTATCCTAAATATGAAACGCAAAAATACTACAATAATAAAAGGGCTTGGCAGAAGGTGCAGATACCCTGGAGTGAAAAAGCAGAAAACGGAGTACAGAGAATTTAAATAAGTTTTAAGGGCCACGACTCTAACACCTTCCCCTCGTGATAAGGGTTTACCAACACCCCTCTGGCTATCTTCGAAAATAAACTTATAAATTCGTTACAGCACTTCCTAAATTTAGCCAGGCTGTGGTGCCTAAGAGGGGCTGGGGCATAGGCATCACGGCTTGACCCCTAAAGGGGTAAAACTGTTGACACTGGTGAGGGGCTCTTGATCTAGGGAATTGGATCGGGCCCCCGGGTTTCCCTTTGAATTGAGCCAAAATCCTTCCCATCCCCCCACATGCGTTTATAACCCTACAGGTTTAGCGCCCCCATTTTATAATAATAATCAAATTTGACGATCAGGCCAGCCCAGGAGGCCTGTCGGGACCGGTCCTGGGGCGGTGACCCCGGGAAGCTCACGGAACCTACAATTTATCTTTCTTTTCTTTTTCTCACTCCAAACTTTCCCTGTCGCTCCAGATAATTCTCATCACCATTCCAAAAAACCCCCAATATACCTCCACCCCTGCGCATCTTCCAAAAACCTCTCACATCTGTAAATCTTCCGACCTGGAAACTAACCAGCATTTGGGCCCACACCGCGGGGAACTTATCACCCCCGGGTTAGAAAACACACCTTGACGGTGATATTTCCAGAACGGCACCATAGAAGCGCAGGTTTCAAATTACATCCACATTCTAAATTTTTCACACCGGGACAAAAGAAACCCATACAGACAGAACGGGGAAACCCTAAACACTAACACACCCCTTCCAAACCCCGGGAAAAGTAAATTCATAATTTTCATCAAAATTTAAAATAAAACCTTTAAAAATGTTTGTAATAAAAAACCCTTTAGAGGGGGGGGGGGTTTTTTTCAACGAATAGGGGGAAACCCCAACAAGACGGGAAAATTTAATCTTAAGCTTTCAAAGGGAATATTTTGGGATTGTGTAAGTTTTTTAAGAGCATAAAATTCCCACAAATAACATCGTGTATTAGCCTCATAACCTTATGTGTTACATGTACACTATTAACGCGACAGCATATCTATCGTTGGAACCCCCGAGAGTTCACCAAACACCGCACTTAGCAGAGGAACCTCACGGAACTTTCCCGCCGGTGGTTCTTGTAAAGTCAATTGACCTCCCCAATGGTCCAGGACTGAGGGAAACGTCATCAAAAAGTGTCACTGCTAAAAACGGTTTTGGTGAATTGTTCCACCTGGTCACGACAGAGCCGCGGGGGCTTTTGACCCCCTAACCCACCCCCTCCCCTCCAGGAAACTCTGGGATACGGTTTGGGCGTTTTTCTGTTTTTCGAAATGGAGTTTCGGGGGGGGGAAAAGATGTTAAAACATCAGAAAAGGGGGCAGGCCCCAGGTAATGCTTAACTTACAAATGGAAAACGTCGAGAATAACAGTGAAAGGCAGATGTGGCTGAAAAGAGTACGTAACCTTTTTTTCGGCGCAGGGAAACACCCCTCATTTACGCTACCCCCCCAACCCAGGAACCGGGTTGCTAAAGTTGTAGGGGGCCCCCATCGTTCAACTATGCCCGGGTTCTAGCCAAAAAGAAGGGGATTGAAATCGCAGATTATTGGTTTCCGCTTTCCCTGTCTCCCCTTTGTCATTCCCACTCAGAGCGGTTGAAGCAGGGTCTCTATTTGTGGCTTCAATTTTTCCCCTTGCTTTACCGTGGAGTGCCTTATTTATCACTGTACATATGAAATATTGCGTTATAATTGGTGTGGATAATATAATCTAAATTTTTTTCTACTTTTTATTTGTCCCATTACCCCGGGGATAACAGCCATTTGAAATCCTAGGTTGTAATAGGGGGCCTGTCCGAGAGCGGATTAGAGAAAGGTTGAGCTTAGGTGAACTTGTGCGGAACATTGTGTAGCTTGCTGTTTCGCTTCGCTTTACAAATTTTTTTCCTTTGTCATTGCTTATGATCAGCCTTGCTATTTTTGGATCGTTAACAGTCGCTACACTTGTTAGTGGCTCGTTCGCTACGGTCAATCGGGGTGTGCAGTCGGCTTTGTTTATGCGTATTCTGCAATCGTACTGTCAAAAACTAAGGTTTCTGCAAATTAACTGTTACGTTGGGGTATTCGTACTGTGCTACAAAAACTTATGCCCCCCTAGACGAGTCAGACGCCTGGTGCCGGCAATACTTTGCAAAACCACCTAAATTCCCAACACGTTGTTGGGCAATTGCTCGTTCCATTGGCTTTCCCCAAAAAACGCACTCTAAAAGCTCAAAACGCTTCACTATTGCTGACATACTTATTGAAAAAGAGAGGCACTCAAACTCCTCCCTTTACGGGGCTAGGGAAAAAACTACTATGTTCTCGCAGGGGGAAGATGATACACCACGGAAAATGGTCGTATAGTGCACTGGGTTTTTCCAGGGTAATCAGCGTCGTTGGCACTTGAGCTGGCAAAAATCACGTGGACAAACGGGGGAAACGGAGCATTCGAAAAGGGAAAAATTTTGATAGGGAAAGAGAGAGGGGCGTTTTCGCATTTGTAAACGATTTTAGTTTCAAAAAACAGACAGCTTGTTCCCCCTTTAATGAGGGCCCAACCAGAGCAATTTTTCGAAAGCTTCGAAAATCAGCTCGAGCTTGAGGTGGCCGGGAAAAGCACTGGGGGCCCTTGGTTCATACAGATTTTTGGGTAAGGGACAGGGAAATTTTCGTCGGTATTAACTGACGCTGAATTTTCTGATTTTAATATGAAAACCACAGTGTTGGGGGGGCAATACATGTATCCACTAAAAATGTAAGACCCTTTAAAATTGAACAGCGGGAGCTTGGTCAATCCCCGGGGGACTTTGTGAACAGCAAACCAAAACTTTTACCAGTGGTAAAAGGAGTGGTTTTCAACTTTTAGGAGCTGGTGCGCTTTTTTCTGATTGATAACCTCTGAGTCTGTGGGACCAAGGTTCGTGTTTTCTGCAGGATCGTGACTTAACCACGCTTGGAGGCGGCCAGGTTGGGCTGATACCTTCGAAACGAAACCCCCTCCTTTTCCAGCGTCCCTCTCTCTTTTCAACAGTCTGGCTGAGCAGGATCGACAACATTGGAGAAGAATGCCGCCCCAGGGGGCGTCTACGCATCCAAACCAAATCACCTGGTGAGCCACGCTTTTTAAAATATGGTCCCCTGCGGAGAGGGAAACTACTTATGGAGCTCCGACAACAATATCCCGGAGGCACCAGCCAAACGACACCACTTTCAACGTCATCAGGGAGTAAAGGCAAGCCTCGTCTGCTTTAGGTGCAAAAAAGTATCACTCAGTTCCAACGCCCCAAAAACCTCAACCCATCGGGGGAAAAACTCTAATACCCCAGTAACATGTCCCCCCCGAGAATAGAAAAAGGGAGGCCCCTTTTTATTTCGAAAGTTTATTCCCTTCAGGAAAACCAGAACCCAAATAAAGTAAATCCTTTTGAGATACTGGAGCATATTGTCACGTCAGAGAAGGAAAATTTCCCCTTTCAAGAATACTTCCTTGAATTCCCAGTTTTTTGAACCTATGGAGGGCTTAAAATTCAGTTCCTTTGATAAAATTTATGTACAGTCAAATATTACACTGGGTACTTGACTGTAGGTATCTCAAAAGGATTTCCCAAAAAAATGCCATGTTTTTATGGGGAATAAATTCACTGTTTTCTTCGTGTCCCTGAACCTAAATGATTTAAAGCTTCTCCTGTTGGCCATAACCGGGAACATCCAAGGGTTGTCTGGGGAGAATGTTGACCTATCCTTTGGCGCTCCGCTCGGAATAGCCCGTTTTTTTTTTATGAACACCCGGCCCGGAGTCTCGTAAACAAGTGAACAGACCCGATCAAGCCTTCCATTTTCCCGGTTTCAGGATTCCCAATGTCTCTGTTTTTCCCTCCGAGGGACTGTCCTTCCGGAGGAACAACGAAAGGACCCCCCTTAAAATTCCCCTTTTTAGGCAGCCTGGGTAAATCCTCTTTGGGTTCCTCAATATGAAGTTAAAAAAAATATTTGGTATGCCGAGACTGGTAAAGGGGATAAGGGCCGGGAATTAACGACAGGTTAGGGTTTTCCCAACCCAAAATAACCCAGATATTAAATATAGCTCATAATACGCATTAGGGGGTCCTTAGGGAAATTTCAAAAACCCTGTAAGAATCACAAAAGAATTTTTAATTGGGGCCAAAAAATTTAAAGAAAGATGTGAAATCAAATTAGGTGTTTGCCCAAATTCAGCAAATTGGGGAAACCGGGGCATTCCATTTAAACCCGCACCCTCCAACCCTACCTGCTGATGGGGAACCTTTTGCAGATTTAATTATAGATTGTGTAGGGGCCCTACCTAAGTCAAAATCTGGAAATCAGTATTTTTTTACAATTATGGATAAAGTAACCAGTACCTGAAGCAATCCCATGGTAGTATCAAACTAAACTATTCTAAAACTTTAAACAAAATTCATTTTTTGTTTTGGCATTCCCCAAAACTAACAAAGTGTCAAGGGACTAAATTCACTGCCCAAACATTTTGGGAAGTTTAATAGGTAGGGGTAATTCACAATTATCCACTGCCCATCACCCCCAGTCCCAAGGCGCCTTTGGAAAAATTCCACCAAAAATTTTAAAACAATGATGAGAAGTTTTTGCAGACTTTCCGACAGTTGGAAACTCTACCGTTTTGCTATTCCAGACAAGACGGTGCAAGATCTACAGGGTATAGTCCGTTTGAGCTGATCTTTGGGCCAATTACGAGGGCCTCTTCGGGTGCTCAAGAGGAGGATGGGAGAAGACGTAAGTCAGCACCTACAACCCGTCTTCAAGGTTCAGGTGGCAGTGAGTTAGCCCCGGCTAACCTAAAAATAGCTCAAAGTAAGATGAAACAGAGGTTTTGACAAAAGTGCACAATTCCGCTCCCTTTCCCCAGGAGACAAGGGGTTTGGTGCGGAACCCATACCTGGCCACACCTTTAAGCTAGATTTACGGGGCCTATGCGAAAAAAGTAATTATCTGATTTTAAAAATTTGGTACTCCCATTGAAAAGACCTCAAAAACAAAAATTTCCAATTAATCAAATCAAGGCCTTTCTACACCAGAAAAAGTCCCCTAGATCTGCCTTACCTCTGAGGGCGACCTGCTCTTTTATCTATCTCTGAATTAATACAAAAATTTCAAAATTTTGTCCTCCTAAGGTCCTACCCTTTAATGGAGGGATTACTGAAATACAAGCAACCCAAATTTTCTGAGCTTCTCAGTCATCCTAATATTTTTTTGGATGTGCCAAAAAATGTACGTTAGGTTTCCCTGATGTAGAGTGGGGAAAACTAAACCAAAAAACTCTCCCCCTACAGGCTAATCCCGAAAAACAAAGGGTACTTTAGCAGGGAAATAACTTCTTGTTAGAACATGGTTTAGTGGAGGAGTCATCTAGTCATGGCTTCACCGTGCATCCTATAAAAAAAGGGTGATGGGGTTTTTGTATGCACAGACTACCCTTAAAGTGAACGAGGGCACAATTACAGATCTTTTCCCTCTTCCTCGTCTGGAGACGTAATTGACTTTTGGGTAAGGCTACTTTTGTGTCAAAATTGATCCCTTAAAGGGTTTCTATCAGGTACCTTTGACAGTAAGGCGAAGGAAATCCCCTCCTTCGTAATTCCAGGGGTCATTAATATACATTACCCCTTCGGAATGAAAAAATTCCCCCCCTTCATTCCCGAAAATCATCCATCAGGCATTAAAGATTGAAGCACGGCAGCTTTTCCCAATGATATTGTTTTGGGGTCTGTACTTGGATCAACACCTCTTAGACTTAAAACTCTGTTGAGACCTTAAGAATTCCCAAATTAAAAAGTTAATTTTTTTAAAACTTCCTTTGGGGCCCGGCCACTATCACTTTTCTAGGCCATGAAGTAGGTAGTGGTAAGTTGACCTAAACGCTAAAGTTTTTTCGATTAAAAATTATCCAGTTCCTCATGTAAAATCTCTTCAACGTTTTCCCAGGCATGATAGGATTTTTCAGAAAATTTTGAAGAAAATTTTCAGATATTGTATCCCCTCTTACTCTCTTAAGTCATAAAGTTCCCTTTATTTGGGGTCGATTTTAACACGCTTTTTAAAAAAGCAAAAGATTTTTGGCTCTGCACCCCTTCTCCTGTCTCCAGACTTTTCCCCAAAACCCTTTTTATTACAGGTTGATGCTTGGAGTCGGGGTTGGGGCGGTCTATTACAATCGGGGGAAAAAGGAGCTGCACCAATCGCAAAATTTTCAGCAAGTTCCGCCAACAAGAAGCTTACTCTACCATTGAAAAAGAACCCTCGCGTGGTAATGGCTTTTGGGAAAATTTGATGTTTTTGGGCCAGACATCACAGGGGTCACATCTACATGATCACAAACCGTTAGTTAATTTCCCAACCCTGAAGAATCACAAAACAAGGCTTATGCGTTGGGCGTCAGGGGTGCAGCCCTACAATTTCAAAAATTTATACTTGCCGGGAAAGAAAATGTGTTGAGATCTTTGTCAAGAGTCAGTTTTTAAAATTTTTTTAGGTTTGGGTGTATTTTTGGTAACCCCCTTTTAAGCTCTTTTTTTTTTTCCCCTGATGTGGGGTTTTTTTTTGTAGGGGATACGGGGTACCCCCGCTTGTATCTTGGACCCATGTTGGCCTATTGACTGCTGTCTCACTCGAGTTTAGGGGTTTTGGGTTTTGGGGCCCAGGAAAGCTGAGCTCTATCTAAAGTTGGATGGTGGAAGAAGGGGGTCCCATTATTTCGTGCCATGGGGCACGGGTTAACCCTGGGAGGGGGCAGCCTAATCCTGAGCCTTTTCGGGGTGGGGGGGGGCAGCAAAGAGTACGTAACCTTTATTCGGCGCATGGGCACACCCTCATTTACAGGCTATCTCCCCCAACCAGCGAACCAGGTTTCTAAGAGTTGAAAAGGGGGCCCCATCGTTAACTAGTGACCAGGTTTTTAGCCAATAAAAAAGGTTGGGGTTTACAATCGCAGAGGGTTTTGTGGATACCGTTTCCTGTTGCCCCCTTTTATCCCCCTCTGGCTGGTTGAAACACGGTTCTTCTTGTGGTTCTATTTTTTGCCTTGCTTACCGGGAGTGCACTATATTTTCACTGTACATGTTACATATTGCTGTTAAATTGGGGAAGGATAATATAAGTCTAAAATTTTTCTACTGTGTTTTTTGCTCCCATTTTCACCGGATAACAGGGCCCTTTGAAACCTAGGTTGTAAAGCAGACAATCAACCCCCTACACCCCCGATTGTCCGATATAAAAAAACATACCCCCAGAACACTCTACAGCCCCCAAAAACCATTCATCTTGTACCGCAGAAAATAACGCAGAAATGGTATAGCTTTTCCCTCCACTCCCACCTCACCCAACAATTTTATATTCACAAAGGGGTTTTTTTTTAAAAACAATTTGGGACTAAATGCTTCGCTGGTCCGACTTTTGTAAGACCAAATGTCCCCCCCAAAGGGCTGCTTTCCCTGACAAGACCAAAAGTCCCCTAAGGTTGACTTTCCTAACAAGACCAAATGTCCCCCAAAGGGCGACTTTCCCTGACAAGACTAAATGCCCCCTAATGTTGACTTCCTGACAAGACTAAATGTCCCCTAATGTCTGACTTCCCCTGACAAGACAAAAGTCCCCTAATGTTTGATTCCCCTGACAAGACAAAATGCCCCCAAATGTCTGACTTCCCGAAAAGAAAAATTTTCCCTAATGTCTGACTTACTTGACAAGCCCAAATGTCCCAATGTTGATTTACCCTGACAAGAAAAATTGCCCAAAGGTCTGGTTCCCCTAAAAGAAAAAATGTCCCTTAGTCTGACTTACCTGAAAGCCAAAATGCCCTTAAATGTCTGATTTACCTGAAAAGACTAAATGTCCCCAAAGGTTGACTTACCCTGACAAGCCCAAACCCCCGTAAGGTCTGATTTCCCCTGACAGACCAAATGTCCTGGGTCTGACTTACCCTGACAAGCCAAATGCCCCCTAAGGTCGCTTACCTGAAAGACCAAATGTCCCCTAAGGTTTGATTTTCCTGAAAAGACCAATGTTCCTGAGGTCTGACTTACCCTGACAAGCCCAAATGCCCCCTGGGGTTTGATTACCCTGACAAAAAACCAATTTTTCCCCTAAAGGTTGATTTACCCTGACAGCCCAAATTGTCTCCTAAGCCTGACTTACCCTGACAAGACCAAATGCCCCCCAAAGGGTCTGACTTACACTGAAAAGACAAAATGGCCCCCAAAGGCTAAATTCCCCTGACAAGCCCAAATGCCCCTAAGGTTTGACTTCCCCTGAAAGACTAAAGTCTCCTAAGGTTGCTTCCCCTGACAAGACTAAATGCCCCCTAAGGTCTGACTTCCCCTGAAAAGACTAAATGTCCCCTAAGGTTGACTTACCGGAAAAAGATAAATGTCCCAAAGGGTTTGATTCCCGAAAAGGGACTAAATGCCCCCCTAAGGTTGATTACCCGACAAGACTAAATGTCTCCTAAGGTTGACTTAAACCCTGACAAGTAAATGTTCCTAAGTTGATTACCCTGACAAGACTAAATGTCTCCTAAGGTCTGACTTCCTGACAAGACCAAATGTCCCCTAATGTCTGATTACCCGGGACAAGACTAAAGTTCCTAAGGTCGGCTTCCCTGACAAGACTAAAATTTTCCCTAATGTTGTTTACGTGACAAGATAAATGTCTCCTAAGTCTGACTTACCCGCAAGACTAAATGTCTCCTAAGGGTCTGACTTCCCCTGAAAAAGGACTAAATGTCCCCTAAGGTCTGACTTCCCCTGACAAGAAAAAGTCTCCAAAAGGTTGACTTATGAAAAGACAAAATGTCTCTAATGTTGATTACCCTGAAAAAGATAAGTCCCTAAGGTCTGACTTCCCCTGACAAGCTAAATGTCCCCTAGGTCTGACTTCCCCTGACAGAAAAATGTCCCCCTATTTTGACTTTCCTGACAAAACAAAATGTTCCAAATGTTGACTTCCCCTGACAAGACTAAATGTCTCCTAAGGTTGACTTCCCCTGAAAAGACTAAAATGTCCCCAAAGGTTGACTTACCCGACAAGACTAAATGTTCCTAAGGTTGATTCCCCTGAAAAGCAAATGTTCCCCTATGTCTGACTTACCTGCAAGAAATGTCCCAAAGGGTTGTTCCCCTGAAAAGACAAAATTTCCTAAGGTTGACTTACCTGAAAAGACTAAAGTTCCTAAGGTCTGATTACCCTGCAAGAAAAATGTTCCTAATGTTGATTCCCCTGAAAAGACAAAATTTTCCCCCTAAGTCTGATTCCCCTGACAAGCAAAAATGTTCCTAGGTCGACTTACCCTGACAAGATAAATGTCTCTAAGGTTGAATCCCCTGACAAGATAAATGTTCAAATGTTGATTACCCTGACAGGACTAAATTTCCTAAGGTCTGACTTACCCTGACAAGACTAAATGTCTCCTAAGGTCTGACTTACCCTGACAAGACTAAATGTCCCCTAAGGTCTGACTTACCCTGACAAGACTAAATGTCTCCTAAGGTTGACTTACCCTGACAAGACTAAATGTCTCCTAAGGTCTGACTACCTGACAAGACTAAATGTCTCCTAATGTCTGACTTACCCTGACAAGACTAAATGTCTCCTAAGGTCTGACTTACCCTGACAAGACTAAATGTCTCCTAATGTCTGACTTACCCTGACAAGACCAAGCAATACTAAATATAACATTTAACAAAGTAACTGTCGTGGAATATTTTACTAGTTACCTGGAGGTTATTCGGGGATCAACGCCCGCGGCCGGTCCATGACCAGGCCTCCCGATGGATCAGGGCCTGATCAACTAGGTGTTACTGCTGGACCGCACGCAGTCCAACGTACGAGCACAGCCCGGTGACCCGGGCACTGATTTAAGGTATCTGTCCAGCTCTCTCTTGAAGGCAGCCAGGGGTTTATTGGCAATTCCCTAATGCTTGATGGGAGGTGTTGAAAGTTTTGGGCCCGGACACTTATGGTGTTTCCCTTAGTGTACAATGGCGCCCTACTTTTTATTGGGGGCATTTTGCATCGCCTGCCAGTCTTATACTTTCGTAGGGAGTGATTTCTGTGTGCAGATTTGGGACCATTCTTCTAAGATTTTCCAAGTGTAGATTATGATATATCTCTCCTCCTGCGTTCCAACGAGTACAAGTCAAGTGCTTCCAAGCGTTCCAGTAGTTAAGGTGCTTGACAGAATCTATACGTGCAGTAAAGGATCTTGTACACTCTCTAGATCTGCGATTTCACTGCTTTGTATGGAGATGTTAATGTACAGCAGTATTCCAGCCTAGAGAGAACAAGTGATTTGAAAAGGATCATCATGGGCTTGGATCTCTCGTTTTGAAGTTCTCATTATCATCACTATCATTTTCTTTGCACGTGCGATCGTGGCACTTTTGTGATCCTTGTTTCATGAAGCGATAAGCCGTGCGGGCCATCCGTGCCGTGACTGTGCAGTTCGATCCTCTGCTACAACTAATAATGTCCGAGTCTCTGTACACAGAGTGTTGCACTCACTGATGTAACATGACAGACATACTGAAGTCACTGATGTAACGTGACAGACACACTGAAGTCACTGATGTAACTCGACTCAGCCAGTCCTTTGATATACCTTTGATGAGTTTCAAGAGTCTTACTACAATCATAGCCCGGCCTTGGGCCGGACTTGTCTGGTGCTTGCCTGGTCAACCAGGCTGTTGTTGCCACTCACACAAGTTGCTTTGTTACGTTAAAAGACTTTTTTTTATTAAGAAAAGACTAATTCCGGAACAAGATTTATCAACGCTTGTTGAAGCTCAACGCACAGCGAAAAGTTGCCACCAATAAAAGCTTTGTCTATAATGTCCCTTTTCCTGCCATTTGTTGCCAGTGTGCCATTTGTTGCCAGTGTGCCATTTGTTGCCAGTGTGCCATTTGTTGCCAGTGTGCCATTTGGACCAAGTTAAAAGCCTATCGACTACACGAGGGTCATTATATCTGCAGTTCACTTCTACACCACCAGTCGAAACAAATATAATCCGTCCCTAAAATAGGAATGTAAATATACTCTCAATATACATATAAGATTTTTTATTACCAAAATCGGATACATCAGCAGTGTACTGCTACCCTATTTCGCCTGAGTTATATAATGGGAACAAAAGCTAGCTGTTTACCCAGTCATATTACATCACGCAAGATACGTCACACGGCGTTGTTATCTGTCCTCCTCTATACTGCCTATTGTGACATGAAAGTCACTGAAACGAAAAATAAACACGTGCAGTACAATGCGATCCTTTATTCACTACGTTTGGTCCACACTGAGGACTTTATCAAGTCACAAACAGATCTACCTGGGTAAAGAGTACATGATATATATAGTGTGGAAAGTCAGGTGGAGAATACTGGGTAGGTTGGATTTGAGACTGACTTGCCTGGGACGGGCGAGTGTGTATTGTTGTTATATATGATATTACAATCTCCACCGTCAGTGATAGAAGTGAACTCCTGCTGCCCCTCGACCCCATCCATTAGCGTCAGGACTAAGTCCATCCAGCTACTGGGACTACTGATAATCTTGCATGTACGTAAGGCAATCAGCGAGGGTGTCAGAGATCTGATTAGTAGCTATCAGAGCAAGCATGGCTGATGTTAATCTCTCCACTAGTTCTTCACTTCATTACCTCTTTCCTGTTCACTCTCTCGCATTCCTTCTTATTCACACACACTCATATACTCCGCAGACGTAGTACAGTCTAGAGGGGCCGAAGACTACAAACCCCACTCAAGGAAAAGGATCTTGGTGGTGATTATAATATCGAACATATCTCCTGAAGCGCACATCAACCAAATAACTGCTGCAGCATATGAGCGCCTAGCAAACCTAAGAACGGCGCTCCGATATCTCAGCAAGGAATCGTTCAAGACTCTGTACACTGTGTACGTCAGGCCCATATTGGAGTATGCTGCACCAGTTTAGAACTCACACCTGCTCAAGCATGTCAGGAAATTAGAGACCAGTCCAGAGATAAGGGGCATGTCCTACGAGGAGAGGTTAAGGGAATCAACCTGACGACACCGAAGGGCAGAAAGGATAGGGGGGACATGATAAAGATATAAAGTACTGAGAGGAATCGACAAAGTGGACAGAGACAGGATGTTCCAGAGATAGGACACAGCAACAAGGGGTTTAAAGTTGGAAGTTGAAGACTCAGGTGAGCCACTGGGATGTCAGGAAGTATTTCTTCAGTCACATAGTTGTCAGGAAGTGGAATAGTCTGAGAAGTGATGTAATGGAGCCAGGATCCATACATAGCTTTAAGAAGAGGTACGATAAAGCTCACGGAGCAGGGAGAGAGTAACCTAGTAGCGACCAATGAAGAGACGAGGCCAGGAGTCATTGCTCCTGGCCCACGAGGAGCTATGACTCGACCCTGTAACCACAATTTATGTGAGCACAACTAGTTGAGTACACACACACTGTTACAAGAAATCAATATTGTACAGGAGTTAATGTGTGTGTGTGTGTACTCACCTAGTTGTACTCACCTAGTTGAGGCTGCAGGGGTCGAGTCCAAGCCCCTGGTCCCGCCTCTTCACTGGTCGCTACTAGGTCACTCTCCCTGTACCGTGAGCTTTATCATACCTCTGCTTAAAGCTATGTATGGATCCTGCCTCCACTACTTCGCTTCCCAAACTATTCCACTTCCTTACTACTCTGTGGCTGAAGAAATACTTCCTAACATCCCTGTGATTCATCTCTGTCTTCAACTTCCAACTGTGTCCCCTTGTTACTGTGTCCAATCTCTGGAACATCCTGTCTTTGTCCACCTTGTCAATTCCTCTCAGTATTTTGTATGTCGCTACATTTAATTCTACGTACCTTTGTGAGACGAAGTATAAAAATAATGGACGTATACTTAGGAGGATGTGTTGAGGTATTTTACAGCCCTTAAGGCTGCCTTAGGCATCAGCCAAGGATGAGCCGCGGTATTTACAATACTGAAAGCTGCCTCAGGAATCAACAGAACGCGACCACATCCTCCTCGTCATGAACTTCAGTATTTGAGTAAGAAACTCAAGTGTGTGACTGTGACACAGGAACGCAAAACATTATCAAACTGTCTATGTTACAATACGCTGGCTGAGTCTCGTTTCTGATGACTTACAAAGAGTCTGTCGCCTTTATGTATTAGTAAATACATTGACTTTATGTTATGGTGTAACTGATTACATTTATTTATCAGACCTAAGGCAACAAACATAGCGTAATCATTAAAATCATATATAAGACGCTGGGTAATACCTGGAAGAGGAGGTTATACCCTGACACCCAACACTGGTTGAAACTTCTGGTTCAGCCTCGTGGGAGCGCAGGCGGTCTACCTCCAGCTCTGTCCTCGCATCACTCACAAAATTTTCCCTCATGCTTCCCTGGGACGCTTGTTGTTGTATATAAATTATTATTACAATCACAAATAAGAGCTAACCCACCAGGGTTTACGCATATCAAGCTATATCCTTTCCCACAGAAAGATATATAGAATGCAGTCTGTTAATATTTCAGCTGTTTTGAAAGAGTGCGGCCCTTTGTTTTGATGTGCGGTTAGTGTGGTGGGAGATCAGTGACTGCTCTGGTGAGTAGAGGTCAATATTCTCATGCGAGTTGCTTGAGACATCTGGCGACGCTTACATCTCTTAGCATCTCTGTTTCAGTTAATTACTGGAATAATACAGCCTAGCTGATGAATACAATTAGTGTGTAACACCTGGGCGTCTTTATTGACAATTTTTTTTCCCTGTGCAACAGGCTTTATCAGTCTCAAACAGTGGCACGAAGGTGAAGACGGTGAGGTGCAGGAGAGGAGCAGCAGTTTGAAGACGTCTGGTTGAAGTAGACGAGTCTCATAAAGTAGGGCGGAAATTTACTCTACAACTCCACTGCTAAATCTACAGCTCACTTTATGAGCCTGATTTTCTATACTTCACCAGTGGTTCAAACTCACACGTAACGATGTCCTCAGTTCTGCACATCTCAGCTGGCTCAAGGATACAAGCTCCGCTATACAAGAGCCCAAACATATTAGATACAGCTTGCAGTAACATCGAAATATCTCAGTAAATACGATCAGATGTTGCACATGTTTTATTCATCAGTATCTCTACTCATGTGTAAATTATTATTATTATTTTATTATTATTATTATTATTATTATTATTTATTATTATTATTATTATTATTATTTATTATTGCAATTAAAACCAAGCGCTAAATTGTAACTTACTGTATAAATTGATTCATATACGTACTATAGTTTAGCCTTCTTATATTATGTGACCTCAGTTAGAGAAACTTTTATAAACACCTGCAACATCGTGATGATTTATTATATTTACTTGGTAGTTTATCTGTGGAGAACGTATCCTACTTCAGCGAGATCACTGTGACTCGTATCTTCCTTTGGAGTACTGAAGCTTGTACCCTACTTGAGTGAGAGTACTGAAGCTTGTATCCTACTTGAGTGAGAGTACTGAAGCTTGAACCCTACTTGAGTGAGAGTACTGAAGCTTGTATCCTCCTCGAGTATAGACCCGCTTCTTCATGCTCAACTAGGAGCAGCAATCACGGTTTATTACTAAACTCACGAGGTAGTAATTGCAGTGCTTCTGGTAATGGTCATAAACTGTTTGAAGTGTGGACATGTCCAGGGTCCTTGACGAAGACAGTTTCTAGATAATAGAGCAACGAGTTTCTAGAGGTTATAACAAAGGGGCCACTTGCAGAGGTCACCGGACCTAATTGTTTGTGACTTCTTTCTTTGGGGGTACGTGAAGAGCACATTTACGTACCACCACTACCTGCAACCTGGAGGAGCTGAAAATTTCGATCTCTGAAGCAGAGTTCGCATGATAACACCAGATATGCTGCAAAGCGTCTGGACGGAACTGGACTATCGCGTCGATGTTTGCCGAGAAAAAACCAGAGGGGCGCACATCGAGTGCCTTTAATGCTACCCTATACCACATGAAACTGAGTGAAATCCTGCATCTGAAACTGCTAACTGTAAAAGATTATCACAATAAAGCTACCTGTTTGAAATCAGGGTGTTTTTGTGGACACCCTGTACTAGGGCAAAAGAGTTTTCAGAGACTATGGTAAAGAGAGAGAGTGTCTCCGGAGATTATGGCAGAGAAAGAGAGTTTCCAGTTACTATGGCAGTTTCCAGAGACTATGGCAAAGAAAGTTTCCAGAGACTGTGGCAAAGAGAGAATTTCCAGATACTATGGCAGAGAGTTTCCAGATACTGTGGGAGAGAGCAAGTTTTAACTCTGGCGACGTGTCTCGCAGCTAGTCACCTGTGTGCTGTTTAAGACATTTTCTACAGAAACGTTTCGCCACGAGTGGCTACAGAAGAGGACACTAGGGGCGAAATGTTTCCTCGATAAACATTTTACTCGGTGTATACCCGCCTTTTACTTTCAATCTGTCAGTATCACCATACCAGTTCCAACGTTTCGCTCGTATTGGGCAAAATAAAGTTTTGCTCTGGAAACTCTTTCACATACTTGTCCCTGAATATTCACAAATATCATACAATTAAGAGGACAAAACTTTAGAAAACATTTCGCTCCATCCACGACCTTTGTCAAGCCACAGCTGTTCTTGAAAATGGTCCAAGAAAAACCAGAAAATTCATCTAAAGTTTCCCTTCCGAAGTATGGATTACGTATTTGTGAACGATTTAAGCCACGGTATTGCGATTAATATTAACGTGGGTACCATATGCCAGACAACCGTCCAGAGAGAGACAGAGACAGAGACTTCCCTCTATCTGGCAGGAGACAGAATACCTATGAAAGATTTACCAAGGACACTATCGTCACGTTCTATAGTAGTAGTAGTCATAGTAATATGATGGTATACAATGCCAAGTATCTTGCTGGAACATGTGTATCGAGACTATCGTCAGTTTCCAGGCATCACGTATTAATGACATCAGAATTAGGAAATAGTATTTAGATCCTCCTTCTTTAATACAATTCATCTGTTATAAAAACAGAAAGATTCCGGAAATCACCGCCGCTGTCGCCACTGTCTTAAACTAGACTTCCCACATTACAAACCAAACATGATAACAATAACAACTATTAGGAATTACACAGGGAAGAAATGTGTATATTGAATGTAAGTAGATGTGTATACTTAATGTAAGTAGAAGATCATACATCGTCTCCAAGTTTATCAGCAGATGTATATTTGAAAAAAAATATTAGAGTTAGAGTTTGCACATTAAATGTACATTTGAATTTCACGAGAATTCAATTTAGTTTAAGAAACAATAGCATAATTTTTGATAGTAACGACCAGCGTGTTTAGCTAATAAGAAACAACTTCACCTCTACCTGAAAATCATTTAATAACAGCAATTTCTACAAAAATTAGCTCAAGCGAACATAAAAATTAATCTTTTGAAGGGCCAAGTTTGCACGAAAAAAAAAAAAAAACCTTTTTTGAACACAATTTTCAAAGAAAAATTTTTCGAAATTTTTCCAGAATTTTTGAACAATATTTAAAACCCAAAATTTTTTGTGATTGGGACTCGGGCCTTTAAAAAAAAATGAAAAAAATTTAGTGGAAACCCTTTCCCCAGTAAATATCGTAATTGGGTTTTATGTACTTTTTTGCTCCTTTTTGATTTTAAAAATATTTATGTATTTTTTTAAAAAATGTTGGAAAAATCGAAGAATGGCTAGATGTGAGAAGGGCCCTTTCCCCAAGCATGGGCCTGGGGCAAATTTAAAAAAGTATCTTTTTTTAAGTATAGTAGGGTAAAAAATAAAATAAAATTTTTTTTTTTTTAAATTCCTAACCCACACCCATAGCTTTTTAAATTTTAAAAGACGAAAATCTTCCCGAGGGACCTGGTTGCGGGGGCCCAAGGCAATGATTTACAGCGATTTAAAGGACCTCATCTGCCCCACAATATTTGTTTGTTGAAAATTTTAAAGACAGCCTAGAGACCCCCTCCAGTGAGATTTGAAACAAAACCCTACGCCCTTGCTTTTTAGTTTAAATCGTAAGTTGTGCCCACGGGAACCACCACTGTATTACCCATAAAAGGTTTAGCACGGGAAAATTTTAATATAAAAAAGGGGAGAACCCTTTCCCAAGGATTTTTTAGCTTTAATTATATGTGAGATAGGGGACAAAAATTGGAACGGGGCCTGCTGCTGTTGCTGCTGTGCTGCTCCCTGTTTGCTGCTGCTGTGCTGTTTTTTGTTGGCTGCTGCTGCGGGGGGGCTGTGCGCTGGTGCGTTTGTTGCTGCTGCTCCCGGCTGTTTTTGTTGGGTCCCTGCTGCGCTGCTGCTGTGCGGGTGCTGTGTTTGTGCTTGCTGCGGTTGATGTTTGCTCTGCGGCTGTTGCTGTGCTCCCTTCTGCTGCTGTGCGCTGTTTTTTTGCTGCGCTGTTCCCTTGCTGTTGCTGCTGTGTGCTGTTGTTTTGGATCTGGCTGCTGATGCTGCTGCTACTGTTGTGCTGCTGTTGCTGCTCCTGCTGCTCCTGCTGCTGTTGCTACTGCTGCTGCTGTTGCTACTACTGCTGTTGCTGCTGCTGCTGCTGCTGCTGTTTCTGCTGCTGCTGCTGCTGCTGCTGCTGCTGCTCCTGCTGCTGTTGCTACTGCTGCTGCTGTTGCTACTGCTGATGCTGCTGCTGCTGCTGTTGCTGCTGCTACTGCTGCTGCTGCTGTTGCTACTACTACTACTACTACTACTACTACTACTACTACTACTCTACTGCCTGCTGTTGCTGCTGTTGCTGCCTGCTGCTGTCTCACTACTGCTGCTGCTGCTGCTACTACTACTACTACTACTACTACTACTACTACTACTACTACTACTACTACTGGCCCTGCTGTTGCTGCTGCTTTTGCTGCTCCTGCTGCTGTTCCTACTACTGCTGCTGCTGCTGCTGCTACTACTACTACTACTACTACTACTACTACTACTACTACTACTACTGGCCCTGCTGTTGCTGCGCTTTGCTGCTCCTGCTGCTTTCCTCTACTGCTGCTGCTGCTGCTACTACTACTACTACTACTACTACTACTACTACTACTACTACTACTACTACTACTACTACTACTGACCCTGCTGTTGCTGCTGCTCTTCTCTTCAATATACTAACGATTCCTTTGACTTATCACTGAGTTCCAGCTTGCAAACTTCTGCATCAACAACATGCTAAATGAGAGATCATCATCAGTATCATACATGTAACGTGGAATCAGACTTAGTAGTGGACACGTCCATAGGATATTAAATGTAACACACTGATTGTTTTTTTCTGAAGATCAAAACCAGGATGCTGTGACACACAGACTGGTTCCTCAACACCAAAACCAAGGTGCTGTGACACACAGGTTCCCACAGCAACCCAAGATGTGTGACACAGACTGGCTTTCTGAAGAAAAAGAACAAAGGACTCTTGTTGTAACGCAAATCCTGGCGTCCTCCGTGGAGGACATCAATTTCTCGCACGTCTTTACCAATTCTCAAAGTAAATGAAGTCAGTGTGGAAGACACGACCGAATGATATTAATCGGTGAGACTTGCACTGTGTTAGACTGAGTTGGACTCACATACTGTGAAACTGAGTTGTACTAGCACTGTGTTAGACTGAGTTGGACTCACATATTGTGAGACTGAGTTGTACTAGCACTGCATTAGATGAGTTGTACTAACACTCTGTTAGACTGAGTTGTACTCGCACAGTGACGCAAACCTTTTCCTATTCATCTCAGTGATGCTAATATCCAGCATCACCAAACGTAGGAAAAATTTACCCTCATTTCCGCCTACTTCTCAGCTTGGTGAAGGTTTCTAGACGGGGGGGGGGGGCTCGTCGCCCCAATCCCCCTGCCGTCCCCATGCAGTCAGGTGAAGTAAGGAAGGAAGGGGGGAGGGAGAGGGGGATGGACTCTCAACTTAGCACCTGTGTGCCTTGCAAGACACTGACTGTCATCTTCTCCTCAAGCGTCTACATCTCACGCTCTTGAAGGACTGAAATTTGTATTGATTGCACGCTGAACGTGCTGGGGGTGAACCTGAGTAGTGAGGGAGGGAGGAATTATGGAAGGGGAGGGAGGAATTATGGGAAAACAGGGAGGGAGGAGTTATGGGAAGGCAGGGAGGAATTGTGAGAGGAGAGCAGAGGAATCGTAGGTGGGAAGGAAGGTTGGAATCATGGGTGGAGTTGGAGGGAGGGTTCATGGGTGGAGTTGGAGGGAGGGTTCATGGGTGGGGAGCGAGGGATTTATTGGGAGAGGAAGGGGGAAATAATCATGAGTGAAGAGGGAGGGGGATTTATGCAGAAAGAGAAAGAGGACTCATAGGTGGTGGGGGGAGAGTGGAATTATGGTTGGAAAGGGAGGTAAGAATTATGGGAAGGGAGGAATGATGGAGAGAGGGAGTGAGAAGGGGGAGAGAGAGAGAGAGAGAGAGAGAGAGAGAAGAGAGAGAGAGAGAGAGAGAGAGAGAGAGAGAGAGAGAGAGAGAGAGAGAGAGTTAGAGACAGACAAGAGACACTACATCCAACTTTACTTCTCGTCCACTATTTAATTACCAGATATAAGAACAAACATGTCATCAACAGACACACTACTAACGAAGAAAACAAACAATAACACTGACAACGTTAACAAATCTTCACTTTTTCATTCACCAGAAAATGAATTACAATTTTTCTTACCGTAGTGTTCGGTTTCCATGTTTTTTTCCTTGTTCCACCATCCCAAAAACATGTTTTTGTTTGGGGGAGGAGGGCGGGGGGGGGTAGTTCATCAGTAAACAACAATTCTTAAAGTTATTTTATCTTATTCATTACATATGTCAAAGCCTTTGACGGGCCTTTCTGAGCCCAAAATTCTTTACAGACGTGTGTGTGTGTGTGTTTGTGTGTGTGTGTGGTGTTGTGTGTTGTGTGTGTGTGTGTTTTGTGTGTGTGTGGTGTGTTGGTGGTGTGTGTGGTGTGTGTATTAACAGCTACAGCAACACAGTCATACTTACGGACTCCCGTCTACGATAATTTATTTATTTTTATAATATAATCACTTTTTAAATTTGCATTGGTTCCAGCCGCTGGCTGTCTCTTTCAAAGAATTGTAGGGAAATTTTAAAATCATGTCATTGGTCAACAAATCTGGAAAAAATAAGTAGAAAATATCAATTCGCTTCTTCCCTTTTTCTCAATTATTTTAACTCTGACCGCCATGTTATTACTGTTACTGCTGATAAGAAATATTCTTTGCCTATTCTTTCATGTCTTTATGTGGGTATCAAAGTTTCCTTCCCTTCCTGCTTTTCAGCAAGTGAGAGCATCTTCCTGCTATCAGCCAGCGAGAGCATCTTCCTGCTATCAGCCAGTGTAAGCATTTTTCTGCTATCAGCAAGTGAGAGCATCTTCCTGCTATCAGCCAACGAGAGCATCTTCCTGCTATCCAGCCAGTGTAAGCATTTTCTGCTATCAGCAAGTGAGAGCATCTTCCTGCTATCAGCTACGAGAGCATCTTCCTGCTATCAGCCAGTGTAAGCATCTTTCTGCTATCAGCCAGTGAGAGCATCTTCCTGCTATCAGCCAACGAGAGCATCTTCCTGCTATCAGCCAGTGTAAGCATTTTTCTGCTATCAGCAAGTGAGAGCATCTTCCTGCTATGAGCCAACGAGAGCATCTTCCTGCTATCAGCCAGTGTAAGCATCTTTCTGCTATCAGCAAGTGAGAGCATCTTCCTGCTATCAGCCAGCGAGAGCATCTTCCTGCTATCAGCCAGTGTAAGCATCTTTTGCTATCACCAGTGTATCTTCCTGCTATCATTCAGTGTAATAATCTTCCGCCATCATCCTTTCAACTGATGTAAAATCCGCAGTCAGATGTTGTTGTCGTCTGCCACAATGTAAACAATGGGATGCTGCACTTATGTTTTTCCCTATTTTACCCTATGCTCTGTCCTTACCCTAATTATTTTCATGCTAATTCTTACCTTCCATTCTTTGGGGACACCACACACACACACACACACACACACACACACACACACACACACACACACACACACACACATTGTATACATACAGTGAATAACCAATGGAAGCATAATGAACATTTGTCATTGCTGATAATAACCCAAATGGAGACAGAAACTCGGATGATTTATTGGTCTGTATATTTCGACCCCCTAACTGGGGTCTTCTTCAGCAGATACAAACATTCCGATCCCTAGCAGGGGGTCGGAATATACAGGCATATTCATCTTCCGAGTTTCCGTTCCCATGTAGGTTATTATTGACATATACAGTACATATACCAACAAGATATATTTACGTTAGTAAATGTTAGTACATGTCTTCCTACACAACACTCATCACACCTTCATGGAATGCCACTCAACAACCAACCCACTTATTGTGTCCTCTTTTTGTAGAAGCTCGTAAAAACGTCATAAAAAATACTACTCTCACGTCATGCTTTTTACGTCTTACAATAACACCAATAAATATTTTGAGAAAAAGCTTGTACTTTGAACCTTAAAGTATTCACCATGATAACTGTGTGGCTCAGGACTGCCATAACACCTCGTTGTAATGTATTAAAATTATGTTTTTAAAAGTCCTAAGGCATTTTCAAGGACTGGACGCCTTCGGCTAGTCAGCAACGAGCTGATGAGCCGGCTTACCACGGAACGGGTGGGGTCTGAACTCACGGTGAGTTAGTCGTAGAACTCCAGGTCAGTGCGTAAGCCACTGGACCACGTGGCTACAGTAAGATTCATGAATTTAAATATATTTAAAAAGAATAGAAAGGTTAGTATGGGCCCCACTGTGGGACCCATGCTAACCTCACTGGCACGTTCATTACGACAACACTGTTGGCACGTTCATTGTGATAACACTGTTGGCACGTTCATTGTGACAACACTGTTGGCACGATCATTTTGACACTGTTGGCACGTTTATTATGACAACACTGCTGGCACGTCTGTTATGACAACACTGCTGGCACGATCATTATAATAGCAACAATGTTGGCACGATCATTATGATAGCAACATTGTTGGCACGTTCATTGCTGGTTCACTGCTGGTCCGTTGATCATGGCTTCAATATTGTTGGTTCATTCAAGATAACACTGGTGGGCCATTCAAGATAACACTGCTGGACCATTCAAGATAACACTGCTGGACCATTCAAGATAACACTGCTGGACCATTCAAGATAACACTGCTGGACCATTCAAGATAACACTGCTGGACCATTCAAGATAACACTGCTGGGACCATTCAAGATAACACTGCTGGACCATTCAAGATAACACTGCTGGACCATTCAAGATAACACTGCTGGACCATTCAAGATAACACTGCTGGACCATTCATCATGGCATCAACACTACTGGTCCGTTCATTGTCGGACATCAAACATTTTCAAGTAACACGGTTACCTGTATAACAGAAACATAATAGTTTATCTTCCTGAATTTTAAAGAAGATTAAGTGCAAATACAGAGTTACAGCCATTTTTTACCTATGTATTGATGTGACCCCAAGGTACTACTCTTCGACAGACTGTTGTGTTCGCGTGATCAAGAAACAGGTGTTTTTATGAGGAGCTGTACTCAGATATGATGTTACCATGACAATTAATTATTCTGTTAGAAAATAGTGCATAGCTCTAATGGGCCAATTGGTACTGCTCAGGACACTATAATGACGAGGAATGTGCCGAGTAGACCGTGACAACAGGTTCATAACATGGTACACTTCTGCGGCTGAAATGCTGAGTTGAAAGTTTTGCAGTGCTGTCTCATACTTGTATTTACAGGATGATCTTGTTTTACACCCAAGCGATCAAACAACTATACTACGCAAAACAAAATAAAAAACAGCTTTGGGTTTCTTCATCATTCAAAGACTACGCATTTTTCTGGGGTATTTAAATGAGGAATTCGGTATATCAGTAGACAGTTTGTGTGTATAGTATGCTGCAGACCATCTCTGGATCGCAATGCCGGTCTTTAAAAAGAACGCTGGATGATCTGGGGTCCTTGGTTTTTCCTTAAGTTTGTCAAGAGTCAATGATCCTATTGCAATAATGCTGTAATATGTCGCCAGGATTACGTATATAAGACCGTCATTTTCCCAAGTTGGCGCACCGCCTCTTTCAGCTGGATGTATAAAGTGTAGTCCTCCAGTATCTGCTTACCGTGTGTCCAGGATAGCTTGGTGACTCCGTGTTGCTTCTAACTCCCACTGAGTCTGCCTACCTTGGGTTCTCAGCAGAGGAAGTTTT
>NC_069432.1:17571580-17598000 GCF_026875155.1 Cherax quadricarinatus | reverse complement strand
TAACCAACCAATGTTATTTTACTACCCCCAATTTTTATTCCCCACCACACTGTTATCTACTCCTCCCCACACTGTTATCTACTCACTACCAACCTTGCTATCTACCCTGAAGACACTTGTCTTCATAGATTCTAAACTTTTCTCTTGGTAATGATAAAATTTTCTCTCACAAATATTAAGAATGCTACAACCTATAAAGTGTACATTCTATCGTTCATGTTGACCTTATTCGTGATCACATTATTGATTGTCCCACTTGTCTTGTTTGCACTCCAAATGTTGCTGTTATTGCAGACTCTAGATTTTTAACCATAGATTCCATATGCACATAACGGAAGTGACCTTTGTATGGTAATAATCTTAATTTTTGTTTTGATCAAACTCGATTTCTGAATTGCGTTTTAAGGGGAAGATTTCTTGTTCGTCTTCCCCCTTTGTAAGTGTTTATTTTCATTGGAATTTCTGGTTCTCTTGAACGTTTCTACATGCTGGTTAATATTGTTTCGTATTTTATGTATGTTAGGGTTCAAAACTGTACAATATGTCTGGTCTGACGAGCTAATTTGTAGTGTCAAGATTGTTTATGAGAAGTTTCTGTCAAGAGAATGTTGCATATTGCTAGTGTTGTTGCTTGCAGCTTGTAATTGTTTGATCAATTAGACACATGTGCAACACTTGGGTATTTTTATTGAGGAAATATTTCGCCCTACATTAGCTTTATCAGTTTTATACAAAGAAGAATGGTTAAGATAGAGTTTGAGGTAGTCAGTCCCTCAACCTGGAGTCGATATAATCAATCCGTCAGTCCTGATGGACTGATTACATCGCAATGTTTCCACAATAGAGATACTCAAGTTTTGGACAGGTGTCTTATTTATCAACTTGTCGGTTCTCTGAACAATTTATCAAGTAATTGTTTAGTGTATCTGAGGACGTATTTGTGTGGGTTTCCAAACATGTTATATTGCTTTCTCAAGATTATATTTCTTCACCTTTAAATTCATTCTCCACGTCTCCGAGAGCAGCAACTTCCCTAGGCTCTAATGAATACTTCTTCGGTGGTCCGGTGGCATGGTGGCTAAAGCTCCCGCTTCACACACGGAGGGCCCGGATTCGATTCCCGGCGGGTGGAAACATTTCGACACGTTTCCTTACACCTGTTGTCCTGTTCACCTAGCAGCAAATAGGTACCTGGGTGTTAGTCGACTGGTGTGGGTCGCATCCTGGGGGACAAGATTAAGGACCCCAATGGAAATAAGTTAGACAGTCCTCGATGACGCACTGACTTTCTTGGGTTATCCTGGGTGGCTAACCCTCCGGGGTTAAAAATCCGAACGAAATCTTATCTTCTTCTGACTATAAACTTTACTGGTTTATGAGTTACGCTTATTTTTAAAAACCATTTACGTGAATTTAAAAAAAAAACTGGTCAGAGGAATGATCTCTCAGGACCTCCGCTTATTACGTTCAGTCGCTGAAACACTTGCTAATTCATTACTACTCAGGGATTCATAGCGGTGAGTCAGACTCAGCCTCGTCTCTTATGCTACGTGATGTATTCAATAACACATTGATGTAATGTATTCAATAACACATTGATGTAATGTATTCAATAACACATTGATGTAATGTATTCA
Source organism: Cherax quadricarinatus (assembly GCF_026875155.1). NCBI lineage: Eukaryota > Metazoa > Arthropoda > Malacostraca > Decapoda > Parastacidae > Cherax > Cherax quadricarinatus. The sequence goes on along the minus strand of NC_069432.1, from coordinate 17,596,363 downwards.
ATAACACATTGCGTATACATCGACAAGTGTGTATTTCGTATTGTATATATACGTATGCTGAGAATTTACGCTAATCCCTAATCTTTTGGGATTAATACCCTAGATTTGTGTTACAACAGTGACTGCAGCCTTAGTGATCCTCATGCAACCGATAGGCTTTAAACCTAGTTGGTTTAGTAGGTTTGAAACCTATCGGCTACATGAGGGTTATCAAGGCTTATATTTCCCTCCACATCTCAAAGATATTTTTAATGCCTAAAATAAAAAGATTTAAGTAAATACTCAATATACATATAACGAGACATACATACTTGTCGGTATACATATAGCGAGACATATACACTTGTCGATGTACATACAAAACCCTATCAAAACCAGTCAACCATATTTTAATCCTTAAAGTAAACTCTCGGTATAACTACAGATATATACTTAATGATGGATATACCAAATCATGGTATATTACACATGTGGGCACCTGTTAGCTGCAGGTTGTGTACATGTCAGTGATAAATTCCGATAAATTCCTTAGGCAGTATATTTTCTTAGGGTCTTCATGATGATTTTAAGTCAATATATTATCCTCAAGAAATCTTGCAATCTTGTTTCTAATGACTTCTATTAGTTATTCTAGCAACGTAAAAATAACAGAACAGTAGCGTAGGTCCTGTGATCTCTCTCTCTCTCTCTCTCTCTCTCTCTCTCTCTCTCTCTCTCTCTCTCTCTCTCTCTCTCTCTCTCTCTCTCTCTCTCATGCTTAAATATTAAGGTGACGTATGCTAGCTGTCTGGTCCCTTTTTTTCTATTGACCTGCTATTACTCCTGATGGGTAAGCAACTTGTTAGTGGAAGCAGCATGATTCACTCCATTACTCCTGATGGGTAAACAACTTGGTAGTGGAAGCAGTATGATTCACTCTATTACTCCTGATGGGTAAACAACTTGGTAGTGGAAGCAGTATGATTCACTCTATTACTCCTGATGGGTAACAACTTGGTAGTGGAAGCAGCATGATTCACTCTATTACTCCTGATGGGTAAACAACTTGGTAGTGGAAGCAGTATGATTCACTCTATTACTCCTGATGGGTAAACAACTTGGTAGTGGAAGCAGTATGATTCACTCTATTACTCCTGATGGGTAAACAACTTGGTAGTGGAAGCAGTATGATTCACTCTATTACTCCTGATGGGTAAACAACTTGGTAGTGGAAGCAGCATGATTCACTCTATTACTCCTGATGGGTAAACAACTTGGTAGTGGAAGCAGTATGATTCACTCTATTACTCCTGAGGGGTAAACAACTTGGTAGTGGAAGCAGAAATGATTCACTCTATTACTCCTGATGGGTAAACAACTTGGTAGTGGAAGCAGTATGATTCACTCTATTACTCCTGATGGGTAAACAACTTGGTAGTGGAAGCAGCATGATTCACTCTATTACTCCTGATGGGTAAACAACTTGGTAGTGGAAGCAGTATGATTCACTCTATTACTCCTGATGGGTAAACAACTTGGTAGTGGAAGCAGTATGATTCACTCTATACTCCTGATGGGTAAACAACTTGGTAGTGGAAGCAGTATGATTCACTCTATTACTCCTGATGGGTAAACAACTTGGTAGTGGAAGCAGCATGATTCACTCTAATTACTCCTGATGGGTAAACAATTTGGTAGTGGAAGCAGTATGATTCACTCTATTACTCCTGAGGGTAAACAACTTGGTAGTGGAAGCAGCATGATTCACTCTATTATTCCTGATGGGTAAACAACTTGGTAGTGGAAGCAGCATGATTCACTCTATTGGTTCCTACGCCCCAGGTGATTTATGTTCAACAACATTAAATATACGCACCTCTCAGTTTCAGAATCTTGCGTGCAAAGAATTTTTTCGGTCAGTGTATGATTGTCTAGTTTCAGACTGTGAAAGCTGAACTGACGTCCGTTGAGTACTTAAGTCAGTTCAGTATTTCTGCAGCTGATGGATCTACCGCCACGGTTGATTATACCTCGTATTGTAAGCTTGGCTGTCGTCTTGCTACTTCCACTAGCAAGTGACTAATGTTCTGACTTGTTTATTTTTTATTTGCACTATAAGCTTTCATATAATTATATATAATATATATATATATATATATAATATATATATATATATATATAATATATATATATATATATATATATATGGGTGTGTGTGGTGTGTGTTGTGTGTGTGTGTGTGTGTGTGTGTGTGTGTGTACTCACCTAATTGTGGTTGCAGGGGTCGAGACTCAGCTCCTGGCCCCGCCTCTTCACTGATCGCTACTGGGTCCTCTCTCTCTCTGCTTGCTGAGCTTTATCATACCTCTTCTTAAAACTATGTATGGTTCCTGCCTCCACTACTTCACTTGCTAGGCTATTCCACTTGCTGACAACTCTATGACTGAAGAAATACTTCCTAACGTCCCTGTGACTCGTCTGAGTCTTCAGCTTCCAGTTGTGACCCCTTGTCCCTGTGTCCCCCCTCTGGAACATCCTATCTCTGTCCACCTTGTCTATTCCCCCCAGTATCTTGTATGTCGTTATCATGTCTCCCCTGACCCTTCTGTCCTCCAGTGTCGTCAGTCCGATTTCCCTTAACCTTTCCTCGTACGACATTCCCTTGAGCTCTGGGACTAGCCTTGTTGCAAACCTTTGTACTTTCTCTAACTTCTTGACGTGCATGACCAGGGGTGGGTTCCAGACTGGTGCTGCATAATTTCCAGTATGGGCCTAACATACACAGTGTACAGTGTCTTGAACGATTCCTTATTAAGGTATCGGAACGCTATTCTCAGGTTTGCCAGCGCCCGTATGCTGCAGCAGTTATTTGGTTGATGTGTGCCTCCGGTGACGTGCTCGGTGTTAAGGTCACCCCCCGAGGTCTTTCTCCCTGAGTGAGGTCTGTAGTCTTTGTCCACCTAGCCATACTCTGTCTGCGGTCTTCTTTGCCCCTCCCCAATCTTCATGACTTTGCATTTGGCAGGATTGAATTCGAGAAGCCAGTTACTGGACCACATGTCCAGCCTGTCCAGGTCTCTTTGCAGTCCTGCCTCACCTCAATCCGATTTAATTCTTCTCATCAACTTCACATCATCTGCGAATAGGGACACTTCAGAGTCTATTCCTTCCATCATGTCGTCACATATATCAAAAATAGCACTGGTCCTAGAAAACTGACCCCTGTGGGACCCCGCTCGTCACCGGCGCCCACTGTGATACCTCTTCACGTACCATGACTCGTTGCTGCCTCCCTGTCAAGTATTCTCTGATCCATTGCAGTGCCCTCCCTGTTACATGCGTCTGATCCTCCAGCTTCTGCACTAATCTCTTGTGGAGAACTGTGTCAAAGGCCTTCCTGCAGTCTAAGAAAACGCAATCTACCCACCCCTCTCTCTCGTGTCTTACTTCTGTTACCTTGTCATAAAACTCCAGGAGGTTTGTGATACAAGATTTACCTTCCATGAACCCATGCTGGTTTTCATTTATAATCTTGTTCCCTGTGTGTGTGTGTGTGTGTGTGTGTGTGTGTGTGTGTGTGTGTGTGTGTGTGTGTGTGTGTGTTAGGAGTACTTACAGCATCTGATGTTGGGAGTCGCAATGACATTAGTTATAAATATTATAAATTATTGTTATTATGTCCATGGAGGAGACGGAGGCGTCAATTCCTTGGTTCAAGAATGCTTCACTAGTATCACGTCTCCAACACTTGGTGCTGGAGCCAACACAGCTGCTGACAGGAAGCACCTCTCTCTCTGTCACATTAATTACCTTATTACCATCTTGGTCATATGATATATCGTTCCAGTTTTCCTTGCACTATTAAACTCTCCTGCTATTACAGTTAATTATTGATTACACTCTATCAGACAGAATTATATCATCATCTTCCTGACTCTGTGGAGTCTAAATGTATACATAGCACGGATATACATAGTGTCGCTCCTACGCATTCCTGGGTTTCCGTATTCAGGGAAGGAGAGATGTGTGAGTTGAAACAGGTACAGAGAGTGTTTTATAGCACGTATTGAGCCAAACTACTGAGAACGTCACACAGTTTCCAATATATACTCAGGAGCTAACAGAAATATATACGTGGAAGATACTTGAGTTACTGGTCCCAGCCCTACACAGTACCATTACCACTCACTCGAGTGAGTGATATGGGGAGAAGTTTAAAATAATCAGAGCAAGAAGCAGGGGATCTGTGGACACAGTAAGAGAACACTGTCAACATACATGTGCCTAGACCATTAAACATTCTACTAGTAGAGATTAGAAATGCTGCCGGTACAAGCGTAGAAGTTTTCCAGTGACAGATCAATCAGGTTGTGGTGAATTTATAGGTCAACAGACCGCCAACTGCAATAGTCTGGTTGACCAAACACCAGACAAGCGACAGTAGCAAAACTCTAGCAACTGCCATCTTGTATATCATAGGATACTTATATTCTTCAGCTCTGGTAGCTGTTTTACACACCTCTTCTCAACCTTTTCTAATTTCTCTACATTTTGACCTTATATATACGTCGTGCCGAATAGGTAAAACTGTCAATTAGCAGGAACTCGTTTAAAATTAAGTAGGACATATCTCCTAGTATTTGCTTATATGTTTTTCTAAACCACATTTTTATAATAGTAACTCGAAGGTCTTTCCTTCCTCTCTGATAATTTCAGTCGTCTGTCACACAGTCTATATTCCTCATGTCGACTTATTTTACTGTCTACTACTTCAATTATATGTCATTAATCTTCGTAAAACTTTATTATTCGTGTACCGTTATTTTCTCAACATATCCAAGTCATACTGTAGTAATTTACAGTCATTTACGTTATTTATTTTACGTGATTTTTTTCCATCATCAAACATAGTCTTATTGCTTTATTTTCTTCTGGTAATTTATTTATTTAAAAATAAAAACATTACTGAGGCAAGTACAGATGTCACCTCACTTGTGACGTCTGACGAATACAGGCGTCACCTCACTTGTGACGTCTGACGAATACAGGCGTCACCTCACTTGTGACGTCTGACAAATACAGATGTCACCTCACTTGTGACGTCTGACGAATACAGATGTCACCTCACTTGTGACGTCTGACGAATACAGATGTCACCTCACTTGTGACGTCTGACGAATACAGATGTCACCTCACTTGTGACGTCTGACGAATACAGGCGTCACCCTCACTTGTGACGTCTGACAAATACAGATGTCACCTCACTTGTGACGTCTGACGAATACAGATGTCACCTCACTTGTGACGTCTGACGAATACAGATGTCACCTCACTTATGACGTCTGACGAATACAGATGTCACCTCACTTGTGACGTCTGACGAATACAGATGTCACCTCACTTGTGACGTCTGACGAATACAGATGTCACCTCACTTGTGACGTCTGACAAATACAGATGTCACCTCGTGACGTCTGACAAGTACAGATGTCACCTCACTTGTGACGTCTGACGAATACAGATGTCACCTCACTTGTGACGTGTGACGAATACAGATGTCACCTCACTTGTGACGTCTGACGAATACAGATGTCACCTCACTTGTGACGTCTCACAAGTACAGAAGTCACCTCACTTGAGACGTCTCCTCATAAGTACAGATGTCATCTCACTTATGACGTCTGACAAATACAGATGTCACCTCGTGACGTCTCACAAGTACAGACGTCACCTCACTCGTGACGTCTCACAAGTACAGATGTCACCTCACTTGTGACGTCTCACAAGTACAGAAGTCACCTCACTTGTGACGTCTCCTCATAAGTACAGATGTCACCTCACTTGTGACGTCTGACAAATACAGATGTCACCTCACTTGTGACGTCTCACAAGTACAGAAGTCACCTCACTTGAGACGTCTCCTCATAAGTACAGATGTCACCTCACTTGTGACGTCTGACAAATACAGATGTCACCTCACTTGTGACGTCTCACAAGTACAGAAGTCACCTCACTTGTGACGTCTCCTCATAAGTACAGATGTCATCTCACTTATGACGTCTGACAAATACAGATGTCACCTCACTTGTGACGTCTGACAAATACAGATGTCACCTCACTTGTGACGTCTCACAAGTACAGAAGTCACCTCACTTGAGACGTCTCCTCATAAGTACAGATGTCATCCCACTTATGACGTCTGACAAATACAGATGTCACTTCGTGACGTCTCACAAGTACAGACGTCACCTCACTCATGACGTCCCACGAGGTATTTGTTCTCTCATAAGTGTTCTCATTGTCTCTCAGATAGTGTCTCATCCACTGGAAGTTTCTCTTTAATTCCTCGTAGATTTTTGCAATTTCTAAATTAGTCTTTCAAGGGGAATTCTCTCAAGAACTTTCTTAAAGTCTACATAAATACACCCAGGTCAGCCATTTATTTTATAATAATAATAATAATAATAATAATAATAATAATAATAATAATAATAATAATAATAATAATAATGATAATGATAATAATAATAATAAGAATATATAATAATAATAATAATAATAAGAATAATAATAATAATAATTATAATAATAATAATAATAATAATAATAATAATAATAATAATAATAATAATAATAATAATAATAATAATGATAATAATAATAATAATAATAATAATAATGATAATAATAATAATAATAATAATAATAATAATAATAATAATTATAATAATAATAATAATAATAATAATAATAATAATAATAATAATAATAATAATAATAATAATAATAATAATAATAATAATAATAATGATAATAATAATAATAATAATAATAATAATAATAATAATAATAATAATAATAATAATAATAATAATAATATTTTTATTTACTTCAAGTACATATACAAGGTATACAGTCCTAGTTGACATCAATAACATACTACTATATAGAAAGCCGCTTGTTATGCTGAGCATTTCTGGCAAATTAGGTCAGTTTTGTCCCAGGATGCGACCCATACCAGTCCACTAACACCCAGGTACCCATTTTAATGTTGGGTGAACATGGACAACCGGTGTAAAGAAACACGTCCAATATTTCTACCCTCGCTGAGAATCGAATCCACACCCCTCGCCGTGGGAAGCGATAGTTTTAGCCACCAGACCAAGGGGCACAGTGTCGTAATAACTTGATAAGACTTAATATACATGAATCCGCAGAATGGAAACATATTTGTTTAGTAGTTAATGTTTTGTTCAAGTATTTCTCCACTCTGCTGTAGTGTCGTAGCCTTTTCCGACATTTTTTTACCACACTTTTCAATAATACTGATCTATACATTAAATGGTATTTCATTCCTCTATTTTTATTAGTGGCACAAAAAAATCTGTCGTCTGACTGTCAATTTACCCGCCTGTAATGAAATGTTGAAAAAATCGAAGGGGACATTATAATTTTAATAAACATTCTCTTAAACCCACTGTGATATTCTGACAGTATAACCTTAATAAACATTGTCTTAAACCCATTGTGATATTCTGACAGTATAACCTTAATAAACATTGTCTTAAACCCATTGTGATATTCTGACAGTATAACCTTAAAAACATTGTCTTAAACCCATTGTGATATTCTGACAGTATAACCTTAATAAACATTGTCTTAAACCCATTGTGATATTCTGACAGTATAACCTTAATAAACATTGTCTTAAACCCACTGTGATATTCTGACAGTATAACCTTATAAACATTGTCTTAAACCCATTGTGATATTCTGACAGTATAACCTTAATAAACATTGTCTTAAACCCATTGTGATATTCTGACAGTATAACCTTAATAAACATTGTCTTAAACCCACTGTGATATTCTGACAGTATAACCTTAATAAACATTGTCTTAAACCCATTGTGATATTCTGACAGTATAACCTTAATAAACATTGTCTTAAACCCATTGTGATATTCTGACAGTATAACCTTAATAAACATTGTCTTAAACCCATTGTGATATTCTGACAGTATAACCTTAATAAACATTGTCTTAAACCCACTGTGATATTCTGACAGTATAACCTTAATAAACATTGTCTTAAACCCATTGTGATATTCTGACAGTATAACCTTAATAAACATTGTCTTAAACCCATTGTGATATTCTGATAGTATAACCTTAATAAACATTGTCTTAAACCCATTGTGATATTCTGACAGTATAACCTTAATAAACATTGTCTTAAACCCATTGTGATATTCTGACAGTATAACCTTAATAAACATTGTCTTAAACCCACTGTGATATTCTGACAGTATAACATTAATAAACATTGTCTTAAACCCACTGTTGTTATCCTGTCTGGTAACACTGTTTTCCTGATAGTAATCACAATTTATTTCATTTCCCTTCTCTTTAGTTATTTCATTACTCTCCATTTCAACTTGGTGTTTGACATTAAAGTCTTTTACATTTAAATCATCTTTTCACAAACGCTCTTAAACTTACTGTTTAATACCTCACAATTCCACTTCCATTCCAATGAATTTGTGGTCGTTATTTATTCTTCATATTTTGTCTTTAACATTTAGTTATTTTTTATAAACTTGAATAAAAGATTTTGCTCCATCTTTCTCTTCTCTAATATTTATGTTTCAGTTCTAATCTTCTCTCTTCTTTACTATATCTGTTTCAGTTCTAATCTTCTCTCTTCTTTACTATATCTGTTTCAGTTCTAATCTTCTCTCTTCTTTACTATATCTGTTTCAGTTCTAATCTTCTCTCTTCTTTACTATATCTGTTTCAGTTCTAATCTTTCTCTCTTCTCTACTATATCTGTTTCAGTTCTAATCTTTCTCTCTTCTCTACTATATCTGTTTCAGTTCTAATCTTTCTCTCTTCTCTACTATATCTGTTTCAGTTCTAATCTTTCTCTCTTCTCTACTATATCTGTTTCAGTTCTAATCTTTCTCTCTTCTTTACTATATCTGTTTCAGTTCTAATCTTCTCTCTTCTTTACTATATCTGTTTCAGTTCTAATCTTTTCTCTCTTCTCTACTATATCTGTTTCAGTTCTAATCTTTCTCTCTTCTTTGCTATATCTGTTTCAGTTCTAATCCTTCTCTCTTCTCTACTATATCTGTTTCAGTTCTAATCTTTCTCTCTTCTCTACTATATCTGTTTCAGTTCTAATCTTTCTCTCTTCTCTACTATATCTGTTTCAGTTCTAATCTTTCTCTCTTCTCTACTATATCTGTTTCAGTTCTAATCTTTCTCTCTTCTCTACTATATCTGTTTCAGTTCTAATCTTTCTCTCTTCTCTACTATATCTGTTTCAGTTCTAATCTTTCTCTCTTCTCTACTATATCTGTTTCAGTTCTAATCTTTCTCTTCTCTATATGTTTCAGTTCTAATCTTTCTCTCTTCTCTACTATATCTGTTTCAGTTCTAATCTTTCTCTCTTCTCTACTATATCTGTTTCAGTTCTAACCTTTCTCTCTTCTCTACTACTTCTGCTTCAGATTTTCTTCTCTTCCTTCACTCGAGAAATCATTTTTAACCAGTGTCAATTGCTGGTAAGTCTTTTAATTATCACATTTCGTGTATTTGTTAATAGTTCATTATCACAGTCACAGCTCTCATCACCTTCCGCTACATCATTATTTTTTTTCTTATATCACTTTTAAAACAAACTGTTTCCAATTTAATATAAGTTACGGAAGTTTGTTTGAGTCATCTATATTTCTCTCATATTATATATTGTTCGGTTTTTCTGAAATATTGTCTATCATTATTTTCAAATAAATTATATTGTTATCCTGTACAACAAGCCACATGGGGATGGAAATCTTTAGCAATAGAACTTTCTCACTCTCGTGCGTCGTCAGCAGCTATGCAATGTTGCAAGACAACAACAGATAGGAGGGGAAATTTTCTGAGGTAAGGCAGAAGGTGTTAGTAGCATCCCATGTCACAGTGACATGATATGCCACTGATTACATAGCTCCTGACGACGCACGAGAGTGAGAAAGATCTAGTGCTAGATTCCCCTCCCCATGTGGCTTGTTCTGCACTTTTAAAATCGCCTGTTTGCGACTGTACTGCATATTACTATCATATTCAAAAAACATGTATTATTTCCAATAAAGATACGATCACTCTCTTCAAGTTTTCTGAAGACTTGTTTCCCTGCTCGAGCAAATAGCAGGTTTAATATTACCGGTGTGTTGCCTTCTCTTGTTCTCTCTTAAAGTCTGTTGACTCAGACCTCGATGTCAAGCCATGAATACTAATTGAGAGTGTACTGAAGAGGTCCATCCAAGCTGAACCTTGGGGGAGGGAGCTTTGGTGCTGACAGTACACTCTGGGAAATAAATTACCCATCAAAGGCCCTGATCACGATCGTATTTTTGAGAAAATATTTACTTGGTCGGTACGATCCTGCTACTCTTAAACATCTTCCTCACTTTTATCTTCATTCTACGTCTTACAAGAGAATGTAGGTTAAGGGAATTCAATCTTTCTTCGTATGGAAGACTTCTTATGCAGTGGATTAATTTTGTCATTCTTCTCTGAATGTTCTCTAACGAATTTATATCCATTCTGTAATACTGAGATCAGAATTTGGTGACAAATCATTTACCATCACCCTGGAGATTAATGGTTGCAAGAGAATCGAAGACTAACCCAAAAGGATTCTTTCAGGTATACAGAAGTAAGATCAGGGACAAGATAGGCCCACTCAAAAGTTCCTCGGGTCAGCTCACTGACAGTGATAAGGAAATGTGTAGAATTTTTAACACATACTTCCTCTCAGTTTTTTACACAGGAGGATACCAGCGATATTCCAGTAATGATAAATTATGTAGAACAGGACGATAATAAACTGTGCACTATTAGGGTCACAAGTGACATGGTCCTTAGGCAAATAGATAAATTAAAAACCTAACAAATCCCCAGGCCCTGATGAACTGTATGCAAGGGTTCTAAAGGAATGTAAAGAGGAGCTTAGCACACCTTTGGCTAATCTTTTCAACATATCACTACAAACTGGCATGGTGCCAGATAAGTGGAAAATGGCAAATGTGATACCTATTTTCAAACAGGTGACAGGTCCTTAGCTTCGAACTATAGACCAATAAGCCTAACCTCCATAGTGGGAAAATTTATGGAATCAATAATTGCCGAGGCAGTTCGTAGCCACCTTGAAAAGCATAAATTAATCAACGAATCTCAGCATGGTTTTACAAAGGGCGTTCCTGCCTTACGAATTTATTAACTTTTTTCACTAAGGTATTTGAGGAGTAGATCATGGTAATGAATATGATATTGTGTATATGGACTTCAGTAAGGCTTTTGACAGGTCCCACATCAGAGACTATTGAGGAAAATTAAGCACATGGAATAGGAGGAGAAATTTTTTCCTGGATAGAGGCATGGTTGACAAATAGGCAGCAGAGAGTTTGCATAAATGGGAGAAATCAGAGTGGGGAAGTGTCACGAGCGGTGTTCCACAGGGTCAGTGTTGGGCCCCCTGCTGTTCACAATCTACATAAACGACATAGATGAGGGCATAAAGAGCGACATCGGCAAGTTTGCCGATGACACCAAAATAGGCCGTCGAATTCATTCTGACGAGGACATTCGAGGACTCCAGGAAGATTTGAATAGACTGATGCAGTGGTCGGAGAAGTGGCAGATGCAGTTTAATATAGACAAATGCAAAGTTCTAAATGTTGGACAGGACAATAACCAAGCCACATATAAACTAAATAATGTAGATCTTAATATTACGGATTGCGAAAAAGATTTAGGAGTTCTGGTTAGCAGTAATCTGAAACCAAGACAACAGTGCATAAGTGTTCGCAATAAAGCTAATAGAATCCTTGGCTTCATATCAAGAAGCATAAATAATAGGAGTCCTCAGGTTGTTCTTCAACTCTATATATCCTTGGTTAGGCCTCATTTAGATTATGCTGCACAGTTTTGGTCACCGTATTACAGAATGGATATAAATTCTCTGGAGAATGTACAAAGGAGGATGACAAAGTTGATCCCATGTATCAGAAACCTTCCCTATGAGGATAGACTAAGGGCCCTGAAACTGCACTCTCTAGAAAGACGTAGAATTAGGGAGGATATGATTGAGGTGTATAAATGGAAGACAGGAATAAATAAAGGGGATGTAAATAGTGTGCTGAAAATATCTAGCCTAGACAGGACTCGCAGCAATGGTTTTAAGTTGGAAAAATTCAGATTCAGGAAGGATATAGGAAAGTACTGGTTTGGTAATAGAGTTGTGGATGAGTGGAACAAACTCCCAAGTACCGTTATAGAGGCCAGAACGTTGTGTAGCTTTAAAAATAGGTTGGATAAATACATGAGTAGATGTGGGTGGGTGTGAGTTAGACCTGATAGTTTGTGCTACCAGGTCGGTTGCCGTGTTCCTCCCTTAAGTCAATGTGACCTGACCTGACTAGGTTGGGTGCATTGGCTTAAGCCGGTAGGAGACTTGGACCTGCCTCGCATGGGCCAGTAGGCCTTCTGCAGTGTTCCTTCGTTCTTATGTTCTTATGTTCTTAAGTATCGCTAAAGCGTTGAAATACATTGCAATAAGAGTTCTGTGATCTATATTTCAAGCTAAATCATCTTAATACTTTTTATTTTAGTTTTGTAATCTTCCGAGCTTAGTATCTCAACTAAATTCCTAATTTCTTTTCTCACCAGTTTCTCATCTACTTCCAAACTCTTGTAAAATCATTTACTCTTGTAATTTTTTATTCATTTGTTGAGTTGAAATATTCACTACATTTTTTATTTCAGTTTTCCAAGTTACATTTTCGTTATGTATTTTTTTTTTCAGCCAATCTTTCCAGCCTAACCTGACTTGTTTCCATTTTGTTAGTGTGTCCATCCATCCATCCATCCATCCATTCAGTAGATTTCCAGCGGTGTAGTTATAGTTGTGGTGTCACCGAGTGCTCACTGCCATATAAACAAAGCAATATTAACTTTTTTCAATAATTCATCTTAGTTATCATACCTAATAGTTTTACTTATAACAGTTCTCTACCATATAACTTTTTCTACGCATACTGTATTTTGAGACATCACTTATATATGTCACTCTGTTCCCTCCACCATGAACTGGCAGAGAGAGAGAGAGAGAGAGAGAGAGAGAGAGAGAGAGAGAGAGAGAGAGAGAGAGAGAGAGAGAGAGAGAGAATTATGAGGGGATTTAATACCAGTGATGCTTCAAGGTCAAGGACGAGGATATTCACCTGATGAAATCATTCCCCCTGAAAATTGGCTGGATGGGATTGACTCTACAAGCAATCGAAAAAAGGCCAACCCAGTTGCTGCCGAGATGCAAGTCCCTAATCCAGCATAGGAATCTCTTTTATTATCCGCAAAAAACTGCATCAAAGTTGTCGGTGGTGACAATAAGGCAGGATAAGGCTGTGGGCCAAGATAAGGTGAACCCAAGATTGTTGAGTATATGTGCAGACCAGCTAACATAACTGCTAACTGACCGTCAATATGGCTTCAGAAAATATCGCTCTACAGCTGCTCTCCTGTTAAGCCTCTCCACTATGTGGCACTAGTCACTAGACGAATCCAAAATTAGGTGTTAGAGCACTGGACTTTATTGGTGCCTTCAGCCGAATATGGCACCAGGGACTCTTGGGAAAACTGCAAGCACTAGGAGTCTCCAGCTCTGCACTACATCTCCTTACTACCTTCAAGTAAAGTGGTTCACAGTTTCTCAGTGGGACAGTCTACAAGTCACTCAGCCGGTGACAGGTCTACAAGGAAGTTTGGTTGGCTCATTGTTATAGAATGTCTACTTGAATGGCCTTCAACTCATCCCAGAATCCATGCCTATGCAAATGACTGTTCTCTGATATTTACTGAGGCAAGAGAGTAAATCCCAGCCGCGCTGCTCTCAGGCACATCAATCACCAGTTTACGTCTGTATCAGCCTGAGGACAATAATAGCAGGTTATACATCCTTCCGAGAAAACATGAATGACGATAGTGTCTAGGCAGCACGATGTATATTCTGGAGCAATGGTAAGAATGAATGACAGAGTGTTGAAGCCCAGGGACGAAGTGGATATTCTAGAGGTGAAATTAGACTCCAAAATTTCTATGAATAATCACGTGGTAAATCTTGCAAGCAAAGCAGGCAAGAAGCTAACAGCACTAAGGAGAATCTCGTACCTGCTCGACAGTTGAGGCTGCAAAACTCTATAGGAGGCACAAGGGCGCACACAGCTTGAGAATGCTCCACTGTCTTAGGTTGCCTGCCCTCCATCTCATCTACGATTTCTAGACAGAATTGAAAAGCGTGCAAGATGACTTTTTCTCGCCTGGACCCTGGATCGATCTGTCATTCCAGAAAGATGTGGATGGCCTTATTATTATGTACAAGGCCAGTATAGCCAATGTACATATAAAATCTGTTGATCACATGAAATCTCTGACCCACAGAAGGCTCCAACTTCACCCTGCTCCCTACTTGTATGCTCCATAACAATAAAAATATAAGGCAAATATAATACTAGGGAAGGCTTTCAAATGAGCTGAGGTAGGTAACAGCTTTCAGCTTGTAAATAAAAGTACAAACTTTTAAACTAAACCTATAAAAATACTTTAGTTAAAAAAAGGAGCCTGCAATAATAATATTTATTAACATACAAACCTCGCGTGTTGACAATAAACACATAAAAATAGAGTAAAGAAAGTCTTGACACAGTAGTACGGTTGTCCCCTTGAATCGTAACGTCAATTCACTTGCACCAGCAATATATAAAACTCCATTCATTCCTCTCATAAGTTTTCAGATATGTTATTTAAAACGATATACACATTAAGATGTATTCAAAATATATAATAATAATTTCCGGGTAGTAAAGAGCAAGAGAAAAATAATTGTAAATAACGTTGATGGTGGAGAGTGTTGCCTCGCCTCACACCCCGACCTTGTTTATGTTTATATTGATCAGCTGATTTATGGTAAATATGAAGGACGCGTCCATTATGACGTGTAGTGGAGGAAGGGAACACCTGAGCCTGGGGTTCACGCTCTTATTACCGTGAAAAAGAGTTATCTTTCCGTATTAATTGCCTTCAAGGAGGGTTAGGTTAGGTAAGATTTGTCAGGAAACAGAACAAGTGTTCCCTGACGCGGGTCTTAGTTATGTGATGACCCCGCAGCTGGAGCTTTTGGTCATCTGACCGAGGCCTTCCTTTGGCTTACCGGTCCACCCCCCTTAAAAATTATGGTTATGATTCTAACCATGTCATTTTCAAGGGAGTGAGGGAATATTATGGTGGTTCATGGTGTGCCTTGCTGCTAGTGAAGGTCTCCATAGTCGAGGAATCTTGAGCTACGCTTCTCATGTAACAAGCCTAATTACCTGCCATTCCTCAGGGGCTGTATAACCCTTACAGGTTAAGTGCCCCTCACTCATTAATGTGGTGGGTTTAGTGTCATTTAAGACCGACGACACCAGTTTAACGTTCAATGATACAGTGACTTGTTTAAAGCTAATACTTTCCTTAATGAGATTCTTGATCGTCAGCTCTAAAGTGAACACCTCTCATGATATACCTCAGTGAACACCTCTCATGATATACGTCAGTGAACACCTCTCATGATATACGTCAGTGAACACCTCTCATGATATACCTTAGTGAACACCTCTCATGATATGCCTCAGTGAACACCTCTCATGATATACGTCAGTGAACACCTCTCATGATATACCTTAGTGAACACCTCTCATGATATGCCTCAGTGAACACCTCTCATGATATACGTCAGTGAACACCTCTCATGATATACACGCCAACTATTCACAAGACATATGAATACCTCTCATGATTTACACAAGTACATTTGATGATATACACGAGCACATCTTAGTGAAATAGAGAGTACCTCTTCAGTACCTGGTGTGTTGGTACTCTGAGGTTGAACTTCGTTATTGTCTGAATTATTTTATACTTCGTACCCAGAAAGCTTTGTCGCCGGGCCAGTATTGGACAAGCTGTAATGTAAACATTAAAGAAACGGTAGCCGTTGGTAACATCAGTAAAACGGCATAAACCGAACCGTAATTAATCATACAGTGGACAATGGGTTTTACATGTGATTTACCTGTGGTCAGTTTCGAGGGCTCTTTGACCCCTGCAGCCCAGCCTGATGTATTACTGTCAAGTGAATAATGTCATCTGATGTACACTTATCAGCCAGACTGACGGTTACTCTGCGACAATTTGTATTGATAAGGTATGTGATAAACTCATCACTTGCGTCATTATGCGGTGAACAACACCTAAGTATCCACCATTTATCAGATGGTGTGAAAGTTTGATCCCCCGAATATCACCCAGCTTAAGTTCCACTTATAACCAACTACTATTAAGAGAAGCTGGATGAACAGAACCTTCAAAACAAGAGATGCTAAGCCAATGATGATGTTCCTCAAGTCGTTCCTTCTCTCTTGGTTGGAATATTGCTGTGTACTAACGGCTTCCTACAAGGCAAGCGAAACTGCAGAACTAGAAATTGTATAGTGAACCTTCACAGCTCACATAAACTCAGCCGAACACTTAAATAACTAGGAAACCCTGTAATCTCTCGAAGTGTACTCACTGAAACGTGGGCGAGAAAGATACGTGATAATCTACACTTGGAAGATTCTGGAGGGATTAGTCCTAAATATGTAACGCGAAAATACTACATATGAATATAAGTGGCTTGGCAGAAGGTGCAGGATACCCTGGAGTGAAAAGCAGAGAAACGAGAGTACACGCAGAACTTAATAAGTGTTAAGGGACCACGACTCTAACACCTCTCCCCTCGTGCATAAGAGGATTACCAACAGACCTCTGGCTATCTTCGAAGAATAAACTTGATAAATTCGTTACAGCACTTCCTGATTAGCCAGGCTGTGGTGCCTAAGATGGGCTGCGGTCAGTAGGCATCAACGGCTTGACCCCTCAAGGGGTCAAGCTGTTGACACTGGTGAGGGGCTCTTGATCTAGGGAATTGGATCTGTGCTCCGGTTCCTTGAATTGAGCCTAAATACCTTCCATCCCCCCACATGCGTTGTATAATCCTACAGGTTTAGCGCTCCCCATAATTATAATAATAATCAACAGCTTGATCGATCAGGCCAGCAACAGGAGGCCTCGTCTGGGACCGGGTCGCTGGGGCGGTGACCCCAGGAAGCTACTACTGGTAACCTACAAGTTATCTTTCTCTTCATTTCTCACATCCAAGACATTCTCGTCGCTCCAGAGTAATTCTCATCACCATTCCCAAAAAACCCACCAGATATACCTCTCACACCTGCGCATCTTCCAAAAACCTCTCACATCTGTGAATCTTCCAGACACTGGAAACTAACCAGCAGTTGGACCACTACCGTCGTGGAACTATATCACCCCCAGGTTAGTAACACACCTTGACGGTGATAGTTCCAGAACGGCACCATATGAAGCGCAGGTTTCAACCTTTACATCCACAATGCTAAATATTCACACCAGGACAAAAGAAATCCATACAGACAGAACAGGAATCCTCAACACTAACACACCCTTCCTAACCCTGGCATTGTAAATTCATAATTTTCATCTTAAATTACAATAGAACCTTAAATGGTTGTAATAAAGAACCTTAGATGGTTCAACGTAATATCGGAGAACCCCAACAAGACAGGTAAATTAATCATTAAGCTTTCAAAGGGAATATGTTAGTGAGTTTTGTAAGTTATTTTAAGAGCAGCAAAATTCCCACAAATCAGACATCGTGTATTACGCCTCTATAACCTGTATGTGTTACTTTCTCGGGAAATTACAGGTACATTTATTAACGCGACTAGCTAGTATCTATCGTTGCTGAACGTCCCGAGAGTTCACCAAACACCCGCACTTAGCAGAGGAACCTCACGGTAACATTTCCCGCCGTGATGGTTCATTGTCAAGTCAGATGTGACCTGACAATGGTCCAGGACTGAGGGAAACGTCATCATAAAGTGTCACTGCTAAGAACGGGGTTTTGGTGAATTGTTCCAGCCTGGTCACGGACCGAGCCACGGGGGCGTTGACCCCTGAACCCACCCCTCCCCCTCCAGGTATACTCTAGGTATACGGTGTTGCGATTTTCTGTTCTTCGTAATGTGAGTTTCTGGGAGGAAAAGATGTTAGAACATCAGTAAAGCGGCAGCGATCCCAGGTAATGCTTAACTTACAAATGGAAAACGTCGAGAATAACAGTGAAAGGGAGACAATCAACACCCCTACACCACTGTATGTGTCCGATATAAAAGAACATACCCCGAGAACACTCTACAGCCACCAATAACCATTCATCTTGTACCAGCAGAAAATAACGCAGAAATGGTCATAGCTTTCCACTCCACTCTCCACTCTCACCCAACAATTTTTATATTCACAATGATTTTTTTTTAAAGCAATTGGCACTAAATGCTTCGCTGAGTCCGACTTTTGTAAGACCAAATGTCCCCTAAGGTCTGACTTACCCTGACAAGACCAAATGTCCCCTAGGGTCTGCCTTACCATGACAAGACTAAATGTCCCCTAAGGTCTGACTTACCCTGACAAGACTAAATGTCCCCTAAGGTCTGACTTACCCTGACAAGACCAAATGTCCCCTAAGGTCTGACTTACCCTGACAAGACCAAATGTCCCATAAGGTCTGACTTACCCTGACAAGACCAAATGTCCCCTAAGGTCTGACTTACCCTGACAAGACTAAATGTCTCCTAAGGTCTGACTTACCCTGACAAGACTAAATGTCTCCTAAGGTCTGACTTACCCTGACAAGACTAAATGTCTCCTAAGGTCTGACTTACCCTGACAAGACTAAATGTCTCCTAAGGTCTGACTTACCCTGACAAGACTAAATGTCTCCTAAGGTCTGACTTACCCTGACAAGACTAATTGTCTCCTAAGGTCTGACTTACCCTGACAAGACAAAATGTCCCCTAAGGTCTGACTTACCCTGACAAGACCAAATGTCCCCTAAGGTCTGACTTACCCTGACAAGACTAAATGTCTCCTAAGGTCTGACTTACCCTGACAAGACTAAATGTCTCCTAAGGTCTGACTTACCCTGACAAGACAAAATGTCCCCTAAGGTCTGGCTTACCATGACAAGACAAAATGTCCCCTAGGGTCTGGCTTACCATGACAAGACAAAATGTCCCCTAGGGTCTGGCTTACCATGACAAGACTAAATGTCTCCTAAGGTCTGACTTACCCTGACAAGACTAAATGTCTCCTAAGGTCTGACTTACCCTGACAAGACTAAATGTCCCCTAAGGTCTGACTTACCCTGACAAGACTAAATGTCTCCTAAGGTCTGACTTACCCTGACAAGACTAAATGTCTCCTAAGGTCTGACTTACCCTGACAAGACTAAATGTCTCCTAAGGTCTGACTTACCCTGACAACACCAAGCAATACTAAATATAACATTTAACAAAGTAACTGTCGTGGAATATTTTACTAGTAGAAGAACGAATTGTGTTTCATGAAGCGATAAGCCCGTGCGGGCCATCCGTGCCGTGACTTGTGCAGGTTCGATCCTCTGTACACTAATAATGTCCCAGTCTCTGTACACAGAGTGTTGCACTCACTGATGTAACGTGACAGACATACTAGTCACTGATGTAACGTGACAG
The DNA here is from genome assembly GCF_026875155.1 of Cherax quadricarinatus. Lineage (NCBI taxonomy): Eukaryota > Metazoa > Arthropoda > Malacostraca > Decapoda > Parastacidae > Cherax > Cherax quadricarinatus. The sequence continues at coordinate 17,576,673 of NC_069432.1, read as the reverse complement.
ATATGCTAAAGTCACTGATGTAACGTGACAGACACACTGAAGTCACTGATGTAACGTGACAGACACACCGAAGTCACTGATGTAACGTGACAGACACACTGAAGTCACTGATGTAACGTGACAGACATACTAAAGTCACTGATGTAACGTGACAGACATACTGAAGTCACTGATGTAACGTGACAGACATACTAAAGTCACTGATGTAACGTGACAGACACACTGAAGTCACTGATGTAACGTGACAGACATACTAAAGTCACTGATGTAACGTGACAGACATACTAAAGTCACTGATGTAACGTGACAGACATACTGAAGTCACTGATGTAACGTGACAGACATACTAAAGTCACTGATGTAACGTGACAGACATACTGAAGTCACTGATGTAACGTGACAGACATACTAAAGTCACTGATGTAACGTGACAGACATACTAAAGTCACTGATGTAACGTGACAGACATACTAAAGTCACTGATGTAACGTGACAGACATACTAAAGTCACTGATGTAACGTGACAGACATACTAAAGTCACTGATGTAACGTGACAGACATGCTAAAGTCACTGATGTAACGTGACAGACACACTGAAGTCACTGATGTAACGTGACAGACATACTAAAGTCACTGATGTAACGTGACAGACATGCTAAAGTCACTGATGTAACGTGACAGACACACTGAAGTCACTGATGTAACGTGACAGACACACCGAAGTCACTGATGTAACGTGACAGACACACCGAAGTCACTGATGTAACGTGACAGACACACCGAAGTCACTGATGTAACGTGACAGACATACTGAAGTCACTGATGTAACGTGACAGACATACTGAAGTCACTGATGTAACGTGACAGACACACCGAAGTCACTGATGTAACGTGACAGACATACTGAAGTCACTGATGTAACGTGACAGACACACTGAAGTCACTGATGTAACTCGACTCAGCCAGTCCTTTGATATACCTTTATAATAAAGTTGGTAGAATTACCGACAATATGTAAAGTAAAAGGACACAAGTGCAACTAATGTGACATTTTATTGTGGCAACGTTTCGCTCTCCAGGAGCTTTATCCGGCCTTGGGCCGGACTTGTCTGGTGCTTGCCTGGTCAACCAGGCTGTTGTTGCCACTCACACAAGTTGCTTTGTTAAGTTAAAAGACTTTTTTTTATTAAGAAAAGACTTATTCCAGAACAAGATTTATCAACGCTTGTTGAAGCTCAGCGCACAGAGAAAAGTTGCCACCAATAAAAGCTTTGTCTATAACGACCTTTTTCCTGCCATTTGTTGCCAGTGTGCCATTTGTTGCCAGTGTGCCATTTGTTGCCAGTGTGCCATTTGGACCAAGTTAAAAGCCTATCGACTACACGAGGGTCATTATATCTGCAGTTCACTTCTAAATCACCAGTCGAAACAAATATAATCCGTCCCTAAAATAGGAATGTAAATATACTCTCAATATACATATAAGATTTTTTATTACCAAAATCGGATACATCAGCAGTGTACTGCTACCCTATTTCGCCTGAGTTATATAATGGGAACAAAAGCTAGCTGTTTACCCAGTCATATTACATCACGCAAGATACGTCACACGGCGTTGTTATCTGTCCTCCTCTATACTGCCTATTGTGACATTAAAGTCACTGAACTGAAAAATAAACACGTGCAGTACAATGCGATCCTTTATTCACTACGTTTGGTCCACACTGAGGACTTTATCAAGTCACAAACAGATCTACCTGGGTAAAGAGTACATGAATATATATAGTGTGGAAAGTCAGGTGGAGAATACTGGGTAGGTTGGATTTGAGACTGACTTGCCTGGGACGGGCGAGTGTGTATGTTGTTATATATGATATTACAATCTCCACCGTCAGTGAATAGAAGTGAACTCCTGCTGCCCCTCGACCCCATCCATTAGCGTCAGACTAAGTCCATCCAGCTACTGGGACTACTGATAATCTTGCATGTACGTAAGGCAATCAGCGAGGGTGTCAGAGATCTGATTAGTAGCTATCAGAGCAAGCATGGCTGATGTTAATCTCTCCACTAGTTTCTTCACTTCATTACCTCTTTCCTGTTCACTCTCTCGCATTCCTTCTTATTCACACACACTCATATACTCCGCAGACGTAGTACAGTCTAGAGGGGCCGAAGACTACAAACCCCACTCAAGGAAAAGGATCTTGGGGTGATTATAATATCGAACATATCTCCTGAAGCGCACATCAACCAAATAACTGCTGCAGCATATGAGCGCCTAGCAAACCTAAGAACGGCGCTCCGATATCTCAGCAAGGAATCGTTCAAGACTCTGTACACTGTGTACGTCAGGCCCATATTGGAGTATGCTGCACCAGTTTAGAACTCACACCTGCTCAAGCATGTCAGGAAATTAGAGACCAGTCCCAGAGATAAGGGGCATGTCCTACGAGGAGAGGTTAAGGGGAATCAACCTGACGACACCGAAGGGCAGAAAGGATAGGGGGGACATGATAAAGATATAAAGTACTGAGAGGAATCGACAAAGTGGACAGAGACAGGATGTTCCAGAGATAGGACACAGCAACAAGGGGTTAAAGTTGGAAGTTGAAGACTCAGGTGAGCCACTGGGATGTCAGGAAGTATTTCTTCAGTCACATAGTTGTCAGGAAGTGGAATAGTCTGAGAAGTGATGTAATGGAGCCAGGATCCATACATAGCTTTAAGAAGAGGTACGATAAAGCTCACGGAGCAGGGAGAGAGTAACCTTGTAGCGACCAATGAAGAGACGAGGCCAGGAGTCATTGCTCCTGGCCCCACGAGGAGCTATGACTCGACCCCTGTAACCACAATTATGTGAGCACAACTAGTTGAGTACACACACACTGTTACAAGAAAGCAATATTGTACAGGAGTTAATGTGTGTGTGTGTGTACTCACCTAGTTGAGGTTGCGGGGGTCGATTCCAAGCCCCTGGTCCCGCCTCTTCACTGGTCGCTACTAGGTCACTCTCCCTGTACCGTGAGCTTTATCATACCTCTGCTTAAAGCTATGTATGGATCCTGCCTCCACTACTTCGCTTCCCAAACTATTCCACTTCCTGACTACTCTGTGGCTGAAGAAATACTTCCTAACATCCCTGTGATTCATCTCTGTCTTCAACTTCCAACTGTGTCCTTTGTTACTGTGTCCAATCTCTGGAACATCCTGTCTTTGTCCACCTTGTCAATTCCTCTCAGTATTTTGTATGTCGCTACATTTAATTCTACGTACCTTTGTGAGACGAAGTATAAAAAATATGGACGTATACTTAGGAGGATGTGTTGAGGTATTTACAGCCCTTAAGGCTGCCTTAGGTATCAGCCAAGGATGAGCCGCGGTATTTACAATACTGAAAGCTGCCTCAGGAATCAACAGAACGCGACCACATCCTCCTCGTCATGAACTTCAGTATTTGAGTAAGAAACTCAAGTGTGTGACTGTGACACAGGAACGCAAACATTATCAAACTGTCTATGTTACAATACGCTGGCTGAGTCTCCGTTTTCTGATGACTTATCAAAGAGTCTGTCGCCTTTATGTATTAGTAAATACATTGACTTTATGTTATGGTGTAACTGATTACATTTATTTATCAGACCTAAAGGCAACAAACATAGCGTAATCATTAAAATCATATATAAGACGCTGGGGTAATACCTGGAAGAGGAGGTTATACCCTGACACCCAACACTGGTTGAAACTTCTGGTTCAGCCTCGTGGGAGCGCAGGCGTCTACCTCCAGCTCTGTCCTCAGCATCACTCACAAAATTTCCCTCATGCTTTCCCTGGGACGCTTGTTGTTGTATATAAATTATTATTACAATCACAAATAAGAGCTAAACCCACCAGGGTTTACGCATATCAAGCTATATCCTTTCCCACAGAAAGATATATAGAATGCAGTCTGTTAATATTTCAGCTGTTTTGAAAGAGTGCGGCCCTTTGTTTTGATGTGCGGTTAGTGTGGTGGGAGATCAGTGACTGCTCTGGTGAGTAGAGGTCAATATTCTCATGCGAGTTGCTTGAGACATCTGGCGACGCTTACATGTCTTAGCATCTCTGTTTCAGTTAATTACTGGAATAATACAGCATAGCTGATGTAACACCTGGGCGTTTTTATTGACAATTTTTTTTCCCTGTGCAACAGGCTTTATCAGTCTCAAACAGTGGCACGAAGGTGAAGACGGTGAGGTGCAGGAGAGGAGCAGCAGTTTGAAGACGTCTGGTTGAACTAGACGAGTCTCATAAAGTAGGGCGGAAATTTACTCTACAACTCCACTGCTAAATCTACAGCTCACTTTATGAGCCTGATTTTCTATACTTCACCAGTGGTTCAAACTCACACGTAACGATGTCCTCAGTTCCTGCACATCTCAGCTGGCTCAAGGATACAAGCCTCCGCTATACAAGAGCCCAAACATATTAGATACAGCTTGCAGTAACATCGAAATATCTCAGTAAATACGAATCAGATGTTGCACATGTTTTATTCATCAGTATCTCTACATCATGTGTAAATTATTATTATTATTATTATTATTATTATTATTATTATTATTATTATTATTATTATTATTATTATTATCATTATTATTGCAATTAAAACCAAGCGCTAAATTGTAACTTACTGTATAAATTGATTCATATACGTACTATAGTTTAGCCTTCTTATATTATGTGACCCTCAGTTAGAGAACTTTTATAAACACCTGCAACATCGTGATGATTTATTATATTTACTTGGTAGTTTATCTGTGGAGAACGTATCCTACTTCAGCGAGATCACTGTGACTCGTATCTTCCTTTGGAGTACTGAAGCTTGTACCCTACTTGAGTGAGAGTACTGAAGCTTGTATCCTACTTGAGTGAGAGTACTGAAGCTTGAACCCTACTTGAGTGAGAGTACTGAAGCTTGTATCCTCCTCGAGTATAGACCCGCTTCTTCATGCTCAACTAGGAGCAGCAATCACGGTTTATTACTAAACTCACGAGGTAGTAATTGCAGTGCTTCTGGTAATGGTCATAACTGTTTGAAGTGTGGACATGTCCA
>NC_069432.1:17536580-17566580 GCF_026875155.1 Cherax quadricarinatus | reverse complement strand
ACAACGTTAACAAATCTTCACTTTTTCATTCACCAGAAAATGAATTACAATTTTTCTTACCGTAGTGTTTGGTTTCCATGTTTTTTTCCTTGTTCCACCATCCCAAAAACATGTTTTTGTTTGGGGGAGGAGGGCGGGGGGGGGTAGTTCATCAGTAAACAACAATTCTTAAAGTTATTTTATCTTATTCATTACATATGTCAAAGCCTTTGACGGGCCTTTCTGAGCCCAAAATTCTTTACAGACGTGTGTGTGTGTGTGTGTGTGTGTGTGTGTGTGTGTGTGTGGTGTGTGTGTTGTGTGTGTGTGTGTGTGTGTGTGTGTGTGTGTGTGTGGCGTGGTATTAACAGCTACAGCAACACAGTCATACTTACGGACTCCCGTCTACGATAATTTATTTATTATATAATATAATCACTTTTTAAATTTGCATTGGTTCCAGCGCTGGCTGTCTCTTTCAAAGAATTGTACGAATTTTAAAATCATGTCCATTGGTCAACAAATCTGGAAAAAATAATAGAAAATATCAATTCGCTTCTTCCTTTTTCTCAATTATTTAACTCTGACCGCCATGTTATTACTGTTACTGCTGATAAGAAATATTCTTTGCCTATTCTTTCATGTCTTTATGTGGGTATCATGTTTCCTCTCTTCCTGCTATCAGCAAGTGAGAGCATCTTCCTGCTATCAGCCAGCGAGAGCATCTTCCTGCTATCAGCCAGTGTAAGCATTTTTCTGCTATCAGCAAGTGAGAGCATCTTCCTGCTATCAGCCAACGAGAGCATCTTCCTGCTATCAGCCAGTGTAAGCATTTTTCTGCTATCAGCAAGTGAGAGCATCTTCCTGCTATGAGCCAACGAGAGCATCTTCCTGCTATCAGCCAGTGTAAGCATCTTTCTGCTATCAGCAAGTGAGAGCATCTTCCTGCTATCAGCCAGCGAGAGCATCTTCCTGCTATCAGCCAGTGTAAGCATCTTTCTGCTATCAGCCAGTGTATCTTCCTGCTATCATTCAGTGTAATAATCTTCCCGCCATCATCCTTTCAGCTGATGTAAAATCCGCAGTCAGATGTTGTTGTCCTCTGCCACAATGTAAACAATGGGATGCTGCACTTATGTTTTTCCCTATTTTACCCTATGCTCTGTCCTTACCCTAATTATTTTCATGCTAATTCTTACCTTCCATTCTTGGGGGACACCACACACACACACACACACACACACACACACACACACACACACACATTGTATACATACAGTGAATAACCAATGGAAGCATAATGAACATTTGTCATTGCTGAATAATAACCCAAATGGAGACAGAAACTCGGATGATTTATTGGTCTGTATATTTCGACCCCCTAACTGGGGTCTTCTTCAGCAGATACAAACATTCCGATCCCTAGCAGGGGGTCGGAATATACAGGCATATTCATCTTCCGAGTTTCCGTTCCCATGTAGGTTATTATTGAACATATACAGTACATATACCAACAAGATATATTTACGTTAGTAAATGTTAGTACATGTCTTCCCTACACAACACTCATCACACCTTCATGGAATGCCACTCACAACCAACCCACTTATTGTGTCCTCTTTTTGTAGAAGCTCGTAAAAAACGTCATAAGAAAATACTACTCTCACGTCATGCTTTTTACGTCTTACAATAACACCAATAAATATTTTGAGAAAAAGCTTGTACTTTGAACCTTTAAAGTATTCACATGATAACTGTGTGGCTCAGGACTGCCATAACACCTCGTTGTAATGTATTAAAATTATGTTTTTAAAAGTCCTAAGGCATTTTCAAGGACTGGACGACCTTCGGCTAGTCAGCAACGAGCTGATGAGCCGGCTTACCACGGAACGGGTGGGGTCTGAACTCACGGTGAGTTAGTCGTAGAACTCCAGGTCAGTGCGTAAGCCACTGGACCACGTGGCTACAGTAAGATTCATGAATTTAAATATATTTAAAAAGAATAGAAAGGTTAGTATGGGCCCCACTGTGGGACCCATGCTAACCTCACTGGCACGTTCATTACGACAACACTGTTGGCACGTTCATTGTGATAACACTGTTGGCACGTTCATTGTGACAACACTGTTGGCACGATCATTTTGACACTGTTGGCACGTTTATTATGACAACACTGCTGGCACGTCTGTTATGACAACACTGCTGGCACGATCATTATAATAGCAACAATGTTGGCACGATCATTATGATAGCAACATTGTTGGCACGTTCATTGCTGGTTCACTGCTGGTCCGTTGATCATGGCTCAAATGTTGGTCATCAGATTGTGGCATTCAAGATAACACTGGTGGCCATTCAAGATAACACTGCTGGACCATTCAAGATAAATGTGGCATTCAAGATAACACTGCTGGACCATTCAAGATAACACTGCTGGACCATTCAAGATAACACTGCTGGACCATTCAAGATAACACTGCTGGACCATTCAAGATAACACTGCTGGACCATTCAAGATAACACTGCTGACATCAAGATACCGCTGGACTATCAAGATAACACTGCTGGACCATTCAAGATAACACTGCTGGACCATTCAAGATAACACTGCTGGACCATTCAAGATAACACTGCTGGACCATTCATCATGGCATCAACACTACTGGTCCGTTCATTGTCACATCAACATTTTCAAGGTTAACTCGGTTAACTGTATAACAGGAAAACAATAATAGTTGATCTCTCCTGAATGAAAGAAGATTAAGTGCAAATACAGAGTTACAGCGCACTTTTTTACCTATGTATTGATGTGACGCCCAAGAGTACTACTCTTCGACAGACTATTGTGTTCGCGTGATCAAGAAACAGGTGTTTTTATGAGGAGCTGTACTCAGATATGATCTGTTACCATGACAATTTATTATTCTGTTAGAAAATAGTGCATAGCTCTAATGGGCCAATTGGTACTGCTCAGGACACTATAATGACGAGGAATGTGCCGAGTAGACCGTGACAACAGGTTCATAACATGGTACACTTCTGCGCTGAAATGCTGAGTTGAAAGTTTTGCAGTGCTGTCTCATACTTGTATTTACAGGATGATCTTGTTTTACACCCAAGCGATCAAACAACTATACTACGCAAAACAAAATAAAAAACAGCTTTGGGTTTCTTCATCATTCAAAGACTACGCATTTTTTCTGGGGTATTTAAATGAGGAATTCGGTAATATCAGTAGACAGTTTGTGTGTATAGTATGCTGCAGACCATCTCTGGATCGCAATGCCGAGTCTTTAAAAAGAACGCTGGATGATCTGGGGTCCTTGGTTTTCCTTAAGTTTGTCAAGAGTCAATGATCCTATTGCAATAATGCTGTAATATGTCGCCAGGATTACGTATATAAGACCGTCATTTTCCCAAGTTGGCGCCACCGCCTCTTTCAGCTGGATGTATATGTGTAGTCTCTCAGTATCTGCTTACCGTGTGTCCAGGATAGCTTGGTGACTCCGTGTTGCTTCTAACTCCCACTGAGTCTGCCTACCTTGGGTTTCCTCAGCAAGAGGCAACGTTTTGTAGCAAGATTTCGTTTAATATCAGTGACTCCTTCATGCCTTGCGTTGTTTCCTTCTGATCTAAGACTGAGACTAGGAAGGCCAAACTGGTCTGCCGATGCACTTCCGCAGATGCTTCTGTATTTGGTGTGAACAGGAACGGCTAGAGTTACAACTATTCAAATAACAGAGTCGAGGACGATAAATAAGGTGACTTTACTGTTAGGCAGCGAGCTTAGTATTCCTTAAATGTGCTGTCAACCATCGAGAACCTTTTCTCTCTACTATGAAGCTGTAAATATGAGACTGTCGTGTGGGAGAAGCTGAACTCCTAAAAGATTCTACAATAATAACTCAATGACTTACTCCATCAATAAATATTGAATTTTGAATAACCAGACCAGACACCCTTTCTGTATCCCACACTAATCTGCATGATTCAGTGTATGAGGAGAGGCCATAATGCTATTACTGTTGCCCCGTGAACTGCTATTACCCCAAGACTAACTAGCAGCGTTGCTTTGTAACATTGTAAATCTTCTAGAGAAAGCATTGCTTTTACCAGTAATAACTCCAGCAGCCTATCGAACTCATTAGGTTTTCGTCTCATAGAGGGCGCACACCAAGAAACATGTTAATTTTGGGCAAGGTCATCCACCAATGAAGAAAATGTAAACATTTACATATATAATAATTACATTATGTATCACTGATATGTATAAGCTATCCTAATTTCCCGTCTATCATACCCTTGACTGTCTAATGTGCTGTCTACATCTCTCGCTGATCGCTGCTGCTGACTTCCTGCTAATACTCTTACATTTCGCACTGGCTCCCCAGCCAGCCAATCTCCGTGTCTATCGCACTGCGCCCCACCTAACTCACCCAACGCACCGTTTGCCTGCTTATCCCGCCTATCGCATTGTCTGTCTGTCTATCTTGCCTGCCGCAGTGTAGGCCTGCTCATCCTGTCTATCGTACTTTCTGGTTGTCTATCGCTGGTGCTCTGCTGTCTTAGGGCATATTGCTCTTCTATACTTGTCTATCGATGTCTCTTCCTAAGGGTCTGACTGCATATTAACTCGTCTATCGAAATGTATGCCGGTCTACGGCAATGCTTGTCTGCCTCTCAACTGCAGTGTTTGCATGTTTACTGCAGTGTCTGTCTACTGCAGTTTTTGCCTGCCAATTGCAGTGTCTGCCTGTCTATTGCAGTGCTTGCCTATGTTTAACAATATCTGTCTGTAGCAATGTCTGCCTGTCTATAGCAATGACTGCCTAATAGCAATGTCCACCAGTCCATAATAATGTCCGCCTGTGTATAATAATATCTGCCTGTCTTTCTAATGTCTGCCAGTCTATAACAATGTCTGCCTGTCTAATCTCTGTGGGTATATCTGCTAGTAATGTCACTGGGTCTATCAACCAATAACGTCTATGGGTGTATCAGCCAGTAACGTCTATGTTTCTATCAACCAACATCTTCTATGGGTCTATCAGCCAGCATCTTCTATGGGTTTATCAGTCAGTAACGTCTATGGATCTGTCAGCCAATAACGTCTACGGGTCTTTCTGCCAGTACCGTCTATGGGTCTCCAGCCAGTAACGTCTATGGGTCTATCATTCAGTAACATCTATTGGTCTGTAAGATAGCAACGTCTATCTATATGCCAATTACGTCTATCAGCCAGTAACGTCTATGGGTCTATTAACCAGTAATGTCTATTTTTCAGTCAACTAGTAACGTTTATGGGTATGTCAGCTAGCAACGTCTATGGGTCTGTCAGGTAGCAACGTTTATGAGTCTATAAGTCAGTAACGTTTATGGGTCTATTAGCCAGTAACATCTGTGGATCTATTAACCAGTAACATCTAGGAATCTATCAGCCAGTAACATCTGTGGGTCTATCAGCCAGTAACGTCTATGGATCTATCAGCCAGTAACATCCGTGGGTCTATCAGTCAGTAACGTTTATGGATCTATCAGCCAGTAACATCTGTGGGTCTATCAGTCAGTAACGTTTATGGGTCTTTCAGCCAGTAACGTCTATGGATCTATCAGCCAGTAACATCCGTGGCTCTATCAGCCAGTAACATCTATGTGTCTATCAGCCAGTAACATCTATGTGTCTATCAGCCAGCAACATCTTTGGGTCTATCAGCCAGCAACATCAATGGGTCTATCAGTCAGTAACGTTTATGGATCTATCAGCCAGCAACATCTTTGGGTCTATCAGCCAGCAACATCAATGGGTCTATCAGTCAGTAACGTTTATGGATCTATCAGCCAGCAACATATATGGGTCTATCAGCCAGCAACATCAATGGGTCTATCAGTCAGTAACGTTTATGGATCTATCAGCTAGCAACATCTATGGATCTATCAGCCAGCAACATCTATGGATCTATCAGCCAGCAACATCTATGGGTCTATCAGCCAGCAACATCTATGGATTTTATCTTCTGGTACGCACATTTATCTTCACACTCATACATTTCAATCTAGTAATTCAGAATTATTAAACTTGAATGTCATCAAGTTCTGCCGCTGCTACAAAGTTAAGAAATAAAAAATAACCTTAAAATTAGAAGGAATAAAAGAGAGTATTTCGTAAGAGCGTCGTCAGCTTGAGTCACTCTTACCTTCAGCTTGGCTCTCACTTCCGTTATTCGTGCCGTTTTCTTCTGTTTACATCCTCCGGTGTAGTCTGCGGCTCCGGCACGCCATGTTTCATTTACTTAAAATTATACTGGACGGCCACAGCACATGGATGGGTAGATGAAGGTAATTTCAGTAGTTATGTGAGGCTGATCGACAGCATATATCCACCCCCCGCGGCGGCACCAGCCATACTGAGGTGCTGAGCGTTGTTGTACACCAGGCATGCGTGACCCCCCTCACCCCTGGCGGACGTACAAACATCTATTCCAACTGACCTGAATCACAAGTATAGGAAAACTAAAACAAATTTTTGGGTGTGTTATTTAAATCTTCAAATGCTTAGGATTCTTCCGAATTTTGTTTAAAAAGCATTGCACCAGCCTAGATTATATTTTGTACAATGCTTCACCTTATAAAGGTACGACAGTTTTTCCGATGTACATTGTACAGAGAAGTTTTCCCATTATTATTGATTAGCTGTTTATAACAGAGTGAGAGTCATTAACAGTATAACCAACAGTGTGATGGTCATTGACAGTGTGACCAACAGTGTGAGGGTCATTGACAGTGTGATCAGCAGTGTGATGGTCATTAACAGTATAACCAACAGTGTGATGGTCATTGGCAGTGTGATCAACAGTGTGATGGTCATTAACAGTATAACCAACAGTGTGATGGTCATTGACAGTGTGATCAACAGTGTGATGGTCATTAACAGTATAACCAACAGTGTGATGGTCATTGCCAGTGTGATCAAGTGTGAGGGTCATTGACAGCGTGATCAACAGGGTGAGGGTCATTGACAGTATAGCCAGCAGTGTGAGGGTCATTAACAGTGTGACCAACAGTGTGAGGGTCACTAACAGTGTGACCAACAGTGTGAGGGTCATTGACAGTATAACCAGCAGTGTGAGGGTCATTAACAGTGAGACCAACAGTGTGAGGGTCACTAACAGTGTGACCAACAGTGTGAGGGTCATTGACAGTATAACCAGCAGAGTGAGGGTCATTAACAGTGTGACCAACAGTGTGAGGGTCATTGGCAGTGTGACCAACAGTGTGAGGGTCACTAACAGTGTGACCAACAGTGTGAGGGTCATTGACAGTATAACCGGCAGTGTGAGGGTCATTAACAGTGTGACCAACAGTGTGAGGGTCACTAACAGTGTGACCAACAGTGTGAGGGTCATTGACAGTAAACGCAGTGTGAGGACATTAACAGTGTGACCAACAGTGTGAGGGTCACTAACAGTGTGACCAACAGTGTGAACAGACACATCTCTGCTAACAGATTTCTGCTTAGATCCATCAGTGTATATAATTTGTGATATATTATTAATATCACTCTAGTAACCAGCATAAGAGAATTTACCAACAACGGCTGGGTCTTCGAAGTAACCAGCTGGACAGAAACTAAAGTAACGACCATCAGTGTGGTTCACTACAGTTGACTAACGTTGGGCTGCCAGTCATAACAACCTGGTTGATTAATGTGATCCAACGGTGAGGTCATAGAAGTGTGACCGCAGGTGGCGTTGACCCTGTGAGACACTCAGTAAGCAGTGGTCATTGCTTCACAATGATTGAGGTCATAAATGTTACCAGTGATGAATTGTCTTGTGGAAGGGTACTAACAGTGTGACTCAGTTAACAAAACTTCCGCTAACAGTTTGCTTGATCCACTAAAGTGATAATTATTTATATCACAGACCACTGATTTAAAACAACTGTGCTTCAGAGAGCTGACAAATATATTAGTAACGACATTCAGGTGTGTCTTACTTGACTGGTCTGCATTACAACATGTGATAATCCAATGACAGGTACCTTCAGTAATTTGTCACGATTACTGGTATAACCCAACAGTTGCTTCCAAATAAGATCTTACGCAAGTTTCAGTGCAAGAATATTCTCGGAGGGTCAATAGTGACTTTGTTGAGTCCAAACTTCCAGTAAAGGCTTGTCCTTAACAACTTTTCCAACCATTATCATGGTTAACTCAAAATAATTAGAAGTTGTCAATGATGCTGCTCTTCCAAACATTGTTACACAATACAGTATTGACAGTATTGCCACGTACAGTATGAGAGTACTTTACATTGTCTTCGTATTTCATTGCAGAATTTGAGGTGTTGCTTGAGCTCAGATCCGAGTAAATTTTTAACTAGGGTACTCAACGTCATGAATATCATAGTCAATACGTATCATATCTTACACTGAAACCTAGATCAGTTGACACAACAGTGATGAGATATTAGATGTTTGTAGTGTCTCTTGATAGTTGTTATGATCTACATATAATGTATTAACAAGGATAAATTAGAAAATTCACATATTGACGAATAAAATATTACATTGCACGTTCACATGCTGAATAACATTTCGTCGATTGACGACTGATGAAGATAATTTGCTGTACATTACTGTATCACATGGTTATATCACTGTATCCTGCGTATAACTGTATTACTACTGTGTATTACTGTATCCTGTGTAATTACTGTATCCTGGTGTATTATGGGACTGTATCCTGGTGTATTACTGTATCCTGGTGTATTACTGTATCCTGGTGTATTACTGTATCCTGGTGTATTACTGTATCCTGGTGTATTACTGTATCCTGGTGTATTACTGTATCCTGGTGTATTACTGTATCCTGGTGTATTACTGTATCCTGGTGTATTACTGTATCCTGGTGTATTACTGTATCCTGGTGTATTACTGTATCCGGTGTATTACTGTATCCTGGTGTATTACTGTATCCATGGTGTATTACTGTATCCTGGTGTATTACTGTATCCTGGTGTATTACTGTATCCTGGTGTATTACTGTATCCTGGTGTATTACTGTATCCTGGTGTATTACTGTATCCTGGTGTATTACTGTATCCTGGTGTATTACTGTATCCTGGTGTATTACTGTATCCTGGTGTATTACTGTATCCTGGTGTATTACGTATCCTGGTGTATTACTGTATCCTGGTGTATTACTGTATCCGGTGTATTACTGTATCCGGTGTATTACTGTATCCTGGTGTATTACTGTAGCCTGGTGTATTACTGTATCCAGGTGTATTACTGTATCCAGGTGTATTACTGTATCCTGGTGTATTACTGTATCCAGGTGTATTACTGTATCCAGGTGTATTACTGTATCCTGGTGTATTACTGTATCCAGGTGTATTACTGTATCCTGGTGTATTACTGTATCCAGGTGTATTACTGTATCCAGGTGTATTACTGTATCCAGGTGTATTACTGTATCCTGGTGTATTACTGTATCCAGGTGTATTACTGTATCCAGGTGTATTACTGTATCCAGGTGTATTACTGTATCCAGGTGTATTACTGTATCCAGGTGTATTACTGTATCCAGGTGTATTACTGTATCCTGGTGTATTACGTATCCAGGTGTATTTCAACTGTATCCTGGTGTATTACTGTATCCAGGTGTATTACTGTATCCTGGTGTATTACTGTATCCAGGTGTATTACTGTATCCAGGTGTATTACTGTATCCTGGTGTATTACTGTATCCAGGTGTATTACTGTATCCTGGTGTATTACTGTATCCAGGTGTATTACTGTATCCAGGTGTATTACTGTATCGTGTATTACTGTATCCGGTGTATTACTGTATCCAGGTGTATTACTGTATCCAGGTGTATTACTGTATCCAGGTGTATTGTATCCTGGTGTATTACTGTATCCAGGTGTATTACTGTATCCAGGTGTATGTTACTGTATCCGGTGTATTACTGTATCCAGGTGTATTACTGTATCCTGGTGTATTACTGTATCCAGGTGTATTACTGTATCCTGTGTATTACTGTATCCGGTATTACTGTATCCTGGTGTATTACTGTATCCTGGTGTATTACTGTATCCTGGTGTATATTACTGTGATTACTGTATCCGGTGTATTACTGTATCCAGGTGTATTACTGTATCCAGGTGTATTACTGTATCCAGGTGTATTACTGTATCCTGGTGTATTACTGTATCCTGGTGTATTACTGTATCCTGGTGTATTATGTACCTGTAACTTACCAGGTGTATTACTGTATCCTGGTGTATTACTGTATCCTGGTGTATTACTGTATCCTGGTGTATTACTGTATCCTGGTGTATTACTGTATCCTGGTGTATTACTGTATCCTGGTGTATTACTGTATCCAGGTGTATTACTGTATCCTGGTGTATTACTGTATCCAGGTGTATTACTGTATCCTGGTGTATTACTGTATCATGGTGTATTACTGTATCCTGGTGTATTACTGTATCCAGGTGTATTACTGTATCCTGGTGTATTACTGTATCCTGGTGTATTACTGTATCCTGGTGTATTACTGTATCCTGGTGTATTACTGTATCTTGGTGTATTACTGTATCCAGGTGTATTACTGTATCCTGGTGTATTACTGTATCCTGGTGTATTACTGTATCCTGGTGTATTACTGTATCCTTGTGTATTACTGTATCCAGGTGTATTACTGTATCCAGGTGTATTACTGTATCCTGGTGTATTACTGTATCCAGGTGTATTACTGTATCCTGGTGTATTACTGTATCCTGGTGTATTACTGTATCCTGGTGTATTACTGTATCCTGGTGTATTACTGTATCCTGGTGTATTACTGTATCCTGGTGTATTACTGCATCCTGGTGTATTACTGTATCCTGGTGTATTACTGTATCCAGGTGTATTACTGTATCATGGTGTATTACTGTATCCTGGTGTATTACTGTATCCTGGTGTATTACTGTATCCAGGTGTATTACTGTATCATGGTGTATTACTGTATCCTAGTGTATTACTATATCCTGGTGTATTACTGTATCCAGGTGTATTACTGTATCCAGGTGTATTACTGTATCCTGGTGTATTACTGTATCCAGGTGTATTACTGTATCCAGGTGTATTACTGTATCCTGGTGTATTACTGTATCCAGGTGTATTACTGTATCCAGGTGTATTACTGTATCCTGGTGTATTACTGTATCCAGGTGTATTACTGTATTCCCTCATTTCCATATTTTCTATCACACCTCTGACTTTCTTTTCTTCATCTCCCCATTTCATCCCTTCTCATTTCCCCTCTCCTCTTTTCCTCATGCCTTTCACCTCTTTTCCTCCTCTTTTCCATTTTCCCCTTTTCCCTAATCATTTTCCCCCTTTTCTCATTTTTCCCATTTTCCTCCTATTTTTTCCTTTTCTCATTTTTGCCCTTTTCTCCTCATCTTTTTATTTTTCCTGGCGACCTCAGTCCCCCTCCCCAGCCATCATGACCTGGGGCACGCACCTTAACTACCCTCGTTACAACACAGTCTACACTAACAACCTCGTTCTAACTTGCTAACGATTCTCGGACTCACGTTAACCTCGACCTTTTGGTTCATTATAATAAACAATAGATTGACTATCTTTTTAACAACGTTAGATACACGGCACTGCCTGGATGGTCAGTCACTGCCCGGGATGGTCAGTGACTGATCAGATGGTCAGGCACTCCCCGGATGGTCAGTCCCGTGTATCCAACACCAGAATATTTTCACACCGTTGCAATTGATAAATGAAACACTTGTGCAACATACGGACATCTTTATTCTGGTAACGTGTCTCTGGTAAGTGGCTTCTTCAGTTCAGTGCAGAGAGAGAGATGAAAGTTGAGGAGGAGTTTAAGGTAATCAGTCCCTCAACCTGGAGTCGATGTGTTCAGTCCATCAGTCTTGATAATAGTGCAGTATATTCGCGTAGATGGGACACTGGTATGGTTTACTTAACCATTTATTCACAGTGTTGCAGTTGTTCTACACATTGGAATTTTGCCCAGGATATAGTTTCCTGATCCTGGGGATGTACCAAGGTACAGTGATACCAATACTTTTATGTGTGTGATTAGCATAGTTTCAAACATTGTAGCGAGGAGGAGGCTGGAGGCAGTGATGTCCATGTCTGAGGGAAATATTTGCCGTGAATATTGTGCTGAGAATTCCGAGCTTGGAGATTAGAAGAAGATTTTGGATTACCGAAAGTATTGTTCAGAGAGATGAGGAGGGGTGTTGAGGTGGTTTAGACATGTAGAAAGGATGGGACAGAGTAGGTTGACTATGAGGGCGTAAAAATCTGGAGTGGAGAGGAGGGGTAGGAGGCTTTTAAGGCTGAGGGGAAGGGGGAAGGGGGATAAAGAAAGTTTCAGGTGCTAGGGGCTTGGACATCTGACAGGTTATGTGAGTTTGTTAGACAAGAGTGTGTGGAAAATTAATATGCTGTTGGAGTGTGAGCAGGATAAAATTTGTGAAGGTATTCAGTGAAACCGATTAGACGAACTTGACTCCTGAAGGTGGGAAGGACAGTGCCTGCACTTTTAAGATCAGGTGGAGATGTTTCGGTTCAGAAGTTCATCTGAACTGGGATGTCAGCACACTCCTAGAAAGACAATGATTGAAGAATTGATAGTGAAAGTGTTTCCTCTTATTCGGGCCATCCTACATGTGTGGGAGACGGCCGGTGTGTTAAAATAAATGGGTCTCAGCAGGACTAAGATTTCTAACACATTTACGAAGCATTTAGCCCTAGATATGACCCACGACAGTCATTCAGCACACAGGTACCAACTTTTCCTGCCAGGTGAGCAACATAAGTGAGGTAAACCCATAAGTTTCACTGTGGTAGTCCTTTAGCTGGGACAACCGTGATGCTGGTAAATAGTTCTTGATCCAGTTAATTGCAGTTATTCTTCCCTTCCTTGAATTAAACCTTATTACCTCCCATTCTCCAGATGTTGCATATCTCATATGGTTCTAACGCTGCCCTATAATTATAATAATGATAATACAAGAGGAGGCAGGGGTGGGAGGCCATTGATCGCACTGCAGGATGGTGGGGAAGGATAGACGCCAGTGTCTTCAATATAGCCAGGGATCTCTTGGTAATACCTCTTATGTGTGAAAGGACGGATCCATACAATGCTTTATGAATCGGTATGCTAGTACTCACGAAGCGAGAAGTAACCACATTAGCTGCCAATCTGAAAGGCAGGGCCAGGAGCTGAGCCTGGACCACTCCAGTTCAAAAAAAAACTGAGTACAGGGAGATGAGTACACTCGAGTATAGCCACACCGTCCAGGTTGTAGCACTTCCATGCTTCCTGGAAGGGGAAGATCTATTTTCATCACGATATTCCCCTCTTGTGTCTTTAATGCATTAAGACATTGTTTCTAAAACTGTGGTGCGCCTATCTCTTGAGGTGCGCGAATAGGTTTTAATTGGTTGCACAGCACTCCACTGCACAGGGGCTGCACAGCACTCCACTGCACATGGGCTGCATAGCACTTCACAGGGTTAGATGAATTTAAACTAACGTGGGGTTACCTTGACGGCAGGAAGTATGCTAGGCTCCAGGCTGCTAAGTTAGGCTTGGGCCACTCTACAAGATAAAAAACCATCTTGAATATCAGAAAAGCGGCTCGTGTTACAAGCCTCTTGTTATATAAACATTGCATTAGTAGTACTACTATGGGCTGACGCTAGCTTACGTTGATGTCATTCACATTCTTTAAAAATTAGGCTATCATTCTGATGATCGTATACCTTATTTTGGCAGACTCTTTAGTAAATATACCTGCACTGTGGAGTTTATGATAGTTCAGAAGATACGGCAGTCAGTTACTACTGATGTTAGAGTTGTAACACTGCAGCAAAAGGGACATGGGTGTTTAAACTTGCACAGGTCCAGAAAACCACCAACCAACATTCGAAAATGATGATCAGTACTTTCAAACCCACTGGTTGCAACATCAACACCTCGCTGGTTATCAACATCAACACCTCACTCATTGGTTGCCAACATCAGCACCTCACTCATTGGTTGCCAACATCAACACCTCACTGGTTGTCAACAACAACACCTCACTGGTTGCCAACAACAACACCTCACTGGTTGCCAAAAACACCAACTCATGGTTCCCACAAACACCTCACTGGTTGCCAACAACAACACCTCACTGGTTGCCAACATCAACACCTCACTGGTTGTCAACAACAACACCTCACTGGTTGCCAACATCAACACCTCACTGGTTGTCAACAACAGCACCTCACTGGTTGCCAACATCAACACCCGTGACTGCATCAATGGTCTCACCAGCTCCGTCAAACAGTACAACATTAGGAGGAACAATAAAGAGCTAGACAGCTTTTCCAAAACTCACAAACATGAGCCCAGATAATGGCAATATAATTTTGCTCTTATTTATACCAGTAATGGAACCAGACGATGTGTGTCAATGATACACGTGTTGTTGGGATCACCAGCATTACAAGGAGAGTAGCTTGTTGAGGCCACAAGTTTTATAAGGAAGAAAATTTGCTGGGCTCAACAACATTAAATAGAGAGCGGAAACGTGTTGTTGACACCGACATTAAAATGAAGGTAAATTGATCGGAATCACCAGAATTAAAAGGAGAGAAACTGTATTGTGTCCACTAACATGTGTTAGTCTGTTGCAGCCAGTCTTGGTGCAGCCAGTCTTGTTGCAGCCAGTCTTGGTGCAGCCAGTCTTGGTGCAGCCAGTTTTGGTGCAGCCAGTCTTGGTGCAGCCAGTCTTGGTGCAGCCAGTCTTGGTGCAGCCAGTCTTGGTGCAGCCAGTCTTGGTGCAGCCAGTCTTGGTGCAGCCAGTTTTGGTGCAGCCAGTCTTTGTGCAGCCAGTCTTGGTGCAGCCCGTCTTGGTGCCACCACCGTGCAGCCCGTCTTTGGGGCAGCCCGTCTTGTGCAGCCAGTCTTGGTGCAGCCAGTCTTGGTGCAGCCAGTCTTGGTGCAGCCAGTCTTGGTTTCAGCCAGTTTTGGGGGCAGCCAGTCTTGGTGCAGCCAGTTCCCTTTGGGGCAGCTAGTCTTTGGTGCAGCCAGTCTTGGTGCAGCCAGTCTTGGTGCAGCCAGTCTTGGTGCAGCCAGTCTTGGTGCAGCCAGTCTTGGTGCAGCCAGTCTTGGTGCAGCCAGTCTTGGTGCACCCAGTCTTGGTGCACCCAGTCTTGGTGCAGCCAGTCTTGGTGCAACCAGTCTTGGTGCAACCAGTCTTGATGCAACCAGTCTTGGTGCAGCCAGTCTTGGTGCAGCCAGTCTTGGTGCAGCCAGTCTTGGTGCAGCCAGTCTTGGTGCAGCCAGTCTTGGTGCAGCCATCTTGGTGCAAACCGTCTTGGTGCACCCAGTCCCTTTGGTGCACCCAGTCTTGGTGCACCCCGTCTTGGTGCAGCCAGTCTTTGGTGCAACCAGTTTGGTGCAACCAGTTTTGATGCAACCAGTCTTGGTGCAGCCCGTCTTTGGGGCAGCCAGTCTTGGTGCAGCCAGTCTTGGTGGGAGCCAGTTCTTGGTGCACCCAGTCTTGGTGCACCCCCGTCTTGGTGCAGTCCCGTCTTGGTGCAGCCAGTCTTGGTGCAGCCAGTCTTGGTGCAGCCAGTCTTGGTGCAGCCAGTCTTGGTGCAGCCAGTCTTGGTGCACCCAGTCTTGGTGCACCAGCTGGTGCAACCAGTCTTGGTGCACAGCTGATGCAACCATCTTGGTGCAGCCAGTCTTGGATGCAGCCAGTCTTGGTGCAGCCAGTCTTGGGGCAGCCAGTCTTGGTGCACCAGTCTGGTGCGCCATCTTGGGGCAGCCATCTTGGTGCAGCCAGTCTTGGTGCAGCCGTCCTCGTGCAGCAGTCTTGGTTTCAGCCCAGTCTTGGTGCAGCCAGTCTTGGTGCACTGTTGGTGCAGCCAGTCTTGGTTGGCCGTCTTGGTGCAGCCAGTCTTGGTGCAGCCATCATGGTGCAGCCATTCTTTGGGGCAGCTAGTCTTGGTGCAGCCAGTCTTGGTGCACCAGTCTTGTGTACCCCGTCTTGATGCACCCATCTTGGTTGCAGCTAGTCTTGGTGCAGCCAGTCTTGGTGCAGCCAGTCTTTGTGCAGCCAGTCTTGGTGCAGCCAGTCTTGGTGCACCCAGTCTTGGTGCAGTAGTCTTGGTGCACCCAGTCTTGGTGCAGCCAGTCTTTGTGCAGCCAGTCTTGGTGCACCCAGTCTTGGTGCACCCAGTCTTGGTGCAGCTAGTCTTGGTGCAGCCAGTCTTGGTGCACCCAGTCTTGGTGCACCCAGTCTTGGTGCACCCCGTCTTGGTGAGCTAGTCTTTGGGGCAGCCAGTCCTTGGGCAGCCAGTCTTTGTGCAGCCAGTTTTTGGTGCAGCCAGTCTTGGTGCACCCAGTCTTGGTGCAGCATCTTTGGTGCACCCAGTCTTGGTGCAGCCAGCCTTTGTGCAGCCAGTCTTTGGTGCACCCAGTCTTGGTGCACCCAGTCTCGGTGCAGCCAGTCTTTGTGCAGCCAGTCTTGGTGCCCAGTCTGTGCACCCAGTCTTGGTGCAGCCAGTCTTGGTGCACCCAGTCTTGGTGCAGCTAGTCTTGGTGCAGCTATTTTTGGTGCAGTAGTCTGTGCGCCAGTCTGGTGCAGCCAGTCTTGGTGCAGCTTTTGGTGCAGCCAGTCTTTGGTTGCAGCCAGTCTTGGTGCACCCCTCTTTTGGTGCAGCTAGTCTTGGCGCAGCTGTCCTGGTGCAGCCAGTCTTTGGGGCAGCAGTCTTGGTGCAGCCAGTCTCTTTGGGGCAGCCAGTCTTGGTGCAGCCATTTTTGGGGCACCAGTCTTGGTGCAGCTATCTTGGTGCAGCCAGTTCCTTGGTCCCGCCAGTCTTGGTGCAGCCGTCTTGGTGCACCAGCTTGGTCACCCAGTCTTGGTGCAGCTAGTCTTGGTGCAGCCAGTCTTGGTGCACCCATCTTGGTGCAGCCCAGTCTTGGTGCCCATCTTGGTGCAGCCAGTCTTGGTGCACCCCCGTCTTGGTGCAGCTAAATCCCTTTGGGGCAGCCAGTCTTGGTGCACCCAGTCTTGGTGCAGCTAGTCTTGGTGCAGCTAGTCTTGGTGCAGCCAGTCTTGGTGCACCCAGTCTTGGTGCAGCCAGTCTTGGTGTCTTGTTAGAGAATTTAATTATCCACATATGTGTCCATTTAAAGTCAAAGTTCCCAGACAAAGGTACGTATATCCCTTGTGATGGGTTAAAGGAGGTTAAAAGGTCATCAACTACATGAGGGTCATTAAGTTCCGTGTCACGTGTTCACCATCAGTCATGAATAATTTAATTCGTAAAGAAAAGTCTCAGTGTATATACTGTACACTGAGAGATATACAACTCTCAGTGTATATATCCTGCTAGCAGTATTGGTGGCAGGATATATGCACTTAACCAGGTAAAGTGGTAAGCTTAACCTGGTTAGTGACTGGCGTTAGTTATAACTAGAATAAATATAAATGTAGATATCAAAATAATCTTGAAAATAAATATGTATACACGTTTCTCGAGCGACAGAAGTGAAAAAAAAATATAATCAATAATAGTGTACTTTTAATTCTGTGTCAAATACCTTAGTCACCCTGGTAGACTGTAAGGTAACTAAGACTTACTGTCACCCTGGTAGACTGTAAGGTAACTAAGACTTACTGTCACCCTGGTAGACTGTAAGGTTAACTAAGACTTACTGTCACCTTGGTTTAAAAAGTAAGGTAACTAAGATTCGTCCCCTGGTAGACTGTAAGGTAACTAAGACTTACTGTCACCCTGGTAGACTGTAAGGGGGGAACTAAGACTTAAAGGTCACCCTGGTAGACTGTAAGGTAACTAAGACTTACTGTCACCCTGGTAGACTGTAAGGTAACTAAGACTTACTGTCACCCTGGTAGACTGTAAGGTAACTAAGACTTACTGTCACCCTGGTAGACTGTAAGGTAACTAAAAACTTACTGGCACCCTGGTAGACTGTAAGGTAACTAAGACTTACTGTCAAACCCCGGTAGACTGTAAGGTAACTAAGACTTACTGTCACCCTGGTAGACTGTAAGGTAACTAAGACTATGTTCCCCCCTGGTAGACTGTAAGGTAACTAAGACTTACTGTCACCCTGGTAGACTGTAAGGTAACAAGACTTACTGTCACCCCGGTAGACTGTAAGGTAACTAAGGGTTACTGTCACCCTGGTAGACTGTAAGGTAACTAAGACTTAAAAGTCACCCTGGTAGACTGTAAGATAACTAAGACTTACTGTCACCCTGGTAGACTGTAAGGTAACTAAGACTTACTGTCACCCTGGAAACTGTAAGGTAACTAAGACTTACTGTCCACCTGGTAGACTGTAAGATAACTAAAAACTTAATGTCACCCTGGTAGACAGTAAGGTAACTAAGACTTACTGTCACCCTGGTAGACTGTAAGGTAACTAAGACTTACTGTCACCCTGGTAGACTGTAAGGTAACTAAGACTTACTGTCACCCTGGTAGACAGTAAGGTAACTAAGACTTACTGTCACCCTGGTAGACTGTAAGTAACTAAGACTTACTGTCACCCTGGTAGACTGTAAGTAACTAAGATTACTGTCACCCACCTGGTAGACTGTAAGTAACTAAGACTTACTGTCACCCTGGTAGACTGTAAGGTAACTAAGACTTACTGTCACCCTGGTAGACTGTAAGGTAACTAAGACTTACTGTCACCCTGGTAGACTGTAAGGTAACTAAGACTTACTGTCACCCTGGTAGACTGTAAGATAACTAAAACTTAATGTCACCCTGGTAGACAATAAGGTAATTGAGACTTACTGTCACCCTGGTAGACTGTAAGGTAACTAAGACTTACTGTCACCCTGGTAGACTGTAAGGTAACTAAGACTTACTGTCACCCTGGTAGACTGTAAGATAACTAAGACTTAATGTCACCCTGGTAGACAGTAAGGTAATTGAGACTTACTGTCACCCTGGTAGACTGTAAGGTAACTAAGACTTACTGTCACCCTGGTAGACTGTAAGGTAACTAAGACTTACTGTCACCCTGGTAGACTGTAAGGTAACTAAGACTTACTGTCACCCTGGTAGACAGTAAGTTAACTAAGACTTACTGTCACCCTGGTAGACTGTAAGGTAACTAAGACTTACTGTCACCCTGGTAAACTGTAAGGTAACTAAGACTTACTGTCACCCTGGTAGACAGTAAGGTAACTAAGACTTACTGTCACCCTGGTAGACAGTAAGGTAACTAAGACTTACTGTCACCCTGGTAGACTGTAAGGTAACTAAGACTTACTGTCACCCTGGTAGACTGTAAGGTAACTAAGACTTACTGTCACCCTGGTAGACTGTAAGATAACTAACATCTATTATCATCCTGGTAGACAGTAAGGACTTACTGTCAGACTGGTAGACTGTAAGATAACTAAGACTTACTGTCACCCTGGTAGACTGTAAGGTAACTAAGACTTATTGTCACCCTGGTAGACAGTAAGGTAACTAAGACTTATTGTCACCCTGGTAGACAGTAAGGTAACTAAGACTTATTGTCACCCTGGTAGACTGTAAGGTAACTAAGACTTATTGTCACCCTGGTAGACTGTAAGGTAACTAAGACTTATTGTCACCCTGGTAGACAGTAAGGCATCTCGTAGCCTGTGTACTGTTGTTCTCGCAATCCAAACATTTTTGTTTAAATGAGCATTTTCATAAATATAAATATTATATATATATATATATATATATATATATATATATATATATATATATATATATATATATATATTTAAATTTTTTTATATATATATATATATATATATATTATATATATATAATTATAATTTTATAATATAGAAAGATGAGGTGAATCATAGAACTGATGAAGGGAAAAAGATGAGTGGTGCACCTAGAAGTCTGCTGTGGAGACAAAGAACTTTGTCCATGGAAGCAAAGACGGGAATTTATGAGAGTATAGTTATACCAACGCTCATGTATGGGTGTGAAGCATGGGTGATGAATGTTGCAGCGAGGAGAAGACTGGAGGCAGTGGAGATGTCGTGTCTGAGGGTAATGTGTGGTGTGAATATTAGGAGGAGGTGTGAGATTACCAAAACTATTATCCAGAGGGCTGAAGAGGGGTTGAGGTAGTTTGGACATGTAGACAGGGTGGAAAGAAATAGAATGACTTCGAGAGTGTATAAACTGTAGTGGAGGGAAGGCGGAGTAGGAGTCGGCCTGAAATAGGTTGGAGGGAGGGGGTAAAGGAAGTTTTGTGTGCGAGGAGCTTGGACAGAGGAAGCATGCGTGAGCGTGTTACACAGGACCAAATGGAGGCAAATGGTTTTTAGGACTTGACGTGCTGTTGGAGTGTGAGCAAGGTAACATTTATGAAGGGATTCAGGGAAACCGGCAGACTGGACTTGAGTGCTGGAGATGGGAAGTACAGTGTCTGCACTCTGAAGGAGGGGTGTCAATGTTGCAGATTTATAACTGTAGTGTAAGCGCTTATAGCAAGACAATAATGGAGTTTTTCGTTTTCGGGCCACCCTGCCTTGTTGGGAGACTGCTGATGTGTTAATAAATAAATAAATATATATGTATGTATGTATATTTAACAAGTCGGCCGTCTCCCACCGTCAGCAGTGTCTGACAGATGGGATGAATGGTTTTGAAAACCGACGAGTCGAAGAATTGAGACACTTATGCAACATCTGGGAATCTTTAATCTTTATTGAAGAAACGTTTCGCCACACAGTGGCTACATCAGTCCAATATAAAGTAGAAATGGGTAAGGAGAGGAGGAGTTTGAGGTAATCAGTCCTCACTGTGTGGCGAAACGTTTTCTTCAACAAAGATTCCCAAATGTTACATAAGTGTCTCAATTCTTCAACTCGTCGGTTTTCAAAACCATTCATCCCTCTCCTAGCCTACTTGTGTTGACATAATGGGGACATTTGTTGGTATTAAATTTTAAATTTATGTAGCTGCATAGAACTATGCAAGTATAAACTAACTCATTTATATCAGACGTAAAAATCACATCAGTCATCAACAGAACATCAATTAAAATGAAAGATGTTAATGGAGAAACACTTCAAGTTGGTTCGTAAAGACCACAACACTTGTCTCGCACTATTAGCAAAGTTGCTAATGAGTTGCTGGCGATCAAACTGACGGAAAAATATGGCGCTTCCAACTGATTTCCGATAAGAAGGTGAGTCGTTCGTGCATCATATTCGCTCCAGTTTCTTTCTCATGTGCTTCGTATTCACTGCGATTACTGACCATCAACACCAGATGTTTCCACGGAGGTTTTACTATATTTTTTCAAATAACTTTGACGGAACTTCTCGGGTAATTAGATTATACAGGAAAACTTCTGTACCGACAAGTTGACGAATAAGACACATGGGAAGTATTGGAGACGAGAGCTGTCGCCTGACCTGCGCACTTTTGCCTGCACTACACTCTTCTTCAATCAAATACAGAGGAAACTTTTACACTGGAGACAAATTTAGAAGTGGAGAGGTAATTAAATTGAAGATGTGCAGTGTCTTAGCCTTGCCTGGTGCTCCGACATAGCTTTGATCTAACACCTGCGGTGCAGGAATAATGTGCGGTCAGTAAAAACATCCAGATGTTGTACATGTGTCTTTATTTACAGTTTTGCACAATGCTTCTCTTCGACGTTAAACATTCTTGCAAAATCTACAGAATGAGTTGATTTTACTCCCAAACATGTATCAACATAGTGCAAATGTCTACAAGAGTTGTATCTGCGATTTGTATTCCTTGACAAGTCAGTGTTTCTAAATAACAGAATTGTTATTATTATTATTATTATAATCAAGGGGGAAGCGCTAAACCCGTAGGATTATACAGCACCGTTAAATAACACAAGAAGCTGAGTTGGGAACACATCTGCTCATAAGCAGATTCTGGTTCCTGCAGAGAGGCAACCTTGGTCAGTGATTGGTTAGTACACAACTATCCCGCACATTGAAGAGGGAAGCTTATGACAAGGTTGAGGTCCGACTTAGACCATTTATAAGTCACACTAACACTCGAGGGTGAGGGAGCCAGTGTATATATATAGGAGAGGGGGACAGGGACGGGACAGAGAGAGGAAGAAAGACGGAAGTAGAGAACTAGTGGTGGAGGTAATGCTGATAGTGGAAGT
Organism: Cherax quadricarinatus; assembly: GCF_026875155.1. Taxonomy (NCBI): domain Eukaryota; kingdom Metazoa; phylum Arthropoda; class Malacostraca; order Decapoda; family Parastacidae; genus Cherax; species Cherax quadricarinatus. Next base: position 17,544,363 of record NC_069432.1, on the reverse strand, counting down.
GGTAGTAGTAAGTAGGGGGAGTGATGGTAGTGCCACAAGAGACAGAGGGGAGTGAAGCGAAGCAATAATGGTGGTAGTAGCAGGAATGGAGTAGCAGTAGTAGTAGAAGTGGAATAAGTCACGGTATTGTGACTTTTTGTTCTTCTGACTGACAAGTAATTTATGGTGCACTGTAGCTTGGTTGGTAGCTTACTCACCTCACACACTGAGGTCCATGGTTCGATCTCCGGTACGGGTAGAAACATTAGGTGTATTTCCTTAAGACACCTGCTGTCCCTGGTCACTTACCAGCAAATAGGTATCTGGGTGTTAGACTGCTTGTGTGGGTAGCATCCAGGGGACAAAATTAACCTAATTTGCTCGAAATGCTCTGCATAACCATATAGTATGTCACTGGTGTCAGCTATGGTCTGCATAAGTTGTATCATATACTTGTAGTAGTAGCACGAAGTCTTACTGAAGGAGTGAGTTCTGTGTCGGGTGTCGGGGAGTGAGTTAGTGAACGTAGCCAGATACTTGTTTCTCCTCGACGGTCGGAAATTTAAGCACATTGTTGAGTGCCGGATTGCTTAGTTCCTCTCTGTCATATTCGTCAAAACGATTGCGTTTGTTCTCCACTGACTTCATAGTAGCTACTAAAGTGCTCAGGTCTATCTGAGAATCTTTTAATTTTTGATTAGATCCGTTCACCCGAACCCAAAGCATCACGCTGTGAATCTGGGTCAAGTCTTGATTTAAGTGAGTATTTTGCTTCACAGTGTATCTTGGACATCTCGTTTGGTATATCAGTGATTATAGACAGTGAATCTCGTGTACAAGAATTGTATATAATACCGACAAGATGAAATTAAGACACATGTGCAGCATCTGGGTATCTTTATTGTAGACGTTTCGCCCTCCAGTGGCTTTATCAATACAAATTCCAGGACATAACTTGAAGACAGTAGGACTATATACAGAAGATGAGGTAATCAGTCCCTCAACCTTGGAGTAGGTGCGAAGAGCACCGTAGTCGTGGAGATGTTGCACAAGTGTCCTAATTTCACAGTGAATCTCGTATATAATGAGAGCGTTATGTTAGCGCTGCACAAACCTCAGATCATGATGATCAACTGATACTAGGGATACACTTGCAACAAGGTAAGGGAACGCTGGTCAACGTAATAGTGGTGTTGATGATTTAAATACTACAAAATCAGAATCATCACTGTACATTTCAGCACCACTGCACGCTTATTTCATAACTGTTAATAACTGTTAATTTTAGTGGTGGAGGCCCCTAGTTAGTGGAGCCCCGAGGTCTAATGTCTACACTGTCCACACCTCAGTTCGACCCTGCTGGAACCTAGCCTCTGTTCACCTAGCAGTATGTAGGTACCTGAATGTTACGGTGTTCTAAAGAAAATGGTAACTAAACACAACTTACATAAAAACGCGCATACGCACGCACACACACACACACACACACACACACACACACACACACACACTTCAACCCTCCAGAGGTTCTATGATACTAGTATAAGGCTCTTGATGCAAGGAACTGGACGTGTCTTCCCCCTCCTTGGATCGAACACGACTGCCACTTATTCCCCAGACACTATAGGGACCCCTACAGATTTACTGCTTCTTCCGATTTATATAATAATCTCTGCCAGGAGAAGCCTGGAAGCAAGTGTGGTGCTCTTGATCCAGGGACGTATCTTAGGTGCATATGTATGCATATACATGTGTATTCATGTGTATACGTATTTATTCAGACACAATTTCACAATCTTTTGATTATTAGTATACTTGTATGTATACCTGTGTGCATGCAACTTGTGGTTGCAGGGGTCGAGTCACAGCTCCTAGCCCCGATACGTATGCATATATATTCGTTAATGCATTTGTGCACATATGTATACATGTGAGTATGATAGAAAAATAAGAGACGAACCCATTTATACATTATTAGATGTGTCTGGGGTCGCCCCGGGATCCGTCAGTATTATCCCCGTGTCCCACAAGCCCAGCCTCCTCTACCTCAGTGCAAGCGAAGTGGTTACTCAGGTACTGTTACAACCAACCATTACTCAGGTACCTGTAACAACGAACCATTACTCAGGTACCTGTAACAACGAACCATTACTCAGGTACCTGTAACAACGAACCATTACTCAGGTACCTGTAACAACGAACCATTACTCAGGTACCTGTTACAACGAACCATTACTCAGGTACCTGTAACAACGCACCATTACTCAGGTACCTGTAACAACGAACCATTACTCAGGTACCTGTAACAACGCACCATTACTCAGGTACCTGTAACAACGAACCATTACTCAGGTACCTGTAACAACGAACCATTACTCAGGTACCTGTAACAACGAACCATTACTCAGGTACCTGTAACAACGAACCATTACTCAGGTACTTGTAACAACCCAAAAACAATTGAAAACAAATACTATTTAATGAAAATAAATGCAAAGAAATTAGTTTACCCTCTGCGGCATCAGTCTCCAGAGCAGAACAACGTCAGCGCAGAACAACGTCAGCGCAGAACGTCAGCGCAGAACAACGTCAGCGCAGAACATTCAAGACCCAAACAGAGGAGACTGTCGCAACTTATCCCGATTTCTTCAATGTAAATTTCGAAATTTACAAGTACACAGCACAAACCCAGTTCGCATCTTCCGGTAAACACGAAACATCAGCTCTGACAGTTTAAAACCGATCAGAAGAGGCATTTTCTAGTTATCTTACAGAGATCGATGTTACAAAATACACCAATACCTATATGTCAGTGTTTGTGTATACTCCTACGATGGTCACGTCTCTATACACAGTGAGGCATACCCATCTTTTGGTGTATATACATTGATATGCACCTCTCGGTGTATATACATTGATATACATTTCTAGGTTGATACAAGCTTGTTACGTTGGGTTAGTTAGGTTGTTTAGTATGGTTTAAAACCTGTTATTTACCTATTAATGTCACCGGTTTACCACCAGTGAAGTGATTTAATCTCTAAAATAACCATTAAAAACCTGGAGTATGTACGCTGACAGATGCATGTTGTAATTAGTATAGTCATCGGGGAGCGCTAAGCCCGTAGGATTATTCAGCGCATGTGGGGGGGATGGAAGGTATTCAGGCTTAATTCAGGGAACTGGAGCACAGATCCAGTTCCCTAGATCAAGAGCTCCTCATCAGCTTCAAGGAGCCTTCCTTGAGGGAGGAGAGATATACAGCTTTGAAAGTATATTCACTGGGATATATACAACTCTCGGAGTACATACGATGAGAGATATACAACTCTCACAGTAATATATATATATATATATATATATATATATATATATATATATATATATATATATATATATATATATATATATACGTATATACATTTATAGAAATCTCTGTGTATTTTATCTTCAGGGTTTGTGACAGTAAGGAAATGGTTGGAGATTGTGGGAAAGTGGTTAGTGATGGTAGGGGAATGGTTGGTGATGGTAGGGGAATGGTTGGTGATGGTAGGGGAATGGTTGGTGATGGTAGGGGAATGGTCATGTTCTAAGCATTAACTGGTGCAGAGAGACTGGACACTCAGGGAAGGCCTCCCAGCAGTCACCACCAGTCTTGCCGTGGTAACTAGCTGATGCGTAGTCCCTCTTGGTTCTCTTCCACCTCCTCTCTTTCTTCCTCTTCTCATCGCTCTCTGCCTCTTCCCCATTCTCCCTTCCTGCCTCACTATCAAATTCCTCATCCAAGTTCTTCTCTTCTTGCTTCTTACTTCCGCTCTCATTCTCCTTCATTTCTTCTAAGTTTTCTTCCGTTTCTTCATTCGTCGTCAGGTTCAGACTCTGGTTACTCAGGTGTCTGTTAAGAATAAGGAAACATTAGCTGGGTGGTGACTGGGGTTTGAATCCTATCGTCTACACCAGGGTTATTAAGACTACACAGTAACCTCTTTACCAGACAAGAACTTGAATACCTAAAATAGAGATTCAAGTAAATTACCAGCATATATACCATGCTATTGCTCCTCTCGGTGTATATACCATGCTCTTGCTCCTCTCGGTGTATATACCATGCTCTTGCTCCTCTCGGTGTATATACCATGCTCTTGCTCCTCTCGGTGTATATACCATGCTCTTGCTCCTCTCGGTGAATATACCATGCTCTTGCTCCTCTCGGTGTATATACCATGCTCTTGCTCCTCTCGGTGTATATACCATGCTCTTGCTCCTCTCGGTGTATATACCATGCTCTTGCTCCTCTCGGTGTATATACCATGCTCTTGCTCCTCTCGGTGTATATACCATGCTCTTGCTCCTCTCGGTGTATATACCATGCTCTTGCCCATCTCGGTGTATATACCATGCTCTTGCTCCTCTCGGTGTATATACCATGCTCTTGCTCCTCTCGGTGTATATACCATGCTCTTGCTCCTCTCGGTGTATATACCATGCTCTTGCTCCTCTCGGTGTATATACCATGCTTTTGCTCCTATCGGTGTATATACCATGCTCTTGCTCCTCTCGGTGTATATACCATGCTCTTGCTCCTATCGGTGTATATACCATGCTCTTGCTCCTCTCGGTGTATATACCATACTCTTGCTCCTTTCGGTGTATATACCATGCCCTTGCTCCTCTCGGTGTATATACCATGCTCCTGCTCCTATCGGTGTATATACCATGTTCTTGCTCCTCTCGGTGTATATACCATGCTCTTGCTCCTCTCGGTGTATGTACCATGTTCTTGCCCCTCTCGGTGTATATACCATGCTCTTGCTCGTCTCGGTGTATATACCATGCTCTAGCCCCTCTCGGTGTATATACCATGCCCTTGCTCCTCTCAGTGTATATACCATGCTCTTGCTCCTATCGGTGTATATACCATGCTCTTGCTCCTCTCGGTGTATATACCATGTTCTTGCCCCTCTCGGTGTATATACCATGCTCCTGCTCCTCTCGGTGTATATACCATGCTCTTGCTCCTCTCAGTGTATATACCATGCTCTTGCTCCTCTCGGTGTATATACCATGCTCTTGCTCCTCTCGGTGTATATACCATGCTCTTGCTCCTCTCGGTGTATATACCATGCTCTTGCTCCTCTCGGTGTATATACCATGCTCCTGCTCCTCTCGGTGTATATACCATGCCCTTGCTCCTCTCGGTGTATATACCATGCTCTTGCTCCTATCGGTGTATATACAATGCTCGTGCTCCTCTCGGTGTATATACCATGCTCTTGCTCCTCTCGGTGTATATACCATGCCCTTGCTCCTCTCGGTGTATATACCATGCTCTTGCTCCTATCGGTGTATATACCATGCCCTTGCTCCTCTCGGTGTATATACCATGCTCTTGCTCCTATCGGTGTATATACAATGCTCTTGCTCCTCTCGGTGTATATACCATGTTCTTGCCCCTCTCGGTGTATATACCATGCTCTTGCTCCTCTCGGTGAATATACCATGCCCTTGCTCCTCTCGGTGTATATACCATGGTCTTGCTCCTCTCGGTGTATATACCATGCTCTTGCTCCTCTCGGTGTATATACCATGCTCTTGCCCCTCTCGGTGTATATACCATGCTCTTGCCCCTCTCGGTGTATATACCATGCTCTTGCTCCTCTCGGTGTATATACCATGCCCTTGCTCCTCTCGGTGTATATACCATGCTCTTGCTCCTATCGGTGTATATACCATGCTCGTGCTCCTCTCGGTGTATATACCATTCTCTTGCTCCCCTCGGTGTATATACCATGCTCTTGCTCCTCTCGGTGTATATACCATGCTCTTGCTCCTCTCGGTGTATATACCATGCTCTTGCTCCTCTCGGTGTATATACCATGCTCTTGCTCCTCTCGGTGTATATACCATGCTCTTGCTCCTCTCAGTGTATATATCATGCTCTTGCTCCTCTCGGTGTATATACCATGCTCTTGCTCCTCTCGGTGTATATACCATGCTCTTGCTCCTCTCGGTGTATATACCATGCTCTTGCCCTTCTCGGTGTATATACCATGCTCTTGCTCCTCTCGGTGTATATACCATGCTCTTGCTCTTCTCGGTGTATATACCATGCTCTTGCTCCTCTCGGTGTATATACCATACTCTTGCCCCTCTCGGTGTATATACCATGCTCTTGCTCCTCTCGGTGTATATACCATGCTCTTGCTCCTCTCGGTGTATATACCATGCTCTTGCTCCTGTCGGTGTATATACCATGCTCTTGCTCCTGTCGGTGTATATACCATGCTCTTGCTCCTATCGGTGTATATACCATGCTCTTGCTCCTCTCGGTGTACATACCATGCCCTTACTCCTTTCGGTGTATATAGTATGCTCTTGCTCCTCTCGGTGTATATACCATGCTCTTGCTCCTCTCGGTGTATATACCATGCTCTTGCTCCTCTCGGTGTATATACCATGCTCGTGCTCCTCTCTGTGTATATACCATGCTCTTGCTCCTCTCGGTGTATATACCATGCTCTTGCTCCTCTCGGTGTATATACCATGCTCTTGCTCCTCTCGGTGTATATACCATGCTCTTGCTCCTCTCGGTGTATATACCATGTGAGAACTTTTGAAATAATGTTTAATATCAATAAAGGTTCAATAAATTGACCCCAGGAAGATGTTCGTAGATTTATTATTATTATTATTATTATTATTATTATTATTATTATTATTATTATTATTATTATTATTATTATTATTATTATTATTATATACTACTAGGAAGATTTGCTTCTCAAAGATCAGGGAGATGGAGGGGTCTACCTCTCACAGACCAGAGAGGTGAAGGGGTCTACCTGTCATAGACCAGGGAGGCGGAGGGGTCTACCTGTCATAGACCAGGGAGGGGGAGGAGTCTACCTCTCACAGACCAGAGAGGTGAAGGGGTCTACCTGTCATAGACCAGGGAGGCGGAGGGGTCTACCTGTCATAGACCAGGGAGGGGGAGGGGTCTACCTCTCACAGACCAGAGAGGTGAAGGGGTCTACCTGTCATAGACCAGGGAGGCGGAGGGGTCTACCTGTCATAGACCAGGGAGGGGGAGGAGTCTACCTCTCACAGACCAGAGAGGTGAAGGGGTCTACCTGTCATAGACCAGGGAGGCGGAGGGGTCTACCTGTCATAGACCAGGGAGGGGGAGGGGTCTACCTGTCACAGACCAGGGAGGGGGAGGGGTCTACCTCTCACAGACCAGAGAGGTGAAGGGGTCTACCTGTCATAGACCAGGGAGGCGGAGGGGTCTACCTGTCATAGACCAGGGAGGCGGAGGGGTCTACCTGTCACAGACCAGGGAGGGGGAGGGGTCTACCTCTCACAGACCAGAGAGGTGAAGGGGTCTACCTGTCATAGACCAGGGAGGCGGAGGGGTCTACCTGTCATAGACCAGGGAGGGGGAGGGGTCTACCTCTCACAGACCAGAGAGGTGAAGGGGTCTACCTGTCATAGACCAGAGAGGTGAAGGGGTCTACCTGGCATAGACCAGGGAGGCGGAGGGGTCTACCTGTCATAGACCAGGGAGGGGGAGGGGTCTACCTGTCACAGACCAGGGAGGGGGGGGGGTCTACCTCTCACAGACCAGAGAGGTGAAGGGGTCTACCTGTCATAGACCAGGGAGGCGGAGGGGTCTACCTGTCATAGACCAGGAGGGGGAGGGGTCTACCTCTCACAGACCAGAGAGGTGAAGGGGTCTACCTGTCATAGACCAGGGAGGCGGAGGGGTCTACCTGGCATAGACCAGGGAGGGGGAGGGGTCTACCTG
>NC_069432.1:17426580-17534080 GCF_026875155.1 Cherax quadricarinatus | reverse complement strand
TACGTTGTAATGGGGGACATGTAAAGATCAAGGTCAAGAGAGTATGGGTACGTCCCCAATGGGGCGAGCGGGAAAGACGGGACAGGCGTTGGAGAGGAGTGTCATTAGTCGTAGAAAAAGAGCCAGGGCATAATCCAGCAGCTAGGCGATCGTGGGACAGACTTGAGAAACAGGAATGGCAGGCTCAGTTGCGTTGGACTTGTGGAAGTTGGATGTCAGCAGACTTGACAAGCTGGCAGCAGGTTAGTCGCAGGATAGGACAGGCAGGGAAGAACATCAGAGGGCAGCATACTAGTGGTGGTGTTTGGCGCGATTAGGGTGGCAGGTTAGTCGAAGATCCATTATCAAATCTCTTGAAGTTGCTTCTAGAGAGGTGGTATAACTTTGCCTTGTTTCCAAAGGTGAGTCGAAGAGGCTTGAGGAATTCCAGAACTTGGGTGAGTGTGAATTGGTGAGGCTGTTCGTGGGAAAACTTGACAGTTCCTGCACCGAGTCCTTTGTAGAGTTCAGTGCAGGTCATGGTGTCAGCGTTTGAAGTAGCAGTGTAGAATGTAAGGGTTTTCCCATGTTAGGTAAGACACATATGCAACAGTTAGGTATCTTTATTTCGAAACGTTTCGCCTACACAGTAGGCTTCTTCAGTCGAGTACAGAAAAGTTGATAGAAGCAGAAGAGACTTGAAGACGATGTAATCAGTCCATCAGACTACAGAACAATGCTCTTCTCCATACTGAGGGACTGACCACTGATTACATCGTCTTCAAGTCTCTTCTGCTTCTATCAACTTTTCTGTACTCGACTGAAGAAGCCTACTGTGTAGGCGAAACGTTTCGAAATAAAGATACCTAACTGTTGCAAGTATCTTAGCTAACAACCTGTCGGTATTTTATACCATTTTAATGTTCAAGGTTTTCCCATGTTGGTGTGCTAGATTCGTCAATATCTTCATCTTCTGACGTGTAAGGATAGAATTTTACAAGCAATCTTACAAGTTCGTGAGGTAAGCCTTACCTGCGATCTTACAAGCTCATGAGGTAAGACTTCTGATGTTACAAGTCCAAGAAGTAAGACTTACTATCTTACATATTCACTTGCCCACAGATACAGTTTGAAGTTACTGTGGACAAGAGCAACTTTCAAAGTCTAAGTTACTTTGAAAACAGCTTCATCAAGCAAATAATTTGACAGTTTTGTTTAAAGCCGAACTTATCTATATTTAGTAAGTTTATTAAGGTACAGATACACATAAGTACAATTACATAAATTATCATACATAGCAACGTATGTGTAGATTCCTTCGGAAAAAAAAGTGAAAGTTACTTACTTTCATTGTGGCTCTTGTATTATTTTGTTTTATCTGCTATCTCCACGAGTGGTGAAAGAAGCTACTCATGGCGAAACGTTTCCTCCAATAAATGTCCTGAACACTGCCGCAGGCCTATTGGCCCATACAAGGCCTAAGGTCTGACCACCTCAAAAAACTATTTCTTCAAAGTTAATGGACAGATACATCGTCTTTAGCTCGTCATCAAGCCTTCTGTCTGTTTTTGACTGAAGACACCTACTGTTTAGGCGAAACGTTTCAATCGGCAATAAAAATATCCAACTGTTGGAGATAAAATACCTACGTAATAGAAAAATAGACTTAAATGCAGGAAAATGTAATTCTTTATAGACTACGTTTCGCCCACACAGTGGGCTTTTTCAGAGGTTAAGAGTACATGAGTATATACATGGTGGACCTGCGGCCCGTCTCAAATACAACCTACCCGGCGTTCTCCACCTGACTCCACACTATATATACTTACGTACGCTTGACCCAGGTAGATCTGTTTATGACTTGATAAAGTTCACTGTGTGGGCGAAATGTAGTCAATAAAGAATTGCATTGTACTGTATTTGTGTATATTTTTCCATACCCAACTGCTGTACAATGTTTCTGCCTCACTACTTACATAGATATGAGACCCTCAATGTCGTTGGCATAGCGCCCACCGCCTCCTCGAAATGCTCAACACTCTCCTCCTTTTCTTCTTTGGCTGCGCCTTTAGGTTTCTCCGGGATTTCCATTTCGTAGGCAAAGGGAATCTCCAGGTTGATGTTGTCAGATGCGTAGACTCGCATCAAGGGAACCAGCAACTTCAGCTCGAGCTGTGGGTTGAGAGAATCTTGTTAGTGTGTGTACTCGCGTATTTATACTCGCCTATCTGTGGTTGCAGGGGTCGATTCATAGCTCCTGGCCCCGCCTCTTCACTGGTCGCTGCTAGGTCCTCTCCCTGCTCCATGAGCTTTATCATACCTCGTCTTAAAACCATGTATGGTTCCTGCCTCCACTACGTCGCTTGCCAAACTATTCCACTTCTTGACGATTTCCTAACATCCCTTTGACTCATCTGAGTCTTCATTTTCCAATTGTGACCCCTTGTTTCCGTGTCCCATCTCTGGAACATCCTGTCTCTGTCCACCTTGTCAATTCCTCGCAGCATTTTGTATGTTGTTATCATGTCTCCCCTGACCCTCCTGTCCTCCAGTATCGTCAGGCCGATTTCCCTTAACCTTTCTTCGTAGGACATTCCCCTTACCTCTGGAACTAGTCTTGTTGCAAACCTTTGCACTTTCTCTAATTTCTTGACGTGCTTGACCAGGTGTGGGTTCCAAACTGGTGCTGCATGCTCCAGTATGGGCCTGACGTACACGGTGTACAGCCTTGAACGATTCCTTAATGAGGTACCAGGACGCTATTCTTAGGTTTGCCAGGCGCCCATATGCTGCAGCAGGTATTTGATTGATGTACGCCTCAGGATATTTACTCGGTATTATACTCACACTAAGATCCTTTTCCTTGAGTGAGGTGTGCAGTCTTTGGCCACCTGGCACATACTCTGCCTGCGGTCTTCTTTGCCCTTCCCCGATCTTCATGACTTAACATTTGGCGGGGTTAAATTCGAGGAGCCAGTTGTTGGACCAGGTTTGCAGCCTGTCCGGGTCTCATTGTAGTCCTATCTGATCCTCATCCGATCTAATTCTTCTCATTAGCTTCAAATCATCTGCAAACAGGGACACTTCTGAGTCTATCTCTTCCGCCATGTCAATCACATATACCGAAAAATAGCACTGGTCCCAGGACTGACCCCTGTGGAAGCCCACTCGTCACAGGCGCTCACTCTGACACCTCGTCATGTACCATGACTCACTGCCTCCCTGTGAGGTATTCTCCGACTTATTACAGTGCCCTTCCTGTTATGCGTGCCTGATCGTCTAACTTTTGCACGAATTTCTTGTGAGGCACTGTGTCGAAGGCCTTGCAGTTCAAGAAAATTCAGTCTACTCACCCCTCTCTCTCGTTTCTTCCGTTACCTTGCCATGAAACTTCAGCAGGTTTGTGACACAGGATTTTTCTTCCCTGAATCCATGCTGGTTGCGTGTATAAGCTTGTTCCGTTCCAGGTGCTCCACCACTCTCTCTATAATCTTCTCCATGACTTTGCATACTACACACATCATTGACACTGGGGTCAATTGGAAGCTAAAGACTCAGATGAGTCAAAGGGATGTTAGGAGGTATTTCTTCAGCCACAAAGTTGTTAGGAAGTGGAGTAGTCTGGCAAGCGATGTAGTGGAGGCAGGAACCATACATAGTTTTAAGACGAGGTATGATAAATCTCATGGAGCAGGGAGAGGGAGGACCTAGTAGCGGTCAGTGAAGAGGTGGGGTCAGGAGCTGAGTATCTACCCCTGCAACCACAATTAGGTGAGTACACACCCACACTACCACCAGACCCAAACAGAGACATGACACCTAAGATCATGCTTTAATATTCTTAAACGAACGCAATAAACAAACTGGTACCTGAGAGGTTTCGTCGCCTCAGTTGGTTCCAGTATTTGCTCCGACAAATGAACTAAGTAAGAATGCTAAGATACAAATAAATCTGATTTATGAAACGATAAGTGGGTAACACTGTTGATAGTGTTATACACACCTCAATATAGCCTGGGGTTTGAAAGGCTATGCTGTACCTCCTCTTGCGAGGGCGAGGCGAGGTCATACTTATGTTAGGAGAGGTTACGGCATCAGGGATGGTCAGGTTGACGTCGGAATGATGAAGTCTTCCGAGGGAAGTCAAGGTGAGGTCGTGTAGAGAAGTCAAGAGGTCAGGCTGGTTAAGGTAGTCGAGGTCGAGGGTAGAGTGAGTGAGGGCCGACAGGAGGTCATGGTTGGTGGAGATCCACTGTGATGGACTTATACCAACACCACCACCACCAGCTGCTGTCAGCGCCACCACAATCACCACCATACCTGTTGAAAAACCACTTGAGGTCATGAGAGGTATCTTTCTCAATATAATCACCATCTAGCGTTACTTATACCGGCAACACCACCAGCTGCCACCACCAACACCACCAGCTGCCACCACCAACACCACCAGCTACCACCACCAACACCACCAGCTGCCACCACCAACACCACCAGCTGCCACCACCAACACCACTACTAACAGTATTGTTGAAGAACTAAGTACTAACAAGAGCCTCTTACTCTCCATTACTTCAACTTCTAAATCGCTGCGCAAACTACAATATCCACTGATAATAAATATAGCCGTGCTAGACACGGGGGGTAATATTTATTACCACTATAGTGGACCACGGCAGCAGCGACCACTAACTCACCATGGTGAATAAACTTAAAGTATAATGATAAATAATAATGAGCACTCATATAATGTCTATGTCTAACTGTTAAGTTCATAAAAGTCAGACAAATAAGAGCACACAAACGTGCACACAGATTAACAAGCAAGTCAGGAAACTAGAGAAAGTGCAGAGGTTTACAACGAAACTAGTCCCGAAGCTAAGAGGCTGGGGGCTGTAAGGAGAGACTGAAGGAGCTAACCTTGATGACGAAGAGAACAGAAGGACTATAGGGGATATAACAACAAAGTGTAAAATAGGAAGAGGAACTGATAAGATGGATAGGGACAGATTGTTTGAGAGACGGAAAACAGGAACACGAAGGCACAACTGGAAGCTGAAAACACAGATGAGTCAAACGAAGTAAGTATTTAATTACTGCTAAAATTATATGTACTTAGGTAAAAGTTATGTGCATATACATTAAAGTTATGTGTACTTTCCCAAAAGTGATTTGTACTTACGCAAAAGAGGACTCATGAGGAGCGAGACACTGACAATGTTGTAGGGAGGACTTAGAAACACAACACTGACTGTGTGAGTGTCGGAGAGTGAGTGAGGTGATGCTGGACTGAAGACCTCCAAGACTCCTACGACTGGCAGCGCAGGGCAGGACCTTCCAGTTATCTTACACACCTTGTGTGTTCTCTGCTCCCTGACAATAACACGCACTCTTCCAGCTCACTGACAATAACACGCACTCTTCCAGCTCCCTGACAATAACACGCACTCTTGCAGCTCCCTGACAATAACACGCACTCTTCCAGCTCACTGACAATAACACGCACTCTTCCAGCTCACTGACAATAACACGCACTCTTGCAGCTCCCTGACAATAACACGCACTCTTCCAGCTCACTGACAATAACACGCACTCTTCCAGCTCCCTGACAATAACACGCACTCTTGCAGCTCCCTGACAATAACACGCACTCTTCCAGCTCACTGACAATAACACGCACTCTTCCAGCTCACTGACAATAACACGCACTCTTGCAGCTCACTGACAATAACACGCACTCTTGCAGCTCACTGACAATAACACGCACTCTTCCAGCTCACCTGACAATAACACGCACTCTTGCAGCTCACTGACAATAACACGCACTCTTGCAGCTCCCTGACAATAACACGCACTCTTCCAGCTCACTGACAGTAACACGCTCTCTTCCAACTCCCTAACAATAACACGCACTCTTTCAGTTCCCTGACAGTAACACGAACTCTTCCAGCTCCCTGACAATAACACGCACTCTTCCAACTCCCTAACAATAACACGCACTCTTCCAACTCCCTAACAATAACACGCACTCTTCCAACTCCCTAACAATAACACGCACTCTTCCAGCTCCCTAACAATAACATGCACTCTTCTATCTCCCTAACAATAACACGCACTCTTCCAACTCCCTAACAATAACACGCACTCTTCCAGTTCCCTAACAATAACACGCACTCTTCCAGCTCACTGACAGTAACACGCACTCTTCCAACTCCTGACAATAACACGCACTCTTCCAACTCCCTAACAATAACACGCACTCTTCCAACTCCCTAACAATAACACGCACTCTTCCAGCTCACTGACAGTAACACGCACTCTTCCAACTCCCTGACAATAAACACGCACTCTTCCAACTCCCTAACAATAACACGCACTCTTCCAACTCCCTAACAATAACACGCACTCTTCCAGCTCACTGACAGTAACACGCACTCTTCCAACTCCCTGACAATAACACGCACTCTTCCAACTCCCTAACACTAACACGCACTCTTCCAACTCCCTAACAATAACACGCACTCTTCCAACTTCCTAACAATAACACGCACTCTTCCAACTTCCTAACAATAACACGCACTCTTCCAACTTCCAAACAATAACACGCACTCTTCCAACTCCCTAACAATAACACGCACTCTTCCAACTCCCTAACAATAACACGCACTCTTCCAACTCCCTAACAATAACGCGCACTCTTCCAACTTCCTAACAATAACACGCACTCTTCCAACTCCCTAACAATAACATGCACTCTTCCAACTTCCTAACAATAACACGCACTCTTCCAACTCCCTAACAATAACACGCACTCTTCCAGCTCCTAACAATAACACGCACTCTTCCAACTTCCTAACAATAACACGCACTCTTCCAACTTCCTAACAGTAACACGCACTCTTCCAACTCCCTAACAATAACACGCACTCTTCCAACTCCCTAACAATAACACGCACTCTTCCAACTCCCTAACAATAACACGCACTCTTTCCAGCTTCCTAACAATAACACGCACTCTTCCAACTTCCTAACAATAACACGCACTCTTCCAACTCCCTAACAATAACACGCACTCTTCCAACTCCCTAACAATAACACGCACTCTTCCAGCTTCCTAACAATAACACGCACTCTCCAACTTCCTAACAAAAAACACGCACTCTTCCAACTTCCTAACAAAAACACGCACTCTTCCAATTCCCTAACAATAACACGCACTCTTCCAACTCCCTAACAATAACACGCACTCTTCCAGCTTCCTAACAATAACACGCACTCTTCAACTCCCTAACAATAACACGCACTCTTCCAACTCCCTAACAATAACACGTACTCTTCCAACTCCCTAACAACACGCACTCTTCCAGCTTCCTAACAATAACACGCACTCTTCCAACTTCCTAACAAAAACACGCACTCTTCCAACTTCTAACAAAAACCACGCACTCTTCCAACTCCCTAACAATAACACGCACTCTTCCAACTCCCTAACAATAAACACGCACTCTTCCAGCTTCCTAACAATAACACGCACTCTTCCAGCTTCCTAACAATAACACGCACTCTTCCAACTCCCTAACAATAACACGCACTCTTCCAACTCCCTAATAATAACACGCACTCTTCCAACTCCCTAACAATAACACGCCACTCTTCCAATTCCCTAACAAAAACACGCACTCTTCCAATCCCTAACAATAACACGCACTCTTCCAACTCCCTAACAATAACACGCAACTCTTCCAACTTCCTAACAATAACACGCACTCTTCCAACTTCCTAACAATAACACGCACTCTTCCAACTTCCTAACAATAACACGCACTCTTCCAACTCCCTAACAATAACACGCACTCTTCAACTTCCTAACAATAACACGCACTCTTCCAACTCTCAAACAATAACACGCACTCTTCAGCTCCCTAACAGTAACACGCACTCTTCCAAACTCCTAACAATAACACGCACTCTTCCAGCTTCCTAACAATAACACGCACTCTCCAATCCTAACAAAAACACGCACTCTTCCAACTCCTAAAACACGCACTCTTCAATTCCCTAACAATAACACGCACTTTCAACTCCTACAATAACACGCACTCTTCCAGCTTCCTAACAATAACACGCACTCTTCCAACTCCCTAACAATAACACGCACTCTTCAACTCCCTAACAATAACACGTACTCTTCCAACTCCCTAACAACACGCACTCTTCCAGCTTCCTAACAATAACACGCACTCTTCCAACTTCCTAACAAAACACGCACTCTTCCAACTTCTTAACAAAAACACGCACTCTTCCAACTCCCTAACAATAACACGCACTCTTCCATCTCCCTAACAATAACACGCACTCTTCCAGCTTCCTAACAATAACACGCACTCTTCCAGCTTCCTAACAATAACACGCACTCTTCCAACTCCCTAACAATAACACGCACTCTTCCAACTCCCTAATAATAACACGCACTCTTCCAACTCCCTTACAATAACACGCACTCTTCCAATTCCCTAACAAAACACGCACTCTTCCAACTCCCTAACAATAACACGCACTCTTCCAACTCCCTAACAATAACACGCACTCTTCCAACTCCCTAACAATAACGCGCACTCTTCCAACTTCCTAACAATAACACGCACTCTTCCAACTCCCTAACAATAACATGCACTCTTCCAACTCCTAACAATAACACGCACTCTTCCAACTCCCTAACAATAACACGCACTCTTCCAGCTTCCTAACAATAACACGCACTCTTCCAACTTCCTAACAATAACACGCACTCTTCCAACTTCCTAACAGTAACACGCACTCTTCCAACTCCCTAACAATAACACGCACTCTTCCAACTCCCTAACAATAACACGCACTCTTCCAACTCCCTAACAATAACACGCACCTCTTCCAGCTTCCTAACAATAACACGCACTCTTCCAACTTCCTAACAATAACACGCACTCTTCCAACTCCTAACAATAACACGCACTCTTCCAACTCCCTAACAATAACACGCACTCTTCCAGCTTCCTAACAATAACACGCACTCTCCAACTTCCTAACAAAAACACGCACTCTTCCAACTTCCTAACAAAAACACGCACTCTTCCAATTCCCTAACAATAACACGCACTCTTCCAACTCCCTAACAATAACACGCACTCTTCCAGCTTCCTAACAATAACACGCACTCTTCCAACTCCCTAACAATAACACGCACTCTTCCAACTCCCTAACAATAACACGTACTCTTCCAACTCCCTAACAACACGCACTCTTCCAGCTTCTAACAATAACACGCACTCTTCCAACTTCCTAACAAAACACGCACTCTTCCAACTTCTTAACAAAAACACGCACTCTTCCAACTCCCTAACAATAACACGCACTCTTCCAACTCCCTAACAATAACACGCACTCTTCCAGCTTCCTAACAATAACACGCACTCTTCAGCTTCCTAACATAACACGCCTCTTCAACCCCTAACAATAACACGCACTCTTCCAACTCCCTAATAATAACACGCACTCTTCCAACTCCCTAACAATAACACGCACTCTTCCAATTCCCTAACAAAAACACGCACTCTTCCAACTCCCTAACAATAACACGCACTCTTCCAACTCCCTAACAATAACACGCACTCTTCCAACTTCCTAACAATAACACGCACTCTTCCAACTTCCTAACAATAACACGCACTCTTCCAACTTCCTAACAATAACACGCACTCTTCCAACTCCCTAACAATAACACGCACTCTTCCAACTTCCTAACAATAACACGCACTCTTCCAACTCTCAAACAATAACACGCACTCTTCCAGCTCCCTAACAGTAACACGCACTCTTCCAACTCCCTAACAATAACACGCACTCTTCCAGCTTCCTAACAATAACACGCACTCTCCAACTTCCTAACAAAAACACGCACTCTTCCAACTTCCTAACAAAACACGCACTCTTCCAATTCCCTAACAATAACACGCACTCTTCCAACTCCCTAACAATAACACGCACTCTTCCAGCTTCCTAACAATAACACGCACTCTTCCAACTCCCTAACAATAACACGCACTCTTCCAACTCCCTAACAATAAACACGTACTCTTCCAACTCCCTAACAACACGCACTCTTCCAGCTTCCTAACAATAACACGCACTCTTCCAACTTCCTAACAAAAACACGCACTCTTCCAACTTCTTAACAAAAACACGCACTCTTCCAACTCCCTAACAATAACACGCACTCTTCCAACTCCCTAACAATAACACGCACTCTTCCAGCTTCCTAACAATAACACGCACTCTTCCAGCTTCCTAACAATAACACGCACTCTTCCAACTCCCTAACAATAACACGCACTCTTCCAACTCCCTAATAATAACACGCACTCTTCCAACTCCCTTACAATAACACGCACTCTTCCAATTCCCTAACAAAAACACGCACTCTTCCAACTCCCTAACAATAACACGCACTCTTCCAACTCCCTAACAATAACACGCACTCTTCAACTTCCTAACAATAACACGCACTCTTCCAACTTCCTAACAATAACACGCACTCTTCCAACTTCCTAACAATAACACGCACTCTTCCAACTCCCTAACAATAACACGCACTCTTCCAACTTCCTAACAATAACACGCACTCTTCCAACTCTAAACAATAACACGCACTCTTCCAGCTCCCTAACAGTAACACGCACTCTTCCAACTCCCTAACAATAACACGCACTCTTCCAACTCCCTAACAATAACACGCACTCTTCCAACTTCCTAACAATAACACGCACTCTTCCAACTCTCAAACAATAACACGCACTCTTCCAGCTCCCTAACAGTAACACGCACTCTTCCAACTCCCTAACAATAACACGCACTCTTCCAACTCCCTAACAATAACACGCACTCTTCCAACTTCCTAAACAATAACACGCACTCTTCCAACTCTCAAACAATAACACGCACTCTTCCAGCTCCCTAACAGTAACACGCACTCTTCCAACTCCCTAACAATAACACGCACTCTTCCAACTTCCTAACAATAACACGCACTCTTCCAACTTCCTAACAATAACACGCACTCTTCCAACTAGGCGTATGACGTCATAGTCTCATGAGATCTACTAACATTGTTATGTCATTAATATGACCAAAGAAGCTCATGACTATTAAACCACAGCCGGTAGATAGATACATGCAAAGATAAATAGATAGACTGATTAATAGGTAAGGTTATATTCACCAATTAGTGTGTGTTTCACTGTACACACTGGAAGCTTATTTTGATCCCATTTAAAGATTTAAATTATCGTACAGTAAGCTTATTTTGATCCCATTTAAAGATTTAAATTATCGTACAGTAATCTTATTTTGATCCTATTTAAAGATTTAAATTATCGTACAGTAAGCTTATTTGATCCCATTTAAAGATTTAAATTATCGTACAGTAAGCTTATTTTGATCCTATTTAAAGATTTAAATTATCGTACAGTAAGCTTATTTTGATCCCATTTAAAGATTTAAATTATCGTACAGTAAGCTTATTTTGATCCCATTTAAAGATTTAAATTATCGTACAGTAAGCTTATTTTGATCCTATTTAAAGATTTAAATTATCGTACAGTAAGCTTATTTTGATCCCATTTAAAGATTTAAATTATCGTACAGTAGGCTTATTTTGATCCTATTTAAAGAATTAAATTATCCTTAACCGGTGATAGTTATCCTGTCTTAGCTCATTCACAGGTAAACAGCTGTTATTCTAATTGAGATCATTTCAGAGCTCAGCTCAGCTCTAAGATAACACTACCATACTCAGTGATGTCACCCACAGCAGTCGATTAACACCTGCATGGTACCTGCTTACTGCTAGGTGAACAGAGATGTCAGCTTTTAAATCTATTTTGCAACTTGCGACATAGATCTAAAACTGTCCTCGTAGGCCACTTAAATTATTGCAGTGTTCCTGACCATCGAGGCTGTGGCGAGTGCATGCAGTAAGCGTCAGTAGCTTGGTTGTGGAGGCCAACACAGAGTCCTGATCTGGGACCGAGCTGAGGAGGCTGCGATCTCCAGGATCATGACCGGGTAAACGTCGTGAACGATACACAAATAACCCACACATAAAAGAGAGAAGCTTACGACGACGTTTCGGTCCGACTTGGGCCATTTACAAAGTCACACTAACCAGAAGTGGAGCAGGACGGCTATATATAGGCAAGAAGAGGTGGTGGTAGTAGTAGTAGTAGTACAAGAATGGTATATAATACCGACAAGATGAAATTAAGACACATGCGCAACACCCGTTCCAGTCACGGTATTGTGCCTTTTTTTTTTTTTTTGTTTTTTATAAACGTCGTGAAGGTCGACCTCCTGACCTATGTACACTTAAAACTGTCAGTCACACTTCAAAGACAACCATCATGGTCATTGTTTGTTCACCTTAGTTATTTCTCTCCATATTTTGTTTATTTTCAATAGAAAGAGGAGGATGGAGAGGAGCTGAGATGGGTGGTAGGTCATCTGATACAACTTTAAGCGGCACCTTAGTTCCCCTCTCCTAATAGTATGTTATTTTCCCCTATAATTTACCTTGTCAGTAATTACTATCGTATTTGCTTTGTGTGATTTCATAAAGTGAAATCTAGGATGTTACCTTATTTCAGACCTACAACACAATTGTTCTTAAGATTTGTTAAGTTGTACCAAGGAAAGATCCTGGATTTCACCTTGCGAAAGCAGACAAAGCAAATGCAGTAATAATTATGGACAAGGTAGATTATAGGGAAACAATAAACATGATATTAGGAGACAGGGAAACTCAGGGGCCT
The DNA here is from genome assembly GCF_026875155.1 of Cherax quadricarinatus. NCBI lineage: Eukaryota > Metazoa > Arthropoda > Malacostraca > Decapoda > Parastacidae > Cherax > Cherax quadricarinatus. The sequence continues at coordinate 17,521,262 of NC_069432.1, read as the reverse complement.
CTTAATATTTTAACTTTGGCATCCTGTTAACTACGGCACTCTGGAGAGCTGATTGCCACCACGAAGTTCATTGAAAATTCTGGCGACATCATCCAGTCAGTCGTGCGAACCCCGGCCGCACTCTCAACTCAACTCCGTTGCCTCTGTGCCTCTAATTCATTTTCAGTATCTGTATGTTGATTACTCTTAAAATTTAAGGTTACCAAATGATACAATAACCAAGAATGCTGCGTAAGTCTAGTAGGCTCAAATCTGCGTACTGGTCGATATTATAATGTATATTGTCCATTGTCTTGCTTGTCTGCAGGCCTCTGCTGCTCCGCCTTGCACGGGAGAGTAGGTCAGTATCCTCTCAGCAGGGCAGTAGGTCTGTGTGACAGTCAGGATACTCTGTGCAGGGCAGTAGGTCAGTGTTCCAGTCAGGATATTGACAGCAAGGTAATACTGTCACTTATGATCATCATGATCATACTGTCACTCATGATCATACTGTCACATGTCATCAGATCATATCACTGATCATAGTCATACGTACTATGTCTCTGATCAGCACTTATGATCATCATAATCATACTGTCACTTCGATCATCATGATCATACTGTCACTTATGTATCAGATCATATGCACATGATCATTAATCTCTGTCACTTATGATCATCATAATCATACTGTCACTTATGATCATCATGATCATATGTCACATGATCATCATGATCATACTGTCACTTATGATCATCATGATCATACTGTCACTTATGATCATCATAATCATACTGTCACTTTGATCATCATGATCATACTGTCACTTATGATCATCATGATTATATCTGTCACATGATCATCATAATCATACTGTCACTTATGATCATCATAATCATACTGTCACTTATGATCATCATAATCATACTGTCACTTATGATCATCATGATCATACTGTCACTTATGATCATCATGATCATACTGTCACTTATGATCATCATAATCATACTGTCACTTATGATCATCATGATCATACTGTCACTTATGATCATCATGATCATACTGTCACTTATGATCATCATGATCATACTGTCACTTATGATCATCATAATCATACTGTCACTTATGATCATCATGATCATACTGTCACTTATGATCATCATGATCATACTGTCACTTATGATCATCATGATCATACTGTCACTTATGATCATCATATCATACTGTCACTTATGATCATCATGATATATGTCACATGATCATCATATCATACTGTCACAGATCATCATAATCATACTGTCACTTATGATCATCATGATCATACTGTCACTTATGATCATCATGATCATACTGTCACATGATCATCATAATCATACTGTCACTTATGATCATCATAATCATACTGTCACTTATGATCATCATGATTATATTGTCACATGATCATCATAATCATACTGTCACATGATCATCATAATCATACTGTCACTTATGATCATCATAATCATACTGTCACTTATGATCATCATGATCATACTGTCACATGATCATCATGATCATACTGTCACTTATGATCATCATGATCATACTGTCACTTATGATCATCATGATCATACTGTCACTTATGATCATCATAATCATACTGTCACTTATGATCATCATGATCATACTGTCACTTATGATCATCATGATCTTACTGTCACTTATGATCATCATGATCATTACTGTCACTTATGATCATCATGATCTTACTGTCACTTATGATCATCATGATCATACTGTCACTTACGATCATACTGTTACTCTTATAATCATCATGATCATATTGTCACTCATGATCATCATAATCATTCTTTCACCCTTATGATCATCATGATCATACTCTTATGATCCTGATGATCATACTGTCACTCATTATTATTACTTTTCATTATTATTATTATTATTATTATTATTATTATTATTATTATTATTATTATTATTATTATTATTATTATTATTACGTAAACGGCTAAAACAACACTTATTTTGTAAATGATTTATTTTACAAATACAAAATTTTTTCTAACATCTAACACAAAAATTCAGTTGTACCATAATGATTTATGCCCGAAATATAGTATTTCCAAGTGGTCAGAAAATAAATAAATTACATAATGCCTTAAGTAACATTTACCTTAGATAAATGTGTATGTCAGGGATGGCCCTTAGATAAATGTGTATGTCAGGGATGGCCCTTAGATAAATGTGTATGTCAGGGATGGCCCTTAGATAAATGTGTATGTCAGATGGCTTAGATAATTGTATGCGGAGCCCTTAGATAAATGTGTATGTCAGGGATGGCCCTTAGATAAATGTGTATGTCAGGGATGCCCTTAGATAAATGTGTATGTCAGGGATGGCCAACCTTGGCCAAGTGGCGCGTTGCACGCTAGTGATAATATAAAAACTAGCAAACTCGTACAAAAAGTATTAACCAATAACCGATGTGTAGAAAAAAATTACAACAAATTCCAGTAACTTATAGCTGGAAATGAGTTTTTCTGAGAATAAAACTTAGCAATCATTTTAAGTGATTTAAGGGAATGTCATCTTTCACATTTATCTGTTTTCAGTTAAAATTATTCAGTAAGACTAGGAACAAACTGCACTGAACACCCACAGTGTATTTATGTGTTGCTATATATTCACTACACATAGTACTCTCCTGTTATTGGTAGTTAAAAGACCGTTGAGTAGACTTGAGGATGTACATGTTTATAGAAGGGACATAGATATATCAGATAACTTTTTAGTTGTAGCTACAGTGAGAGTAAAAAGTAGATGGGATAGAAGGAAAATAGAAGCAGCAAGTAAGAGAGAAGTGAAGGTATATAAACTAGAGGAGGAAGCAGTTACGGCAAGATATAAACAACTTAGAAGATAGATGGGCTAGTGAGAGTATAGGGAAAGGGGTCGAAAATGTATGGGGTAGATTTAAGAAAGTAGTCTTATACTGTTCAGTAGAAGTTTGTAGTTACAGGAAAGTGGGTACAGGAGGGAAGAATAGCGATTGGTGGAATGATGTCAAGAGAGTAGTAAGGGAGAAAAGTTAGCATATGAGAGGTTTTTACAAAGCAGATTTGATGCAAGGAGGGAGGAATATATGGAAAGAAAAAGAGATCTTAAGTGAGTGGTTGAAGCAATGTAAAAAGAAAGCAAATGAGAGAGTGGGTGAGATGTTATCAACAATTTTTTTTGAAAATAAGAAAAAGTTTTGGAGTGAGATTAATAAGTTGAGGAAGCCTAGAGAACAAATGGATTTAATAATTAAAAATAGGAGAGGAGAGTTATTAAATTTAGAGTTACAGGTATTGGGAAGATTTAGGGAATATTTTGAGGAATTGTTAAATGTTAATGAAGATAGAGAAGCTGTAATTTCATGTATAGGGCAAGGAGGAATAACATCTTGTAGGAGTGAGGAAGAGCCAGTTGTGAGTGTGGTAGAATTCGTGAGGCAGTGAGTAGAATGAAAGGGGGTAAGGCAGCTGGGATTGATAGGATAAAGATAGAAATGTTAAAAGCAGGTGGGGATATAGTTTTGGAGTGGATGGTGCTTTTATATAATAAATGTATGGAAGAGGGTAAAGTACCTAAGAATTGGCAAAGAGCATGCATAGTTCCTTTGTATAGAAGGCAAATGGGACAAAAGAGAGTTCAAAAATTATAGGGGAATAAGTCTGTTGAGTATACCTGGTAAAGTGTATGATAGAGTTATTATTGAAAGAATTAAGAGTAAGACGGAGAGTAGGGTAGCAGATGAACAAGAAGACTTTAGGAAAGGTAGGGGGGTTTGTAGACCAAGGGGTTTACAGTGAAACATATAGGTGAACAGTATTTAGATAAGGGTAAAGAGGGTTTTGTAGTATTTATGGATTTGGAAAAGGGTGGATAGGGAGGCATTGTGGCAATGTTGCAAATGTATGGGATAGGAGGTAGGTTATTGAAAGCAGTGAAGAGTTTTTTACGATAGTGAGGCTCAGGTTAGAGTATGTAGGAGAGAGGAAGATTATTTATTTCCCAGTAAAAGTAGACCATAGACAAAGATGTGTGATGTCACCATGATTGTTCATTATATTTATAGATGGGGTTGTAAGAGAAATGAATGCTCGGGTGTTGGCAAGAGTTATGGGGTTAAAAGATAAAAAATCTAACACAAAGTGGGAGTTGTCGCAGTTGCTCTTTGCTAATGGCACAGTTCTTTTGGGAGATTCTGAAGAGAAGTTGCAGAGGTTGGTGGATGAGTTCGGTAGGGCATGTAAAAGAAGAAAATTAGGGGTGAATGTGGGAAAGAGTAAGGTGATGAGAATAACGAGGGGAATAGGTGACGAAAGATTGGATGTCAGATTGGAGGGAGAATGTATGGAGGACGTGAATGTATTAAGATATTTGGGAGTGGACGTGTCAGCAGATGGGTCTGTGAGGGATGAGGTGAATTATAGAATTGATGAGGGGGAAAAGGGTGAGTGATGCACTTGGGGGTCTGTGGAGACAGATAACTTTATCCACTGAGGCAAGGAGGGGAATGTATAGTTATACTAACGCTCTTATACGGGTGTGAAACATGGGTGGTGAATGTTGCAAGAAGGCTGGAGGCAGTGGAGATGTCATGTCTGAGGGCAATGTGTGGTGTGATAATGCAGAAAATTCGTAGTTTGGCTTTTAGGAGGTGCGGAATTATTAAAACTATTATCCAGAGGGTTGAGGAGGGGTTGTTGAGGTGGTTTGGACATGTAGAGTTGTGGAAGGAAATAAATTGACTTCGAGAGTGTATAAATCTGTACTGGAGGGAAGGCGGGGTACAGGTCGGCCTAGGAAAGGTTGAAGGGAGGGGGTAAAGGAGGTTATGTGTGCGAGGGGCTTGGACTTCCAACAAGCATGCGTGAGCTTGTTGGATAGGAGTGAATGGAGACAAATGTTTTGTAGAACTTGACGTGCTGTTAGAGTGTAAGCAGAGTAACATTTATGAAGGGGTTCAGGGAAACCGGCAGGTCGGACTTGAGTCCTGGAGATGGAAGTACAGTGTCTGCACTCTGAAGGAAGGGTGTTAATGTTGCAGTTTTATAACTGTAGTGTAGGTGTGCCTCTGGCAAGACAGTGATGGAGTGAATAATGATGAGTTTTTTTTTATCGGGCCACCCTGCCTTGGTGGGAAAGGGCCGATGTGTTAAAATATATATATATATATATATATATATATATATATATATATAATATATATATATATATATATATATATATATATATATATATATATATATATATAAACTAAGGGAGAGTATATATAGTATACAGCTGTGGAAAAAAGGTGAGGTAAAACATATATTAGGTCATCACTACAATGATTCGTCGTTTTTGATGTGATGAAAGCCAAGCATGACCAGAGTATGCTGGACCACTAGTGTCATCATCAGACCACTAGTGTCATCATCAGACCACTGGTGTCATCATCAGACCACTAGTATCATCATCAGACCACTAGTGTCATCATCAGACCACTAGTGTGTCACAATCAGACCACTAGTATCATCATCAGACCACTAGTATCATCATCAGACCACTAGTGTCATCAGACCACTAGTGTGTCACAATCAGACCACTAGTATCATCATCAGACCACTAGTATCATCATCAGACCACTAGTGTCATCATCAGACCACTAGTGTGTCACAATCAAGACCTCACCTAGTATCATCATCCAGGACCACTAAGTAGTACATCATCAGACCACTAGTGTCATCCAGACCACTAGTGTGTCACAATCAGACCACTAGTAATCATCAGACCACTAGTATCATCATCAGACCACTAGTGTCATCAGACCACTAGTGTGTCACAATCAGACCACTAGTATCATCATCAGACCACTAGTGTCATCATCAGACCACTAGTGTGTCACAATCAGACCACTAGTATCATCAGACCACTAGTATCATCATCAGACCACTAGTGTCATCAGACCACTAGTGTGTCACAATCAGACCACTAGTGTGTCATCATCGACAGACCAGTGTCAGAACACCTACCTTGTTTCATGTATTTTCAGTTGTATTTCGTATACACTCATACGAACTCGTGCGTTCACTACATATCCACATGTGAATCTTAATATACACGCATTTATACGAATTCCTATACATACAAACACATATGAACAGCTATTAATACTGACAGACTTATAAATACGAACACTCTGAAATACACAAAGGTTTAAATACATACATACACATGCACATTCGCAAAAGCCGACGTACATTATGGAATCATGAAGTTTATGCATGGTGGTCAAGAAGCAAATTAGTAAAGCTTAAGCTTGATGCTGACAACAACAGCGACGAAAAGACTTTATTTACAGAGCTAGCTCTTATTTAGGCCAATGTTTTGATCTCCTAACATCTTTACCAAGTCATGATTTGATAAAGAGCTTGACAGCTCGAAACGTTCTACCCCTTCAAAGCTTGCTCTGCAACGTATACATTTTCCTCACAACCAATTTAAGTCCCTTTAATAAATGGAAAAAAATTACTAGCGAGACTGGATGCTGGGACGACAACAACTCAGCGCTCAATCTAGAGTCATAAGACTATCACAACCACGGGTCGCAAGTCGAAGGGATAATCCTCAGATATAAGCGCTGTGAAGTTCTCTGAAGGAGACAAAAGAAAGTGAAACTATTATAATTACAAGAAAGCGCTACACTGAAGGAAGGTCTTGTTGCATCAGCCGCAGGAGAGAGACGGGACACTCTGGGAACTCCTCAGCACAGTTCCCACCAGTCCTGCCGTGTTCCGTGGCTGCTGCGTAGTCTCTCTTCATTCTTTTCCACCTCCTATGTCTCTCCCTTCTCTCACCGCTCCTTCCATCTGCCTCTTCACCTTTAACATTTCTCTTTCCTGCGTTCCTTGCCAGGTTTATCCCCTTTTCACCATCTTTTTCATTCGTTTCCATTTTGTTTTTATTTGTTCCTGCCTTTAGCTTCTGTGCCTCACTTTCCATCGCATTTTCGGTCTTGTTTGTCGTATCTCCAGGTTGAGTAGTGTTCCATTTACTCTTGGTCTTCATCTCGTCCTCACTGGGGTTCTCGTCTTGTTCCTTAGTCCCACTGTCTTCCTGCACAATGTTATTTTCATCTTCCTCTGTTGTACCATCCATTGTTCTTGATCAAATACATGCCTGTGAACACAGATGTAAACGTGCCTGTCATAAATTACCTTAATTCACTGGCTAATGACTCAGTGGAATTATTGCAACACAAAAAAAAATCTTTTTGGCATGTCTTAGTGAATTTTGTTAATGACTAAAATATGATAGGAAGATTACGTTAGGACTTGTCTAATATAAATTAACGTGGGCCTTACCTGAAAAATATTTAGACCTTATATACCCGAATAAAATAGAAACGTATGAATGGGGGGCCTACTTACCTGACGAAAATTGAGGTGGGCCTATCACATGAATGCTTGATTAGACAACTTACTCAACGAAGACCTGGCAGAAGATACTTCCCTAAGAAGATTTGGGTTGGAGGCCTACCTGAAGAAGAACAAGATAGAAGCCTACGAGAAGACCAGGATAAAGGCCTACCTGAAGAAGAAGAGGATAGAAGCCTACCTGAAGAGCAACAGGATGGAGGCATACCTAAAGATCAAAGTGAAGGCTACTCAGCTTTCACTTAGATCTTTAGGTATGTTTGTCTGAAAATGTGGATAGAAGCCTACGTGAAGATATACCTGGAGATCCTGTTTTACAAGCATCAAAGTAGCGTTGAAGACACACACAGTAACTGGAGGAAGACATGACTGGAGGAAGACATGACTGGAGGAAGACATGGCTGGAGGAAGACATGACTGGAGGAAGACATGACTGGAGGAAGACATGACTGGAGGAAGACATGGCTGGAGGAAGACATGACTGGAGGAAGACATGACTGGAGGAAGACATGGCTGAAAGAAGACATGACTGGAGGAAGACATGGCTGGAGGAAGACATGGCTGGAGGAAGACATGGCTGGAGGAAGACATGGCTGGAGGAAGACATGGCTGGAGGAAGACATGGCTGGAGGAAGACATGACTGGAGGAAGACATGGACTGGAGGAAGACATGACTGGAGGAAGACATGCTGGAGAAGACATGACTGAGAAGACATGACTGGAGGAAGACATGGCTGGAGGAAGACATGACTGGAGGAAGACATGACTGGAAGACATGACTGGAGGAAGACATGACTGGAGGAAGACATGGCTGGAGGAAGACATGACTGGAGGAAGACATGACTGGAGGAAGACATGAGTGGAGGAAGACATAGCTGGAGGAAGACATAGCTGGAGGAAGACATAGCTGGAGGAAGACATGACTGGAGGAAGACATGACTGGAGGAAGACATGGCTGGAGGAAGACATGACTGGAGGAAGACATGACTGGAGGAAGACATGACTGGAGGAAGACATAACTGGAGGAAGACATGGCTGGAGGAAGACATGGCTGGAGGAAGACATGACTGGAGGAAGACATGGCTGGAAGAAGACATGACTGGAGGAAGACATGGCTGGAGGAAGACATGACTGGAGGAAGACATGGCTGGAGGAAGACATGACTGAAGGAAGACATGACTGGAGGAAGACATGACTGGAGGAAGACATGGCTGGAGGAAGACATAGCTGGAGGAAGACATGACTGGAGGAAGACATGACTGGAGGAAGACATGACTGGAGGCAGACACGGCTGGAGGAAGACATGACTGGAAGACATGACTGCAGGAAGACATGACTGGAGGAAGACATAGCTGGAGGAAGACATGGCTGGAGGAAGACATGACTGGAGGAAGACATGACTGGAGGAAGACATGGCTGGAGGAAGACATGGCTGGAGGAAGACATGACTGGAAGAAGACATGACTGGAGGAAGACATGAGTGGAGGAAGACATAGCTGGAGGAAGACATAGCTGGAGGAAGACATAGCTGGAGGAAGACATGACTGGAGGAAGACATGACTGGAGGAAGACATGACTGGAGGAAGACATGACTGGAGGAAGACATGACTGGAGGAAGACATGACTGGAGGAAGACATGGCTGAAAGAAGACATGACTGGAGGAAGACATGCTGGAGGAAGACATGACTGGAGAAGACATGGCTGAGGTAAGACATGGCTGGAGAAGACATGGCTGAGGTGAAGACATAGCTGGAGGAAGACATGACTGGAGGAAGACATGACTGGAGGAAGACATGACTGGAGGAAGACATGGCTGGAGGAAGATATGTGAAAGTGAAGTACCTACCATGCAGAAGACAGGTGAAGTACCTACCTGACGGAGACAGTGCAGGAGACAGGTGAAGTACCTACCTGACGGAGACATGCGGGGAGGTAAATGAGGTCCCTACCTAAGGAAAAGGTGGAGCATCTCCCCCGTGAGTCCTTCAGGAATGATGGCAGGCATGGCTGCCACCTCACACAGGGCCTTCCTGACGCAGCCGCTGCCGTCCACCCCCAGCCTGGCAGACAACACAACACATGTGAAACACCAAGAGTGATGGCTCCTAGTCCAAGGGATTTGAGTTATCCTCTCCTTCCTCAGATGAAGTCCGATTTCCTTCCTTTTTCGGGTGACATGACCCCTACGGTTTTAGCACTCTCCCTTGTATATAATAACAATAATAATAATATGTAACCAAGGAAGTGTACATTAGACAGTGTCAGGAAGTGTACATCAGACAGTGTCAGGAAGTGTACATCAGACAGTGTCAGGAAGTGTACATTAGACAGTGTCAGGAAGTGTACATTAGACAGTGTCAGGAAGTGTACATTAGACAGTGTCAGGAAGTGTACATCAGACAGTGTCAGGAAGTGTACATTAGACAGTGTCAGGAAGTGTACATTCAGACAGTGTCAGGAAGTGTACATTAGACAGTGTCAGGAAGTGTACATTAGACAGTGTCAGGAAGTGTACATTAGACAGTGTCAGGAAGTGTACATTAGACAGTGTCAGGAAGTGTACATTAGACAGTGTCAGGAAGTGTATATCATCAGACAGTGTCAGGAAGTGTATATCATAGACAGTGTCAGGAAGTGTACATCAGACAGTGTCAGGAAGTGTATATCATAGACAGTGTCAGGAAGTGTACATCAGACAGTGTCAGGAAGTGTATATCATAGACAGTGTCAGGAAGTGTATATCATAGACAGTGTCAGAGTGTAATCAGACGTGTCAGGAAGTGATATCAAGACAGTGTCAGGAAGTGTATATCAGACAGTGTCAGGAAGTGTATATCATAGACAGTGTCAGGAAGTGTATATCAGAGACAGTGTCAGGAAGTGCATATCAGACCGTGTCAGGAAGTGTATATCAGACAGTGTCAGGAAGTGTATATCATAGACAGTGTCAGGAAGTGTATATCAGAGACAGTGTCAGGAAGTGCATATCAGACCGTGTCAGGAAGTGTATATCAGACAGTGTCAGGAAGTGTATATCATAGACAGTGTCAGGAAGTGTATATCAGAGACAGTGTCAGGAAGTGCATATCAGACCGTGTCAGGAAGTGTATATCAGACAGTGTCAGGAAGTGTATATCATAGACAGTGTCAGGAAGTGTATATCAGAGACAGTGTCAGGAAGTGCATATCAGACCGTGTCAGGAAGTGTATATCAGACAGTGTCAGGAAGTGTATATCATAGACAGTGTCAGGAAGTGTATATCAGAGACAGTGTCAGGAAGTGCATATCAGACCGTGTCAGGAAGTGTATATCAGATAGTGTCAGGAAGTGTATATCATAGACAGTGTCAGGAAGTGTATTCAGAACAGTGTCGAGTGCATATCGACGTGTCAGGAAGTGTATATCACATGTCAGGAGTGTATATCAAACAGTGTCAGGAAGTGTACATCAGACAGTGTCAGGAAGTGTATATCATAGACAGTGTCAGGAAGTGTACATTAGACAGTGTCAGGAAGTGTATATCATAGACAGTGTCAGGAAGTGTACATCAGACAGTGTCAGGAAGTGTATATCAGAGACAGTGTCAGGAAGTGCATATCAGACAGTGTCAGGAAGTGTAATAACAGTCAGGAGTGTATTCAGTGTCAGGAAGTGTATATCAGACAGTGTCAGGAAGTGTATATCAGTGTCAGGAAGTGTATATCAGACAGTGTCAGGAAGTGTATATCAGTGTCAGGAAGTGTATATCAGACAGTGTCAGGAAGTGTATATCAGTGTCAGGAAGTGTATATCAGACAGTGTCAGGAAGTGTATATCAGTGTCAGGAAGTGTATATCAGACAGCGTCAGGAAGTGTATTTTAGAGACAGTGTCAGGAAGTGTATATCAGACAGCGTCAGGAAGTGTATATCAGTGTCAGGAAGTGTATATCAGACAGCGTCAGGAAGTGTATGTCAGAGAGTGTCAGGAAGTACATATTAGACAGTTTCAGGAAGTGTATATTAGAGACAATGTCAGTAACCACCCTTCTCCAGCCACCCCAGTCAGTAACCACCCTTCTCCAGCCACCCCAGTCAGTAACCACCCTTCTCCAGCCACCCCAGTCAGTAACCACCTCTCACCACCCATCGTAACCACCTCTCAGCCACCCCAGTCAGTAACCACCCTTCTCCAGCCACCCCAGTCAGTAACCACCCTTCTCCAGCCACCCCAGTCAGTAACCACCCTTCTCCAGCCACCCCAGTCAGTAACCACCCTTCTCCAGCCACCCCAGTCAGTAACCACCCTTCTGCAGCCACCCCAGTCAGTAACCACCCTTCTCCAGCCACCCCAGTCAGTAACCACCCTTCTGTAGCCACCCCAGTCAGTAACCACCCTTCTCCAGCCACCCCAGTCAGTAACCACCCTTCTCCAGCCATCCCCAGTCAGTAACCACCCTTCTCCAGCCACCCCGTCAGTAACCACCCTTCTCCAGCCACCCCAGTCAGTAACCACCCTTCTCCAGCCACCCCAGTCAGTAACCACCCTTCTCCAGCCACCCCAGTCAGTAACCACCCTTCTGTAGCCACCCCAGTCAGTAACCACCCTTCTCCAGCCACCCCAGTCAGTAACCACCCTTCTGCAGCCACCCCAGTCAGTAACCACTCTTCTCCAGCCACCCCAGTCAGTAACCACCCTTCTGCAGCCACCCCAGTCAGTAACCACCCTTCTCCAGCCACCCCAGTCAGTAACCACCCTTCTGCAGCCACCTCAGTCAGTAACTACCCTTCTCCAGCCACCCCAGTCGGTAACCACCCTTCTCCAGCCACCCCAGTCAGTAACCACCCTTCTGCAGCCACCCCAGTCAGTAACCACCCTTCTCCAGCCACCCCAGTCAGTAACCACCCTTCTGTATCCACCCCAGTCAGTAACCACCCTTCTCCAGCCACCCCAGTCAGTAACCACCCTTCTCCAGCCACCCCAGTCAGTAACCACCCTTCTCCAGCCATCCCAGTCAGTAACCACCCTTCTCCAGCCACCCCAGTCAGTAACCACCCTTCTCCAGCCACCCCAGTCAGTAGCCACCCTTCTCCACCCTCCCATTCAGTAACCACCCTTCTCCTCCAACCACCCCAGTCAGTAACCACCCTCTCTCCAGCCACCACAGTCAGTAACCACCCTTCTCCACCCACCCAGTCAGTAACCACCCTTCTCCTCCAGCCACCACAGTCAGTAACCACCCTTCTCCACCCACCCAGTCAGTAACCACCCTTCTCCTCCAGCCACCCCAGTCAGAAACACCCTTCTCCACCACCACCCAGTCAGTAACCACCTTTCTCCAGCCACCCCAGTCAGTAACGACCCTTCTCCAGCCACCCCAGCCAGAAACCACCCTTCTCCAGCCACCCGAGTCAGCAACCACCCTTCTCCAGCCACCCCGAGTCAGCAACCACCCTTCTCCAGCAACCCCCAGTCAGTACCCACCCTTCTCCTCCAGCCACCACAGTCAGTACCCACCCTTCTCCTCCAGCCACCACAGTCAGTACCCACCCTTCTCCAGCCATCACAGTCAGTACCCACCCTTCTCCTCCAGCCACCACAGTCAGTACCCACCCTTCTCCTCCAGCCACCACAGTCAGTACCCACCCTTCTCCTTCAGCCACCACAGTCAGTACCCACCCTTCTCCAGCCACCACAGTCAGTACCCACCCTTCTCCAGCCACCACAGTCAGTACCCCACCCTTCTCCAGCCACCACAGTCAGTACCCACCCTTCTCCTTCAGCCACCACAGTCAGTACCCACCCTTCTCCAGCCACCACAGTCAGTACCCACCCTTCTCCTCCAGCCACCACAGTCAGTACCCACCCTTCTCCTCCAGCCACACAGTCAGTACCCACCCTTCTCCTCCAGCCACCACAGTCAGTACCCACCCTTCTCCTCCAGCCACCACAGTCAGTACCCACCCTTCTCCTCCAGCCACCACAGTCAGTACCCACCCTTCTCCTCCAGCCACCACAGTCAGTACCCACCCTTCTCCAGCCACCACAGTCAGTACCCACCCTTCTCCTCCAGCCACCACAGTCAGTAACCACCCTTCTCCTCCAGCCACCACAGTCAGTACCCACCCTTCTCCAGCCACCACAGTCAGTACCCACCCTTCTTCTCCAGCCACCACAGTCAGTACCCACCCTTCTCCAGCCACCACAGTCAGTACCCACCCTTCTCCTCCAGCCACACAGTCAGTACCCACCCTTCTCCAGCCACCACAGTCAGTACCCACCCTTCTTCTCCAGCCACCACAGTCGTACCCACCTTCTTCTCCAGCCACCACAGTCAGTAACCACCCTTCTCCAGCCACCACAGTCAGTAACCACCCTTCTCCAACCACCCCAGTCAGTAACCACCCTTCTCCACCCTCCCCTTCAGTAACCTCCCTTCTCCTCCAACCACCCCAGTCAGTAACCACCCTTCTCCAGCCACCCCAGTCAGTAAAAATCTTTCTCCTCCAACCACCCCAGTCAGTAATCACCCTTCTCCAGTCGCCTCAGTAACCACCCTTCTCCAGCAACTCCAGTCAGTAACCACCCTTCTCCAGCCACCCCAGTCAGTAGCCAACCTTCTCCAGCCAGCCCAGTCAGTAACCACCCTTCTCCAGCAACCCCCAGTCAGTAGCCACCCTTCTCCTCCAGCCACCCCAGTCAGTAACCACCCTTCTCCAGCAACCCCCAGTCAGTAACCACCCTTCTCCTCCAGCCACCGCAGTCAGTAACCACCCTTCCCCTCCAGCCACCACAGTCAGTAACCACCCTTCTTCTCCAGCCACCACAGTCAGTAACCACCCTTGTCCAACCACCCCAGTCAGTAACCACCCTTCTCCACCCTCCCCTTCAGTAACCTCCCTTCTCCTCCAACCACCCCAGTCAGTAACCACCCTTCTCCAGCCACCCCAGTCAGTAAAAATCTTTCTCCTTCACCCACCCCAGTCAGTAACCATCCTTCTTCAGCCACCGCAGTCAGTAACCACCCTTCTCCAGCCACACCAGTCAGTAACCACCCTTCTCCAGCCACCCCAGTCAGTAAAAATCTTTCTCCTCCAACGACCCCAGTCAGTAACCATCCTTCTCCAGCCACCCCAGTCAGTAAAAATCTTTCTCCTCCAACCACCCCAGTCAGTAATCACCCTTCTCCAGTCACCTCAGTAACCACCCTTCTCCAGCAACTCCAGTCAGTAACCACCCTTCTCCAGCCACCCCAGTCAGTAGCCACCCTTCTCCAGCCAGCCCAGTCAGTAACCACCCTTCTCCTCCAGCCACCCCAGTCAGTAACCACCCTTCTCCAGCAACCCCCAGTCAGTAACCACCCTTCTCCTCCAGCCACCCCAGTCAGTAACCACCCTTCTCCAGTCACCCCCAGTCAGCAACCACCCTTCTCCAGCCACCCCCAGTCAGCAACCACCCTTCTCCAGCAACCCCCAGTCAGTACCCACCCTTCTCCTCCAGCCACCGCAGTCAGTACGCACACCTTCTCCTCCAGCCACCACAGTCAGTACCCACCCTTCTCCAGCCATCACAGTCAGTACCCACCCTTCTCCTCCAGCCACCACAGTCAGTACCCACCCTTCTCCTCCAGCCACCAGTCAGTACCCACCCTTCTCCTCCAGCCACCACAGTCAGTACCCACCCTTCTCCAGCCACTACAGTCAGTACCCACCCTTCTCCTCCAGCCACCACAGTCAGTACCCACCCTTCTCCAGCCACCACAGTCAGTACCCACCCTTGTCCTCCAGCCACCACAGTCGGTAACCACCCTTGTCCTCCAGCCACCACAGTCAGTAACCACCCTTCCCCTCCAGCCACCACAGTCAGTAACCACCCTTTCCCTTCCCCCACCCCAGTCAAGAAACCTGGCTCCCTCTTTTCCCTTCCCTCCCCTTCCTTGGGTGCTGAGTTAAGACAGTATAAAGCATCAAATAACAGTACTGCAACCAGCCAAGGATGGAACCCGGGACATTGCAACAAGTTCTGTTACTGAGGTTCTGCTGGATTCACAGTTCTAACCGTCTGTGATTATCATCCTGCTTGCTTAGGCTTCCTCATCTAAATTATAGCACGTTCACGAAGAATAACCGGCACATAGAGAGGAGCCTACGACCATGTTTTGGTCCGACTTGGACCATGTGTAATGGTCCAAGTCGGACCAAAACGTCGTCGTAAGCTTCTGAGTTTGGGTTATTTATATGCTGTTCCAGTCGCGGTATTGTTCCGCTTTGTTCTGTATAACACCTTCAGTTATGTTAATGGTGTTAACATCATTATTAATTATTATATCATTATTTTGGAAGAATTATTAGCTGTGTGTTTTTCTAAATTTTTATTTCCATTTTCATATAATTTTAACTAAAAGATAATTTTCACTTTTGGCAGAGATGAGAGTGGCCTCAGTAGAAGACTTAGTAATGTCCGGATATGTCTCTGTACTGTCCAGGTATATCTTTGCAGTGTCCATGTATGTCTACGTAATGTCCAAGTATGTCTGTACTGTCCATATATGGCGGTTTGTACTGTCCATATATGCTTTTGTGCTGTCCAAGTATGTCTTTTTACTGTCCAGGCATGTATTCGTAATGTCCAGTTATATCTTCGTAATGTCCAGATATGTCTGTAATGTCAATGTATATTTTTGTAATGTCTAAGTATGCCTCTCTCTACTTCCACTTATACTACACATGCATTAACAAATTTATAGAAACCTGAATTATTTATAAAAAAGATGACAAAGGAATCAAACAACTTACACGAAGACAAAAGTCACAAGTTGCCGTAGATCAAGTTTTGACTGGTGCAACGTCTCGCTCTCTGGAAAACTTTGCAAACAGCCAAACATTATCCCAGTCGACAAAGGTGGTTCTACAACTTGCGTCTCTGTCTCTACAGTTACAGACACCTATAACACTTGATCCGAGGAACACTTACATGGCAATGAGTCCCTCCAGGTCACTGGTCATGTCATCAATGGCTTCCTCCAAGGGAACTTCCTCTTCTTCTTTACCAACCATTAAGGTCTTAGTCTTAACGGGGATGTTCATCTGGTAAGCAAAGGGAACCTCAATGTTGAGGTTATCTGAGGCGTAGATGTTTAACAAGGGAAACAACAACTTCACCTCGACCTGTTGATTAGATGAAGTTTTAATATACTTACACAGGTGTGTGTGTATTTACCTATAAGTGGTTGCAGGGGTCGAATCACAGCTCCTAGCCCCTGTGTGTGTGTGTACGCGTGAGCGATATGTATATATATATATATATATATATATATATATATATATATATATATATATATATATATATTATATATATATATATATATATATATATATATATATATATTATATATATATGTGTCGTGCCGAATATGTAAAACTGGTCAATTAGCAAGAACTCATTTAAAATTAAGTCCTTTCTGAAATTTTCTTTTATACGTTTAAAGATATATTTTTTTCATTAATGTTAATGTAAAAAATTTTATTTTTGCACCAAAAGAATCTTAGAAAACTTATCTAACCTTATTATAACAAGAACAATTTATTTCAGTCTAACCCAACTAAATATATTTTAGATTTGTTACAGTAATTTAATACTAAACAAACACAGTGAAATATACTTTTTTCGTTAGGTTCAGAATGATTTTGGCGAAATTATTGCATACACAAATTTTCACTTAACAAACACCGACTAACCTGAATATTGAGAAGCTGGTTATAAACTATTGCAAGATTCCTCTTCCTGCGTGGACGGTATAAAGCAAAGGTCAGGTCAGTGGAGGTCAGAGAGCCAGAGGTCTTGTTCAGTCCCTCCAGGAAGCTCAAGTCTAGACCAGATCCACCAAGACTTTCTATGGAGGTTAAATTGAGGTTCTCTAAGGACGTCAAGAGAGTGGGCTGGTTGAGGTAGTTATGGTCGAGGGAAGCCCAAGTGAGGGCTGACAACAGGTCATGGTTGGAGGAAAGCCAGTGTTGGTGGTGCTGTGCTGAGACTTCCTCGCCACCACCACCATGTACCACCACCACCAACACCACTAACATCCCTGTTGGAACACCAAGAAATAATAACTACGACGGTAACAACAATGACACGATCCATAATACGCAGTTTTAGACCTAATAGACAATGTGTTATATTTTTGTTTAAGTTGATGGGTAGCAAAATTAATGGTGGTTAGTTAGTTAATGAGGTTTCAAACCTATCCACTACCTGTTTACTACCTAATAAGAATACTTTAATTCATAAAATAAGAATTAAACTCTCAGAATATATACGCTGAGAGATATACATCTGTCAGGTGCTCGTGGCTTGGGTGATAGCGTCCTCAGCGTACACACTGAAGGTTCAGGATCGATCCCGGTACGGGTGAAACGTTGGGCATGTCTTACACTTGCTGGCCCTCTTCACCTAGCAGTAAGTAGGTACCTGGGGAACAAGATTAACCTAAGCTGCATAACCAGGAGCTATCTATATAGTATGCCAATATTACAGTTAGGTCTATAATAATTGTATCATTTATAGAAATAAATATTATTATTATCCTGTCAGGTGGTAGTGGTATTTTATTTGTCGGAAAACCGGCTAGCGTTTTTTAACGGGTCTTTGAGAGACCACTCACCGGGTCATCATCTGACCTGGTAGGAGGTCAGATGATGACCCGGTAAGTAAGTTGTCAGATGATGGCGTGTTAAGGCAGCCCACGCCAGCTCAGGTCATGAGATGTGAAGGCAGGTTCCCCACACCACAACATTGAACATTAGCACTCAGTGGTGTCCGGAGGTCATGTAAGTGTTCTAAACTGGCAGCTACTTACTGAACCCCACCAGGTTCCATGATGCTGGTGAGGGGGGTTCAAGGGTATTGAACCTGTCCTTTCCGTTCCTTATTAATATCTTTATTTCTACAAGTAAATGTACAAGGTATACAGGCCTAGCTGACATCAGTGAAATACTATATATAGAAAGCCGCTTGTGGTCCGGTGGCCTGGTGGCTAAAGCTCCAGCTTCACACACGGAGGGCCCGGGTTCGATTCCCGGCGGGTGGAAACATTTCGACACATTTCCTTACACCTGTTGTCCTGTTCACCTAGCAGCAAATAGGTACCTGGGTGTTAGTCGACTGGTGTGGGTCGCATTCTTGGGGACAATATTAAGGACCCCAATGGAAATAAGTTAGATAGTCCTCGATGACGCACTGACTTTCTTGGGTTATCCTGGGTGGCTAACCCTCCGGGGTTAAAAATCCGAACGAAATCTTATCTTGCAGAGCATTTCGGGCAGATTAGGCTAATTTTGTCCCGGGATGCGACCCACACCAGTTGACTAACACCCAGGTACCCATTTTTACTGATGGGTGAACATGGTCAACCGGTGTAAGTAAACACGCCCAATGTTTCCACCGTTGCCGGGAACGCACCCGGACCCTCACCGTGTGAAGCGAGAACTTTGCCACCAGGTCACGGGTCACCTTCAGTCAAACCTGATTGCCACTCATTTTCCCAGGTGCTGTATAACCCCAACGGGCTTAGCGCTTCCCAAGAATTATAATAAGAATGACAGTAATAATGATAGATACTCACGGGGATAATTCATGGGTATAGGAGACACACCAAGCTGAGTGACTTGCTGAACCTCAGTGATGTATGACTGCTGCAACACTCTGGGTATATATCTGTATGTATACACACTGTGTACATACACTGTGTATGCACACTCAGGGTGCACATACGCTGTGTGTACGTACACTGGGTACACTTTACATTTTACACACGAGATTATCATTGTTGCTGTCGATTGGATTCTTAGTGATCTTAACAACTCTCTTTTACTGGACAGCTGTTAATAGCAAATTACTGGGTGAGCCATGCCTTGGCTTGTACGTCTGGCATGTTGAGGCTCGTACGTCTGGCTACGCGGCGCCGGCGGCAACTCCAGAACAAACTTCTCAATGCTGTCCACAACTCGCACAGTAACATATACACTTTCCACTGTAATGAGAAAGGTAATACAAGAATAATTGTGTTCAAATGATTACGCAATGACGATTCAAAATAAGATATTAAATAATATATTTTATATCCCGAATAGTAAACATAATAATAATAATAATAATAATAATAATAATAAATAACAGTAATGTAATATATAATAATAATATACTCAGGGTCTCAGACCGGGCCGCGGGGGCGTTGACCCCCGAAATTTTCTCCAGGTAAATAAACCATTCACTAAACGGTCATCATATGACGTACATGTATATCTTTATGACGTAAATCACTACCAGAGGTTAATATATTTGGTTAACTTATTCTGGCACCACGAATGACGTAGCTGCATATATGATCATACGTCTGGTAACCCACCGTGTTGCCAGACGTATTATGGATTTTCTTGATTTGCCTGTTTTGTAGCTAAGTATTTGCTGTTATAGGCTTATTTTCCTTATTCTCACTAAACTTGATCTAACCTAATCTAACGTATTCTAACCTAACTTCATCTAGACTAACCTAGTTCAAACTAACTTATTCTAACCTATATCATATTAAACTAACCTATCCTAACTTAACCTAATCTAACCTAGCTTCACAGAAACTAACCTAATTTAACGTATTCTACCCTAACCACCTAAACTATACTAACCTACACTGACCTATTCTAACTTAACCTAGCTTCACCTAAACTAATCTAGTCTAAACTTAGCCTTATCTAACCTAATCTAACTTGACCTAGTTTAACCTAACCAAGCATAAATTAACAAACTTATTTAGCATAATGTAGTATTATACTTAGATAATACAACATACTGTATTGTACAGTTTCTGTATATGAACTGAGCAATATAACTATTGTTGTGTATTGTATAACTGACCATCCCAGATTTTTTCTTTTTTTATTTTCTTGCTTCATCATATATCTTCAATTCTGCTTCGCTCATAGCTCGAGAACGACTTACTTGATCCATTTCTAATTTCCACCGCTTGTTGTACGGTAATTAGGACCAGATTCCTGGAACAACTGTCTTTGTGCAACTGCCAGATGACCAAAGTTGTAGACCCGCTGGGATAACCTCCAAACATCCTCCTTGGCGGAGCTTCAAACGTTCAGAAACAAATATGTCTCATAATTCGACGACGGTGGAGAGTTAGGTAAGGTTCAGTTGATTATAAATTTTCGTAGTTGATATTAATCGTTAAACTCATGTGGGTTATTCAGCGCAAGACGTGGTGGAGGCTTGATCCTCCGTCTGCTGAGCGCCAGAAAGACGCGTTTAATACCTGTACTCACCTAGATCTAGTTTAGGCAAAATTCGTTGGGAAACAAGACAAGTGTTTCCTGACGCGGAATCTCATTCATATAATGACCCGAGACTAGAGCTTTTGGCTACCTGACCGAGACATTCCACTGGCTTACCCGTCCACAACTTTAAAACTTAATTTTAATTAACTCGCTTGAGAGTGAAACTGCAGAGTGTCGATGCACATCTCAGTTTTATAAGAAATATTGTGTGATTCTTTTATTCCCGCTGAATCACGTTCAGTAAATTTGTCTACCTTTAATGAGCGTCTTCAGTATTAAATGAGTGATGTGGTGAAGACAGTACTGCCACTGAAGACAACACTGCCACTGAAGACAACACTGCCACTGAAGACAACACTGCCACTGAAGACAGTACTGCCACTGAAGACAGTACTGCCACTGAAGACAGTCCTGCCACTGAAGACAGTACTGCCACTGAAGACAACACTGCCACTGAAGATAACACTGCCACTGAAAACAGTACTGCCACTGAAGACAGTACTGCCACTGAAGACAGTACTGCCACTGAAGACAACACTGCCACTGAAGACAACACTGCCACTGAAGACAACACTGCCACTGAAGACAGTACTGCCACTGAAGACAACACTGCCACTGAAGACAACACTGCCACTGAAGACAACACTGCCACTGAAGACAGTACTGCCACTGAAGACAGTACTGCCACTGAAGACAGTACTGCCACTGAAGACAGTACTGCCACTGAAGACAACACTGCCACTGAAGACAGTACTGCCACTGAAGATAACACTGCCACTGAAGACAACACTGCCACTGAAGACAACACTGCCACTGAAGACAACACTGCCACTGAAGATAACACTGCCACTGAAGACAACACTGCCACTGAAGACAACACTGCCACTGAAGACAACACTGCCACTGAAGACAACACTGCCACTGAAGACAACACTGCCACTGAAGACAACACTGCCACTGAAGATAACACTGCCACTGAAGACAACACTGCCACTGAAGACAACACTGCCACTGAAGACAACACTGCCACTGAAGACAACACTGCCACTGAAGACAGTACTGCCACTGAAGATAACACTGCCACTGAAGACAGTACTGCCACTGAAGATAACACTGCCACTGAAGACAGTACTGCCACTGAAGATAACACTGCCACTGAAGACAGTACTGCCACTGAAGATAACACTGCCACTGAAGACAGTACTGCCACTGAAGATAACACTGCCACTGAAGACAACACTGCCACTGAAGACAACACTGCCACTGAAGACAACACTGCCACTGAAGACAGTACTGCCACTGAAGATAACACTGCCACTGAAGACAACACTGCCACTGAAGACAGTACTGCCACTGAAGACAGTACTGCCACTGAAGATAACACTGCCACTGAAGACAGTACTGCCACTGAAGACAACAGTGCCACTGAAGACAGTACTGCCACTGAAGACAACACTGCCACTGAAGACAGTACTGCCACTGAAGACAGTACTGCCACTGAAGATAACACTGCCACTGAAGACAGTACTGCCACTGAAGACAGTACTGCCACTGAAGATAACACTGCCACTGAAGACAGTACTGCCACTGAAGATAACACTGCCACTGAAGATAACACTGCCACTGAAGACAGTACTGCCACTGAAGATAACACTGCCACTGAAGACAGTACTGCCACTGAAGACAGTACTGCCACTGAAGACAACACTGCCACTGAATACAACACAGCCACTGAAGACAACACTGCCACTGAAGACAACACTGCCACTGAATACAACACTGCCACTGAAAACAACACTGCCACTGAAAACAACACTGCCACTGAAGACAACACTGCCACTGAATACAACACTGCCACTGAATACAACACAGCCACTGAAGACAACACTGCCACTGAAGACAACACTGCCACTGAAGACAACACTGCCACTGAAGATAACACTGCCACTGAAGACAACACTGCCACTGAATACAACACTGCCACTGAATACAACACAGCCACTGAAGACAACACTGCCACTGAAGACAACACTGCCACTGAATACAACACTGCCACTGAAAACAACACTGCCACTGAAGACAACACTGCCACTGAATACAACACTGCCACTGAAAACAACACTGCCACTGAAAACAACACTGCCACTGAAGACAACACTGCCACTGAAGACAACACTGCCACTGAAGACAACACTGCCACTGAAGACAACACTGCCACTGAAGACAGTACTGCCACTGAAGACAACACTGCCACTGAAGACAACACTGCCACTGAAGACAACACTGCCACTGAAGACAGTACTGCCACTGAAGACAGTACTGCCACTGAAGACAGTACTGCCACTGAAGACAATACTGCCACTGAAGACAACACTGCCACTGAAGACAGTACTGCCACTGAAGATAACACTGCCACTGAAGACAACACTGCCACTGAAGACAACACTGCCACTGAAGACAACACTGCCACTGAAGATAACACTGCCACTGAAGACAACACTGCCACTGAAGACAACACTGCCACTGAAGACAACACTGCCACTGAAGACAACACTGCCACTGAAGACAACACTGCCACTGAAGACAACACTGCCACTGAAGACAACACTGCCACTGAAGATAACACTGCCACTGAAGACAACACTGCCACTGAAGACAACACTGCCACTGAAGACAACACTGCCACTGAAGACAACACTGCCACTGAAGACAGTACTGCCACTGAAGATAACACTGCCACTGAAGACAGTACTGCCACTGAAGATAACACTGCCACTGAAGACAGTACTGCCACTGAAGATAACACTGCCACTGAAGACAGTACTGCCACTGAAGATAACACTGCCACTGAAGACAGTACTGCCACTGAAGATAACACTGCCACTGAAGACAACACTGCCACTGAAGACAACACTGCCACTGAAGACAACACTGCCACTGAAGACAGTACTGCCACTGAAGATAACACTGCCACTGAAGACAACACTGCCACTGAAGACAGTACTGCCACTGAAGACAGTACTGCCACTGAAGATAACACTGCCACTGAAGACAGTACTGCCACTGAAGACAACACTGCCACTGAAGACAGTACTGCCACTGAAGACAACACTGCCACTGAAGACAGTACTGCCACTGAAGACAGTACTGCCACTGAAGATAACACTGCCACTGAAGACAGTACTGCCACTGAAGACAGTACTGCCACTGAAGATAACACTGCCACTGAAGACAGTACTGCCACTGAAGATAACACTGCCACTGAAGATAACACTGCCACTGAAGACAGTACTGCCACTGAAGATAACACTGCCACTGAAGACAGTACTGCCACTGAAGACAGTACTGCCACTGAAGACAACACTGCCACTGAATACAACACAGCCACTGAAGACAACACTGCCACTGAAGACAACACTGCCACTGAATACAACACTGCCACTGAAAACAACACTGCCACTGAAAACAACACTGCCACTGAAGACAACACTGCCACTGAATACAACACTGCCACTGAATACAACACAGCCACTGAAGACAACACTGCCACTGAAGACAACACTGCCACTGAAGACAACACTGCCACTGAAGATAACACTGCCACTGAAGACAACACTGCCACTGAATACAACACTGCCACTGAATACAACACAGCCACTGAAGACAACACTGCCACTGAAGACAACACTGCCACTGAATACAACACTGCCACTGAAAACAACACTGCCACTGAAGACAACACTGCCACTGAATACAACACTGCCACTGAAAACAACACTGCCACTGAAAACAACACTGCCACTGAAGACAACACTGCCACTGAAGACAACACTGCCACTGAAGACAACACTGCCACTGAAGACAACACTGCCACTGAAGACAGTACTGCCACTGAAGACAACACTGCCACTGAATACAACACTGCCACTGAAGACAACACTGCCACTGAAGACAACACTGCCACTGAAGACAACACTGCCACTAAGACAACACTGCCACTGAAGACAACACTGCCACTGAATACAACACTGCCACTAAGACAACACTGCCACTGAAGACAACACTGCCACTGAAGACAACACTGCCACTGAAGACAACACTGCCACTGAATACAACACTGCCACTGAAAACAACACTGCCACTGAAGACAACACTGCCACTGAATACAACACTGCCACTAAGACAACACTGCCACTGAAGACAACACTGCCACTGAAGATAACACTACCACTGAAGATAACACTGCCACTAAGACAACACTGCCACTAAGACAACACTGCCACTGAAGACAACACTGCCACTGAAGATAAACACTACCACTGAAGATAACACTGCCACTAAGACAACACTGCCACTAAGACAACACTGCCACTGAAGACAACACTGCCACTGAAGTTAACACTGCCACTGAAGATAACACAGCCACTGAAGACAACACTGCCACTGAAGATAACACAGCCACTGAAGACAACACTGCCACTGAAAACAACACTGCCACTGAAGATAACACAGCCACTGAAGACAACACTGCCACTGAAGACAACACTGCCACTGAAGACAACACTGCCACTGAAAACAACACTGCCACTGAAGACAACACTGCCACTGAAGATAACACAGCCACTGAAGATAACACTGCCACTGAAGACAACACTGCCACTGAAGACAACACTGCCACTGAAGACAACACTGCCACTGAAGATAACACAGCCACTGAAGACAACACTGCCACTGAAGACAACACTGCCACTGAAGACAACACTGCCACTGAAGACAACACTGCCACTGAAGACAACACTGCCACTGAAGATAACACTGCCACTGAAGACAACACAGCCACTGAAGACAACACTGCCACTGAAGACAACACTGCCACTGAAGATAACACTACAACCGAAGATAACACTGCCACTGAAGATAACACTGCCACTGAAGACAACACTGCCACTGAAGATAACACAGCCACTGAAGACAACACTGCCACTGAAGATAACACAGCCACTGAAGACAACACTGCCACTGAAAACAACACTGCCACTGAAGACAACACTGCCACTGAAGATAACACTGCCACTGAAGATAACACTGCCACTGAAGATAACACTGCCACTGAAGATAACACTGCCACTGAAGACAACACTGCCACTGAAGACAACACTGCCACTGAAGATAACACTGACACTGAAGACAACACTGCCACTGAAGACAACACTGCCACTGAAGATAACACTGCCACTGAAGATAACACTGCCACTGAAGATAACACTGCCACTGAAGATAACACTGCCACTGAAGACAATACTGCCTCTGAAGACAACACTGCCACTAAGACAATACTGCCTCTGAAGAGAACACTGCCACTGAAGAGAACACCACTGAAAACACCATTGAAGAGAACACAACTGAAGGGAAAATCACTGAAGAGAACACCACTGAAGAAAACACCATTGAAGAGAACACTGAAGAAAACACACCACTGAACAGAATACCACCACTGAAGAGAACACCTCTGAAAAGAATAAGAACACAACCACTGAAGAGAACAAGAACACCAATACTGATGAGACACCACTGAAGAGAACACTACCATTGAAGAGAACACTGAATAGAATACCACCACAGAAGAGAACCCCACTGAAAAGAACAAGACCACCACCGGTAAAGAGAACACCAATGGAGAGAACACCACCAATAAAGAGAACACCATCACTAGAGAACACCATCACTAGAGAACACCATCACTAGAGAACACCAATGAAGAGAACACCATCACTAGAGAACACCATCACTAGAGAACACCACTGCTGATAGTGTGAACAACGTGTGGATTAACTCTTTTGTAGTAAGACAGACAAACATTTAGGTGAGTACAAATAGGAAGTGTGTCTGTCTGTAGCTCAGCAGACGGAGGATCAAGCCTTCACCACGTCTCGCGCTGAATAACCCACATGGGTTTAACGCTTAACATGAATTAAAGAAAATAGTAAGACAGCCGCGGCTGTAACTAACTATCTCACTCACACAGAGACATGCAGAGAAACACTCGTCTATATTTACCACTTTTATTATCGCTCTATCTCTTGTAATAAAGTTGGTAGAATTACCGATAATATGTAAAGTAAAAGGACACAAGTGCAACTAATGTGACATTTTATTGTGGCAACGTTTCGCTCTCCAGGAGCTTGACAAAGCTCTTGGAGAGCGAAACGTTGTCACATTAGTTGCACTTGAGCTCTATCTCTTGTTTATGTCCAACTCTATGTGTGATGAATGGTTTGAAAAACCGACAAGTTGAAGATTGATGGACTGAACACATCGACTCCAGGCTGAGGGACTGATTACCTCAAACTCCTCCTCTCCTTACACCTTCTGCTTTGTATTGGACTGATGAAGTCACTGTGTGGCGAAACGTTTCCTGAATAAAGATTCCCATATGTTGCATAAATGTCTCAATCCTCATGTTCAACTCTGCCACTTCGTATTATAGCTCTACCCCTTGTTTATGTTGCAACTCTGCCACCTCATATTACTGCCCCAACTAGTGCTTATGTTGCAACTCTGCCACCTCATATTACTGCCCCAACTAGTGTTTATGTTGCAACTCTGCCACCTCATATTACTGCCCCAACTAGTGCTTATGTTGCAACTCTGCCACCTCATATTACTGCCCAACTAGTGTTTATGTTGCAACTCTGCCACCTCATCATTACTGCCCCAACTAGTGTTTATGTTTTTAACTCTGCCACTCATATTACTGCCCCAACTAGTGTTTATGTTGCAACTCTGCCACCTCATATTACTACCCCAACTAGTGCTTATGTTGCAACTCTGCCACCTCATATTACTGCCCAAACTAGTGTTTATGTTGCAACTCTGCCACCTCATATTACTGCCCCAACTAGTGCTTATGTTGCAACTCTGCCCACCTATATTACTGCCCCAACTAGTTGTTTATGTTGCAACTCTGCCACCTCATATTACTGCCCCAACTAGTGTTTATGTTGTAACTCTGCCACCATATTACTGCCCCAACTAGTGTTTATGTTGCAACTCTGCACCTCATTATTTCTACCCAACTAGTGCTTATGTTGCAACTCTGCCACCTCATATTACTGCCCAAACTAGTGTTTATGTTGCAACTCTGCACTCATAGTTACTGCCCCAATAGGCTTATGTTGCAAACTCTGCCACCTCATATTACTGCCCCAACTAGTGTTTATGTTGCAACTCTGCCACCTCATATTACTGCCCCAACTAGTGTTTATGTTGCAACTCTGCCACCTCATATTACTGCCCCAACTAGTGTTTATGTTGCAACTCTGCCACCTCATATTACTACCCCAACTAGTGCTTATGTTGCAACTCTGCCACCTCATATTACTGCCCCAACTAGTGCTTATGTTGCAACTCTGCCACCTCATATTACTGCCCCAACTAGTGTTTATGTTGCAACTCTGCCACCTCATATTACTGCCCCAACTAGTGCTTATGTTGCAACTCTGCCACCTCACATTACTGCCCCAACTAGTGTTTATGTTGCAACTCTGCCACTCATATTACTGCCCCAACTAGTGTTTATGTTGCAACTCTGCCACCTCATATTACTGCCCCAACTAGTGTTTATGTTGCAACTCTGCCACCTCATATTACTGCCCCAACTAGTGTTTATGTTGCAACTCTGCCACCTCACATTACTGCCCCAACTAGTGTTTATGTTGCAACTCTGCCACCTCATATTACTGCCCCAACTAGTGTTTATGTTGCAACTCTGCCACCTCATATTACTGCCCCAACTAGTGCTTATGTTGCAACTCTGCCACTTCTTCATGCTGGTCACAGAGAGAGACGGGCAGTGTGTGATGTGAGTACATGCTGGACTTGATCTTGAGTACAGTTGTGAGCTGTTGACTGCTGCTTACTAAAGAATAAGTTAATGTAGTCCTTTTTATTCAGTGGAATTGACAGTCTGAGCACTGCTGTCCTGCTTCACTTTATGTCAATCCCATGACCGATGAATAGCACCCAGGTACCTACTTACTGTTAGGTGAACAGGGGTAACGTGTGAGCATACTTGATTCTGTTTTTTTCTCTGGCTGCATTCTTTTGTCTCTAATTTAATTCTGTTCTCTATTATTATTATTATCAAAAAGAAGCGCTAAGCCACAAGGGCTATACAGCGCTGCTTCTGTTCTCAAGCTACATTCGTTTAGTCCTCTGGGAACACGCTCCTTTGTCTTCAAGATTCGTTCGGATTTTTTATGCTGTGTAGTATTTGGTTGCTCAGTAATTTACGAACACTGTCGTCAGTGGTTTCACAATGACCCTCGCAAAACCTCTATGTCAAAATACACTCCTACTTCGTTTGTTTCTTGTCTTGCTCTCCTTCTGCAAGTATTTCAGTCACCTCGCTTTTCAACTAATCCCTTAGCTTAGTCTTTTTCTTTCAGTTATCCAAGAAGTTATAAGCCAGCGTGCGTGTGTGTGCGCGCTCGCTCGCGTGTGCGCGTGTGCGTGCGCTCGCGAGTGCGTGTGTGCGTGCGTGTGTGAATCAAACACGACAACACTTAAGCACTTCTTAATTTTCTTTTAAAAATTTTCCAAATTACGTAGGTCCTTCCTACGCTCTAAGGGATGCTTAAGAGGCAACTAAGTTCCTCCGTCTTCTAATAACATATTCATTTTTTCACTCTAATCTACGTTGTCCATAATTACTATCACATTTGCTTTGTCTATTTCGTAAGGTGAAGTCCAGGATCTTTCCTTAATTGATGGCATGACTTAACAAATCTTTGAGGACAGTTGTGTTGCAGAGGTCTGAGATACAGTTACTCTTAAACGTTATTTCGCCTAGATTCTCAACGTATTTCGCCATAGTAACTACCTTGTAATTTTCAGGATGCGTCCCACCGTTGAAAACACACTCGGCAGGAGAGCAAAATCATTGGGAAGCAATTACTGACTGCGAAATGTAGGAAGCAACACCAGCTTAATCATCTTTCTGCAAGACTTGTCACAGGCTATGCTGCCTGCTGAGTCACAATCGTAACATTATGCAAAAACCAGACAGGATGAAAGGGACGTAGGGTGTGTCGAGGAGTGGTCACTGCGCGTACCAAATGTATTCCCCGCGGCAATAATACTCATTCCTGCTTTAATGAGTGAACTTGACACATCTTCCTGGAGTACTTCCAGGTCGTCGCTCGCTCCGAGACACTTAGTATGATCTTCGACTTGACGGATGAGCAGCTCGGTCACTCTCTTGAATACGAAGCCATGAGAGAGAATTTCAACACAGAAGTAGGAATACGGGATAATCAGACAAGTGGTGGGTAAGACACATATGCAACAGTTAGGTATCTTTATTATGAAACGTTTCGCCTACACAGTAGGCTTCTTCAGTCAAGTATCTTCTGCTTCTATCAACTTTTCTGTACTTGACTGAAGAAGCCTACTGTGTAGGCGAAACGTTTCATAATAAAGATACCTAACTGTTGCATATGTGTCTTACCTAACAACCTGTCGGTATTTTATACCATTTTAATGTTCAGACAAGTGGTCATACACAGTCTGACCGGGCGATAGAGAGATGAACAGGAAGATAGATATAGACATGAATAAAAACAGGCAGATAGATGAACAGTCAAACCGGGGGTTGGGTAGGTTGATAGTGACAAGCGAATAAAGAGACAGACAGTCAGGCAAGCAGACAGAAATTGAACGAGACAGCCTGTATAGGTAAACAGATAGACACATTTGAGAAGAGTATTATCAAAACATTGGCAAGTATTTTACGTATAATCCTGCAAATATACCCAAAACACTCCTCATTATATTTTAAGAGCTTGGTAATATCTTTCCTTTATCAGTGTCAGGCTGTCTTGGTCAGATTCTATGCAATGAGTGCCTTAAGTACTAAGTTAGATGAAGTTCCGAAAGCTTTTACAGATGAACCTCCCACCAGCGTGGCCGTGACAAACTGTAGCTCAAGACGCTTCAAAGCAGTCATTATGACTCATGAAATCGTAATAACACCATTGCAAACAAACGACGGTTCGGGTAGGATCGAACTGACGGTAAGTGAGTCGGAAAACTCCAGAGCATAAGCCACTGAGCCAGCTGACCATGTTGGCGGGAGATTCTCTATAAAAACTTGCATCTCTGGTCACAGTTGAAGTGTCGGAAGCTTAAGAACTCACGTGATTTGACCTAATTGTGACATTACCTTAACCTCTTCAACCATCTTGTCTCTTGACCTTCCTAAAAATACATCACACTAAACCTACATATATATATATATATATATAATTTATATATATATATATATATATATATATATATATATATATATATATATATAATATATATATATATATATATATATATATATATATATATATATAAAATATATATATATATATATTATATATATATATATATATATATATATATAAAATATATATATAAAATATATATATATATATAATATTTATATATACATTATATCCTCCATAACAATAGTCTAGTACGGTCCTGAAGATCCTCAGGGTCTCAAAGATATGGTTAGTTGTGAAAAGAAGACGGTACAGAAATTAAGCAACACCTATATAGCTTCAAGACTGGTCAGTCATCATGCACAGTTCTCAACCTCATCAACTATTGCTGCCAGTATGTTGATTGGATTCACAATTAAATTACTGATGCTTCTGTAATATTGATTGACAAAAAAAGTCAAATCGAGAATAATCAAGTTTGATAAGTATTCATTTTCATTATCAGTCCTGGTTTATTTAGACTTGATCAATCCATTTCTCGTAAAAATATATTCTAAATATTTTTTAGTTTACTTTCACCCTGCTGGTGGTACTCCCATCCATGTGATGTCATTCGATGGGATTATGTCGGGCCATGTCACAGGCCATGGACTCCATAACATGTCACATGTCAGCCACGTTACAGGTCATGAAGGAAAGCCATATCACAACACAAGTCATGGATCCATGTTAGGTAACATTACAAGTTATGTACCTACGTCAGGTCACCTAATACAGACACACACACACACCATGTGTTAGGTCACATAATACGCACATTAGGAGCTAAGTTACACAACACACACCAGGTGGCAGGTCCCACAATACACACGAGGTGTCAGGTCACACGATACACACCTGGTGTCAGGTCTCACACACACCAGGTGGCAGGTCATACAACACACACCTGGTGTCAGGTAACAGCACACACCTGGTGTCAGGTAACAGCACACACACCTGGTGTAAGGTCACACAACACACACCGGGTGTCAGATCACACAAAACACATCGGGTGTCAGGCCACACACCAAATGTCAGGTAACACACACCAGGTGTCAGGTCATACAACACACACCAGGTGTGTAAGGTCACACAACGCATACACACATACCAGGTGTCAGATCACAGACACATACCAAGTGTCAGGTCACAACACCAGGTGTCAGGCCACACACACCAAGTGCCAAGTCACAACACACCAGGTGTCAGGTCACACAACACACACCAGGTGTCAGGTCTCACACACACCAGGTGGCAGGTCACTCAACACACACCAGGTGTCAGGTCACACAACACACCAGGTGTCAGGTCACACAACAGGTATCAGGTCACACATACCGGGTGTCAGGTCACACACCAGATGTCAGGTCACACAACACAAAGTGTCAGGTCACACAACACATACCAGGTGTCAGGTCACACACACCACGTGACAGGTCACACAAAACACACCAGGTGTCAGATCACACACACATCAGGTGTCAGGTAACACACACACCAGGTATCAGGTCACACACACCAAGTGTAAGGTCACACACCAGATGTTAGGTCACAACACACACCAAGTGTCAGGTTACACACACACCAGATGTCAGGTCACACAACACACACACCAGGTGTCAGGTCACACAACACACACCAGGTGTCAGGTCACACAACACACACCAGGTGTCAGGTCATACAACACCAGGTGTCAGGTCACAACACACACCAGGTGTCAGGTCACAAAACACACACCAGATGT
The DNA here is from genome assembly GCF_026875155.1 of Cherax quadricarinatus. Taxonomy (NCBI): domain Eukaryota; kingdom Metazoa; phylum Arthropoda; class Malacostraca; order Decapoda; family Parastacidae; genus Cherax; species Cherax quadricarinatus. Next base: position 17,488,445 of record NC_069432.1, on the reverse strand, counting down.
CAAGTCACACAACACACACACCAGGTGCCAGGTCACACATACCAGATGTCAGGTCACACAACACACCAGGTGTCAGGTCACACAAGACACCAGATGTCAGGTCACAAAACACACACCAGGTGTCAGGTCACACAACACACCAGGTGCCAGGTCACACACCAGGTATCAGGTCACACACCAGGTGTCAGTTCACACACACACCAGGTGTCAGGTCACACTTCACACACACCAGGTGTCAGGTCACACACACCAGGTGTCAAGTCACACACACCAGGTGTCAGGTCACACAACACACACCAGGTGTCAGGTCACACACACCAGGTGTCAGGTCACACATACCAGGTGTCAGATCACACACCAGGTGTCAGGTCACACACACCAAGTGTCAGGTCAACACACCAGGTGCCAGGTAACACAACACACACCAGGTGTCAGGTCACACACACACCAGGTGTCAGGTCACACACCAGGTGTCAGGTCACACAGATGTCAGGTCACACACACCAGGTGTCAGGTCGCACAACACACTAGGTGTCAGGTCACACATCAGGTGTCAGGTCACACACCAGGTGTCAGGTCACACATACCAGGTGTCAGGTCACACACCAGGTGTCAGGTCGCACAACACACCAGGTGTCAGGTCACACACACCAGGTGTCAGGTCACTCATCACACACCAGGTGTCAGGTCACACACACCAGGTGTCAGGTCACAACACACCAGGTGTCAGGTCACACATACCAGGTGTCAGGTCACACATACCAGGTGTCAGGTCACACATACCAGGTGTCAGGTCACACATACCAGGTGTCAGGTCACACATACCAGGTGTCAGGTCACACACACCAGGTGTCAGGTCACACACATACCAGGTGTCAGGTCACACACATACCAGGTGTCAGGTCACACACACCAGGTGTCAGGTCACACACACACCAGATGTCAGGTCACACACATACCAGGTGTCAGGTCACACACACCAGGTGTCAGGTCACACACATACCAGGTGTCAGGTCACACATACCAGGTGTCAGGTCACACACACTAGGTGTCAGGTCACTCATCACACCAGGTGTCAGGTCACACACACCAGGTGTCAGGTCACAACACACCAGGTGTCAGGTCACACACCAGGTGTCAGGTCACACATACCAGGTGTCAGATCACACATACCAGGTGTCAGGTCACACATACCAGGTGTCAGGTCACACACACCAGGTGTCAGGTCACACACACCAGGTGTCAGGTCACAACACACCAGGTGTCAGGTCACACATACCAGGTGTCAGGTCACACACACCAGGTGTCAGGTCACACACATACCAGGTGTCAGGTCACACATACCAGGTGTCAGGTCACACATACCAGGTGTCAGGTCACACACACCAGGTGTCAGGTCACACACACACATACCAGGTCTCAGGTCACACATACCAGGTGTCAGATCACACATACCAGGTGTCAGGTCACACACACCAGGTGTCAGGTCACACACATACCAGGTGTCAGGTCACACACATACCAGGTGTCAGGTCACACACACCAGGTGTCAGGTCACACACATACCAGGTGTCAGGTCACACACACCAGGTGTCAGGTCACACACATACCAGGTGTCAGGTCACACATACCAGGTGTCAGGTCACACATACCAGGTGGCACAACTCATGGTATTCTTTATTTCTCGAATATTATCAAAATTTGTCAAAAATACATAAAAGTATTTTATTATCCTACCTTTATTATTCCATTTAATAAGTAAACAAAAGCTAACTGTTAACATTACCCCCATAAAATTATATATTTAAAAAAAATCTCAATAAAATAGGTAATAAGCCTTTTTATGTCAGTCATGGGAGTGAACCCCCCATGACCATACCATAAAGTTACCCCAAAATAATGGAATGTTAAAAAAATGTGTTTTATTACCACTGTATATATGAATATTGTATTTCAATACTATATATGAGTACTGTATTTGAACACTATATGTATGAATATTTTATTTTTAACACTATAAACACTGTTTCAACATTGTATGTATGAACACTATTGTAACACAATATGTATGAGCACTGCATTTTAACAGTATCTATGAACACTATTTTATCACTATGTATGAACACTAACAGTATGTATGAACACTAATACAGTATGTATGAACACTAACAGTATGTATGAACACAAACAGTATGTATGAATACAAACAGTATGTATGAACACTAATACAGTATGTATGAACACTAACAGTATGTATTAACACTAACACAGTATGTATGAACACTAACACAGTATGTATGAACACTAACAGTATGTATTAACACTAACACAGTATGTATGAACACTAACACAGTATGTATGAACACTAACAGTATGTATGAACACTAATACAGTATGTATGAACACTAACACAGTATGTATGAACACTAACAGTATGTATGAACACTAATACAGTATGTATGAACACTAATACAGTATGTATGAACACTAACAGTATGTATGAACACAAACAGTATGTATGAATACAAACACAGTATGTATGAACACTAATACAGTATGTATGAACACTAACAGTATGCATGAACACTAACACAGTATGTATGAACACTAACACAGTATGTATGAACACTAACACAGTATGTATGAACACTAATACAGTATGTATGAACACTAACAGTATGTATGAACACTAACACAGTATGTATGAACACTAACACAGTATGTATGAACACTAACACAGTATGTATGAACACTAACAGTATGTATGAACACTAACACAGTATGTATGAACACTAATACAGTATGTATGAACACTAACACAGTATGTATGAACACTAACACAGTATGTATGAACACTAACACAGTATGTATGAACACTAACACAGTATGTATGAACACTAACACAGTATGTATGAACACTAACACAGTATGTATGAACACTAATACAGTATGTATGAACACTAACACAGTATGTATGAACACTAACACAGTATGTATGAACACTAATACAGTATGTATGAACACTAACAGTATGAATGAACACTAACACAGTATGTATGAACACTAACACAGTATTTATGAACACTAACACAGTATGTATGAACACTAACACAGTATGTATGAACACTAATACAGTATGTATGAACACTAACACAGTATGTATGAACACTAACACAGTATGTATGAACACTAATACAGTATGTATGAACACTAACACAGTATGTATGAACACATATACAGTATGTATGAACACTAACACAGTATGTATGAACACTAACACAGTATGTATGAACACTAACACAGTATGTATGAACACTAACACAGTATGAATGAACACTAACACAGTATGTATGAACACTAACACAGTATTTATGAACACTAACACAGTATTTATGAACACTAACACAGTATGTATGAACACTAACACAGTATTTATGAACACTAACACAGTATTTATGAACACTAACACAGTATGTATGAACACTAACACAGTATGTATGAACACTAACACAGTATGTATGAACACTAACACAGTATGTATGAACACTAACACAGTATGTATGAACACTAACACAGTATGTATGAACACTAACACAGTATGTATGAACACTATATAAACGATGCATATTTAAATGATGTTTACGTTCTCCTGCCAGACGTAGTTCATCATTTAAGTGTCATTCACACATCTATTGCCTCCATCAACGTGAATAGAACAAAGAAAATTATTGTTGTGGTTAACTAAAATACATTTATGTTAAAAACTTCATTATATTATCGCGAACTCTGAGGGTGATAGAAGTCAAGCAGTTAGACGTCACTTATGCAGAAGTCAAAATCTTGAATTCAGTAAATAAAATAGATATAAATATAAACAATAAATACATATTATATATGCAATATATATACACTGGCCAGGGTATGGAACTGGAACCGTCACACGTGATGTGTTGAATAATAAGGTATCCCTGAAAGTGTACCTATAACATGTCCCTCAAAGACAACATCTTCAGGGTTGGGAGGGCCACTAGCTGAGGGTGTGGTGAACGTTAGGGATGAGATCGAAGGGTGAGGTGTGACACTGGTGGTAGCGTTCCTCACATCTGCCGGCCAGTTTACCATGTAACTCAGCCTCCAGGAAGACCTCGTAGTCTGTCCCCTCCTCTGGAGAGTCAGGTCGCCCCGCTAGCGACGCTCTGTAGGCAGAATACTGTACTGCAGATGTGCTGTCAGGGCAGCGAGCGGTTTAAATTGCAGTCACCATATTCAGGAAACCCTGAACATGGCGACTTCCATGATGTATATCGGGAACAATAAAAACATAACTATAATAACACTGATCGCTGAGTAACACACGACAACGACCACATTCTCAGTCAGCCACACCTTAAGCAATATTATCAACCACACCCTGAAAAGGCTTCCTTAGAGATGCGCTCAGCTACATCCTTAGTCATATTCTGTCACTCCCTCAGTTATGCCTTCAAGCCACGGCCTCAGCAACACCGTTAGCTACACTCTCAGCCCTACACACACCACTAACTTCCAAAAAAGGGCGGGCTACACAAGTATGAGGCAATTCCTACATGGGATGCAGTGGGTAAGCGAGCTAGAGGGAAAGAGTAGACGAAATGATGGAATACATGACCACAAAGTGCAGGGAGGCAGTGGAGAAGTTCGTACCAAGGGGCAACAGAAACAACGAAAAGACCGGAGTGAGCTCATGGTTTACCAAGAGGTGTGGAGAGGCCAAAGCCAAGTGTGCTAGAATATGGAAAAAAAAAATATAGACAGCAAAGAACGCAGGAAAACGGAGTTGAGCCGAAGAGCCACAAATGATTATGCATGGATAAGGAGAGAAGCCCAACATCGATAAGAGAATGACTTAGCATCAAAAGATAAATCTCACCCAAAGTTGTTATACAGCCACAAAAGGAGGAAAATAACAGTCAAGGACCAGGTAATCAGGCTGAGGAAGGAAGGAGGAGAGCTTACAGGGAACGACCAGGAAGTATGCGAAGTGCTCAGCTCAGAATTCAGGGAGGCATTCACAGTGGAGGCAGAGAAGCTCCCAGCAACCCAGGGTGGTAGGGTGCACCAGCAAGTGCTGGACACATGCACACAACCGAGGAGGAGGTGAAGAAATTGCTAGGGAAACCAGGTACCTCGAAGGCGGTGGGCCCAGATAATGTATCTCCTTGGGTCCTGAGAGAGGGTGCAGATACTCTGTGTGTACCACTAACAACAATCTTCAATAAATTTATCGACACCGCCCAACTACCTAAGGTGTGGAACAGCAAATGCAGTCCCGATTTTTAAGAAAGGAGAAAGGCTGCACTAAATTACAGACCAGTGTTGCTGACATGTATTGCCTGTGCATGTAAAGTTATGGAGAACATTATCAGGAAAAGAGCGGTGGAGCACCTACAAAGGAATGGAGTACTACATGCTAACCAGCACGGCTTTAGGGAAGGGAAATCCTGCATCACTAACCTATTGGAGTTCTGTGACACGGTAACAAAAGTGAGACAGGAGAGAGAGGGATAGGTAGACTGCTTCTTCTTGGACTCGGGAGATGTGACAGGAAGGAAACAACGTGTGTCGGTACAAGACGAAGTGACAGAGTGGTTGCCTGTGTCGAGTGGTTCTACAAGGGTCAGTCCTAGGTCCGGTGCTGTTTCTTGTATATGTGAATGACATGACGGAAGGGACAGTCAGAGGCGTCCCTGTTTGAAGACGATATGAAATTAAGGAGAAGAATACAAGCAGACGAGGATCAGATAAGCCTGCAAGAGGATGTGGATAGGCTGCAAGCCTGGTCTGACAAATGGCTCCTTGAGTTTAATCCCAGCAAGTACAAAGTTATGAAGCTTGAGAAAAGACAAAGGAGACCGCAGATGGAGTACAGCCTAGGAGATCAGATGCTGCAAAACTCACTCAAGGAAAAAGATCTTGGGGTTTGCGTCATACCGAGCACATCTCCTGAAGCGCACATTAACCAAATAACTACTGCAGCATACGGGCTCCTGGCAAACCTAAGAATAGCGTTTAGACATCTAAATAAAATCATTGACGACACTACACCGTGTACGTCAGGCCCATATTGGAGTATACAGCACTAATATGGAACCCACACCTGGTCAAACACGTCAAGAAATCAGAAAAGATGCAGAGGTTTGCGACAAGACTAGTCCCAGAGCTGAGAGGTTTGTCCTACAAGGAGAAGTTAAGAGAACTCAACCTGACAACATTGGAGGACATGAGGGATAAGGAAGGACATGATAACAGCATATAAAATACTGAGAGGAATTGACAAGGTGGATAGGGACAGAATGCTTCAGAGAAGTGACACAGCAACAAGGGGTCACAACTTGAAGTTGAAAACTCAGATGAGTCACAGGGATCTTAGGAAGTACCTCTTTAGTCACAGTTGTCAGGAAGTGGAATAGTCTGGAGAGTGATGCAGTGGAGGCATGATCCATGCATAACTTTAACAAGAGGTATGATAAAGCTCAGAGCAGGGAGAGAACGGACCTAGCGAGAAGTAAAGCGGGGCCAGGAGCTATGAATCGACCTTGCAACCAAAATCAGGTGAGTACACACACTACGTCATTCGTACCCTCAGTCACACACCCATCCACAACCTCAGCCCAGCCCCATTTACAACCAACATACTTAGCCACACCCCACACCCACAACAGCAGTACTCACGTGAGGAGAGTGTTGATCACGTCACCGATGAGTCCCTGGTCAAAGGGGGCCTCAGCCACCTCACAGATGGCTCTCAGGAGGCAGCTGGCACCGTCCACCCCAGCACTGACCCACGAAAAACACACACAGGCATGAAGGAGAATAGGAAAAACGTAAATAAATGATGTGGAGAACAGACAAAACACTGCAAAACAAGCTTCTATGCTGTTATTTTCTCTGACTTCAAGAGAAACTGACAGCACAGTTTACCGGGCATATTATTTATCCCAAAACATAACAAAAAATGTAATTAAGTTCCTTGACTAAGGAATAATAACAGTGATAACATTAATAGCAATTTGCAATATAATATCACTGCAAAAAAAAAAAAGGATTTGCACTGAAAGTTGAATATCTCCCAGTGTATATACACAGAGAAGTGTATGTCCTCCAGTGTAAATAGATCTAGCACTCTTAGACAACAACTATACCTAAAATAAATAAATATCTAAATATCTGAGTCTTATGGAAGGAATTATGGCAGCAGTGTAGGACTCACTCTTGTAAGGCATCTTCCATACGCCGGTACAGAGTTGTTCTCTCCTGGCGAGCGATGCGTCTCGACCTGACTAGCTTCTGCAGAAGGCGGTCACGCACCCCGTGTGTGGAGTGCACTCCCTCACCCTCTTCCACCTGGCTCCTCGCTGATCGTTCCTCCACGTCCAAGATGACTATCTCGGGAAAGGGGAACTTGATTGGGACGCCAATTCTCAGAACGGCGCCGTAGTAGGTGAAGGTGTCGAAGGGCAGGTTGGCTGACCACTGTATCTGTGAGTTCCATTTTCATTGTATTACATAGTTGCTTTACTGCATATATCAGCCTACATCGTAGAAAATGCAGTATAATGGTGACTCAGTTTACAAATTGGAATCATTTCATGAACAACTAAAAATGATGTGGAAAAAAAGACGTGAAAATATTGGGAAATATTCATTTCACGAACGACTAAAAACGCTAGAAAAAAATAAATAATAAAAGTGGAAATATTGGATAGTATCAGTGATGGAGGTTCGAGCCGCCGTCTTGTCTCTGACGAGTCGTACGTTGGTGTGAAGTGTCACTTTGCACTTATTACGTACAGTCACTCACTTGTACGTTACCTGTAGAAGTGTAAAGTGTCACTATGTACTTGCTACGTACAGTCACTCAGCTGTACGTTAGCTGTAGATGAAAGCAGCGCTGACTCACCTGAACCTGCCAAGAACAGGCTAACCAAAGTTATATCTGTTTTCCAGACAGATTAAGAAAAATTACCTGCATTAGTTTGAGCAAGTTTAGCATAGTCATTCTTAGGGAAAAATTTAAATGTAGATTCTAGTTGGTTTTAAAGTCTCATCAACTACACAAGGGTCATTAAGACTGCATATCACCTGTTCACCAGTCGAGAAAATTAATCCCTTAAAACAGGGATTAAAATACGCTCTTAGTATATATACACTGAGAGTCATACACCTCACAGTGTACATTTATATAACTAAAGTGTAACGAACACTTCTCAGTGTTCAGTAATTACCCACATGGAAAGAGAAACTCAGAAGATTAATTGATATGTGTATTTCGATCCCCTTCTGGGATCCTCTTCGGCTGAAGAGGATCCCAGTCGTTCATGCTGAAGAGGACCCCAGAAGGGGATAGAAATGCATAGATCAATTAATCATTTGAGTTTCCGTCTCCATGTAAGTTATTACTTATATCCTATATACCCAATATTCTATATAAAATTACGTTTAATTGCTTACAGTTGAAGGAAATGAAACCCAAAGAGGCGGGTTAAGCTTGAGTGCGCTAAAACTTATGGTAGTTCAGGAGATGGCGGGAGTGGCTCCCCTGGGGTGGTTCACCTTACCATGAATGTCTGAGTTGTTTTGACGACTTAAACCAGTAGCCGAGACTACATTAGAATGTTAAACATTGTTGACTTACCATGAGTGACCCAAAACATGCACGGAGGTGCCGTTCAGGCAGCTTCATGCGGCCAGGAAGCACAGTCATTGTTTGGTTATTTTAACTTATTATCTGGTTATTATAGCTCATTCTTTGGGATGCGATTACTGGAAGGAGGATCGAACCCTCACTCCATGTGCTGAAGACCAGTACTGTTGCCGCACTACACCCCCGAACAGTCTTACCACACTGCCAGCAGTGTATCAGCAGGTACATTGCTAGCAGTGTATCAGCAGGTACACTGCTAGCAGTGTATCAGTAGGTACACTGTCAGCAGTGTATCAGTAGGTACACTGCCAGCAGTGTATCAGCAGGTACATTGCTAGCAGTATATCAGCAGGTACACTGTCAGCAGTGTATCAGTACGTACACTGTCAGCAATGCATCAGTAAGTACACTGTCAGCAGTGTATCAGTAGGTACACTGTCAGCAGTGTATCAGTAGGTACACAGCGTTATCGTAGGTACACTGTCAGCAGTGTATCAGCAGGTACATGCCAGCAGTGTATCAGCAGGTACATTGCTAGCAGTATATCAGCAGGTACACTGTCAGTAGTGTATCAGTACGTACACTGTCAGCAATGCATCAGTAAGTACACTGTCAGCAGTGTATCAGTAGGTACACTGTCAGCAGTGTATCAGTAGGTACACAGCCAGCAGTGTATCAGTAGGTACAGTCAGCAGTGTATCAGTAGGTACACTGCCAGCAGTGTATCAGTAGGTACAGTCAGCAGTGTATCAGTAGGTACACTGTCAGCAGTGTATCAGTAGGTACACTGTCAGCAGTGTATCAGTAGGTACACTGCCAGCAGTGTATCAGTAGGTACAGTCAGCAGTGTATCAGTAGGTACACTGCCAGCAGTGTATCAGCAGGTACATTGCTAGCAGTATATCAGCAGGTACACTGTCAGCAGTGTATCAGTACGTACACTGTCAGCAATTCATCAGTAAGTACACTGTCAGCAGTGTATCAGTAGGTACACTGCCAGCAGTGTATCAGTAGGTACAGTCAGCAGTGTATCAGTAGGTACACTGTCAGCAGTGTATCAATAGGTACACTGCCAGCAGTGTATCAGCAGGTACACTGCTAGCAGTGTATCAGTAGGTACACTGCCTGACCTCATACAGTATCGATGAAGTACTTTGAATGAGATGCGCGCTCACACACAACAATCAGACCGCAGTTAACAGACTATAAAATTAGAACGGGAGGAGAGGGTGAGAGAGAAGAAGGGGAAAAGGAGAAGGGAAGGGGAGGGAGAGACGACAGGGGGAGGTGGCGGGATGCAGCAGGTGTTTTCAGGATACTGTAATTCAGTTTCTTCCTCAGTATGACACACGAAATCGTAATAACAGGATTGCAAAGAAACCACTGTAACGGGTGGAGTTTGAAATTATAGCATGTCAGTTGTAAAACTCCAGGCCACTTGCTGAGTGGTTAACGCACTGGCCTAGAGTTTTACGACTCACTCGCCATGGTTCAAACCCCATCCATTCTGTGGTTTCTTCTTCAGTATCATTGATGTTGAACTGGGGTGAATTTATTGTATTTATTTGATGTGATCTGGGTGTGGGAGGGGAACGCTAAACCAGTAGGAGGTCATACAGCGCCCTGGCGAATGGGAGGCAATCAGATTCGATCCAAGGAAGGGGAGAGAAGCTTCGGTTGCTTAGAGATGCTCTCAGCTATATCCTTAGTCATATTCTCAGATGCAACCTCAGCTAACACCCTCAGCGACACATACAGACACAATCTCATGTATGCCACGACCTCAGCCATACTATACTCTGAGCCCTACACACACACACACACACACACACACACACACACACACACACACACACACACACACACACACACAGCTGGGGTCATGGCACCAGGAAGATGGATGCAAAATCTAATTTTTTTATGCAGTGTGTAATTCAGTTTCACTTTAAACTGTTTGCAAATGTTTCAGTCACTGATTAACGGGAGAAAAAGAAACCATATTGGATATGAACACAAATGTGACTATATATATATATATATATATATATATATATATATATATATATATATATATATATATATATATATATATATATATATATATATATATATATATATATATAATATATATTATACATATATATATATAAGGTAGTTTAGTTAATTTTTTGGAAACACATTGGTAATCAAATTAGTTTTGCAAGACCACTCAGAACAACGTGCAAGACAACACTGTGAAGGCGAAACTTACCACTGTAAACCACTGAGAACTTGCAATACAACACTGAAGGAACTACTTACCTCCATGTATGACCCAGGGGGAAAACCCACGTACGGCTTCTCTCCAAAATAAGGTTCCTCGATATATTCCCCTGGCAAGCTGGGTTCCCCGACGTATGAATGGTGTTCCAGTTCCTCTTCTGGTAAGCTGGGTTCCCCGACATATGAATGGTGTTCCAATTCCTCTTCTGGCAAGCTGGGTTCCCCAGCGTATGAATGGTGTTCCAATTCCTCTTCTGGAAAGCTGGGTTCTCCAACGTATGAATGGTGTTCCAATTCCTCTTCTGGCAAGCTGGGTTCCCCAACGTATGAATGGTATTCCAGTGCCTCTTCTGGTAAGCTGGGTTCCCCGACGTACGAATGGTGTTCCAATTCCTCTTCTGGCAAGCTGGGTTCCCCAACGTATGAATGGTGTTCCAGTTCCTCTTCTGGCAAGCTGGGTTCTCCAACGTATAAATGGTGCTCCAATTCCTCTTCTGGCAAGCTTGGGGGTCCAGCGTGGTGTTCCACCTCAAAATCTGTGGCTACCACACACGTTAACACCGCCATCATCAATATATGTGATCTCATCACTATTTGTTTGATGAAGAGCATATTTCAAGGCGTCGCGACGATTCTGGTAGTGTGTTTGTGATGACAGCGTTGGTGTGTTAGGTTACACAGGCTGGTGAAGGTCTGGTGGTGTGTCTGTGATAGCAGCGTTGGTATTAGGTCATGCAGAATGGGAGGAGACCGTGCAGCACACCAACTTTGCACACCACAACCTGGTTGTAGGCCTGACGCTGTAATGTTGAGCAGCAGCAGCGGCAGAAGCAGCAGCAACCTCAAGCTCCACCCACCCCTCCCTCCCTCCCCCCACCACCTAAAAGGCTCCTCCCACATTTTAAGCCTAAGCCACAAGCTTTCTCGGTGGATTAGGTGACAGTTGAAATGTGTATACAACTTTGTAATTAAACACGGCCTTTAATTACCCGACTCACCTAATACTGTTTTTTTTTTATTGCGGTATTCATTATATTCATTGAGATGTCGGATTATTATTATTATTATTATTATTTATTATTATTAAGGAGGAAGCGCTAAACCCGTAGGATTATACTGCGCCTGTGGGGGGTAGGGAAGTGGAAGGTATTCAGGTTTAATTCAGGGAACTGGAGCGCATATTCAGTTCCCTAGATCAAGAGCCCCTCTCCAGCATCAAGGAACCTCCCTTGAGGGGTTGAGATGTCGGAATAGCGTTATCAGGTGAATGAGATACCCGGAAGCCTAATTAGTAACTAAGTAGGATGTTATTAGCAATGGTGTAAATAATAAAAGGCGCAACACCGTGAGAGGATCAATATTCAAATAATCCGTACATAATTTTCTTTCTCTTATGTGCGGGCTAATTGTGTATAGCAATATTTTGGTTTCTCTGGTTTACACATCACGCTGAATTATAACAACTGATGTCATACGAATACGTAATAAAAACACAAAGTGCTGTTATAAAAGCTTCATTAGACAACGTTTCGCCTCTACAAGTGCTGAAGAAGGTCGACTAGTGTGGATCGCATCCTGGGACAAAATTGACCTAATTTGCCCGAAATACTCAGCATAACAAGCGGCTTACTATATAGTAATATGTTATTGATGTCAGCTAGGACTGTATACCTTGTACATGTACTTGTAGAAATAAAGATATTATATTATATTAATGGACAGGCGGAACGTTTTCTAAATAAAGCCTCATGGAACTACAATAAATATCTTCATTGCATACTAGCATCCCATCTACTATTTTTCCTGAAAGCAGTAGTGACTCTTGCTGACTTGAACTCAACAGTCTCGGTACTGAAGGTGATGGCTACATTAAATCCATGAACTACGAGTACTTTCAGTTCAGAGGAACCATCTATTAGGAACTGGTGGGAATGTTATCATGTACGGTGGTCGGTATGAGTACATCAGACACACCTGACAGCTGGAAATTATTTGGAGTGACACCAACAATACTGTGTCAGGTTTTAAAATAAATGGAATCTTTAGTAAAGTTGTTTGACGCACATGGCAGTTTACTAACCAATAAAGACGCAGCAGTACTACTAACAACTGCGGACTAACGTTGTCTGCATATATTACATTCAGCTTGATCAGTGTTCCAGAGGGAAGTGTAAAAGTTCAGTTCATAATTATTCACCTTTCATGCAGTGGGCGGAGCGTCATGGAGGGTGGGGAGGAGCCGACAATAACTGTTATTGTAGAATATTGAGGTGCCAGGCCTACTACCACACAGCAGTGTGCAAGAGTAGGGTCTTCTCCTTCCTTGCTTACTACTATCCTGCTAGACCTCACCTACGCTGCCAGGAGCAACCTGTGAGACTAAACTTCCAGTCAACCCCACAGTGATGAAACAGGTGTTTCTAGTGATAGTAATAATGTATGTGTTAGAGACGAGAGGAGCACTGAGTGAGGCTTCAGAGTTGTCCAGGAAGATGACTGTAAGTGAGAGGTGGCTGAAACAGCTCCTGGCTGCCATCTTTCAACCTCACTCTCGCCAGAAGCGCGTCATTGGTCTTCCTCTGGATTCTTTTCATGAGGTATATTATAAACTACGCTTCTTTTCCTACCCTCTTGCATGGGTTTATGTGTATCCAGTCATTACTAAAAAATAATTAAAAATATATGTACATATATATAACTATATACGTAAGATTTCTTTTTCAAATGTGAATATTTTCTCTAGTTTCTCAGTTACTATGTTTTCGTATTTGCATAAAATATCCACCCTAGTACATTTATAATTAGTTATTATAACGTTCTTTCTGTAGTTGTTTAATGTATGAGGATACAGAGTTTAAATACACGAAAGTGTGGAGCTTTCGATTCGCCCCCCCCCCCTTAGAAATATAGATCTGGAAAATTTATATAATTCTCCTAAATGTAGAACACATAAATGAATTATATAATAACTGCACATTAATATATGATGCTGATTTGACTCTTCGAGAAATTTTGAGTGAGGGGGGGATGCAGAACAACCGGGGGAAGTGACGCCGCGCAGAGGAAGCCATTTGTAATTTGTGAGCACTGGTTGTTGTGGGTAGTTCAGCTAATAATTCGACGTCTTCCGAGGCAGATTGGGGAGTTTTCGGCCTGAATTTCTAATAGGAACCCGTGTTAGTTAATGTCCCCTGCTGTAGATTAGATCTCTAGCTGACCAGTGTAGGGTCTAGGTGTCAGGTAGGTGTTGTAGTGTGATCCATCTACAGTAATTAAATGGTAAGTGGTAATACGATTTTTTTGTGTACCCAGCAAGCCTAATCATATACAGTCAACATTATTTTATAATTTACCATTAATAGTATTAATGTTTAATATTGTAATTATTAATTTAATTATTAGGTCTAGGTTTTTGTGAGTGGTGATGAAGTGGGCATCGAGGAAGGTACAGTCCTGCGACCTACTGTGACTTAAGTCCTACTTATCTCACCCAAATTACTTGCCTGTAATAGTTCAGGTAATACTCTGAAAACCTCATGCAGGCTCTTTGCTCACATAATTCATAAAAGATCTCTTACAATACTGTATATACACCAAAGTGACTTAACTCGCAATTTTAATTAAAATTATCTGTATTGTCAGTATATAGACGAATTGCAGCCATAACACAAGTGCAGTCGATAGGCTTTTTACTTGTGCCTCAAGTGGTAGCACCTGCGACCCACAGCTGAGCAATCCGGGTTCGATACTGACAAGAATGAAAATGCTGGACATGTTTCCTTACCAGTGTTTACCAGTATTTACCTAGCAACGAGAAACTTCCTTGGGTGTTGGTTGATTATCGTGGGTTGTATTCCGGGGTGAGTGTTGGTATACCTTACGTAAGTCTGAAACGTGTCCTGTTTCCTGACAAACCTAGCCTAGCCTAGCCTAGCTTAGCTTAGCTTAGCCTAGCCTAGCCTAGCCTAGCCTAGCCTAGCCTAGCCTAGCCTAGCCTAGCCTAGCCTAGCCTAGCCTAGCCTAGCCTAGCCTAACCTAGCCTAACCTGTAAATTCAACGTTGTAAGAAAACTAACAAATTAATCTCAATTTAATATAAACGATATTAAACAAGAAACAGCATTATAATGAGTATATTCAAAGCACATACGACATCATGCCACTAGGATGTCAATTGAATATTCTGCAGCCACCAGCTAGCTTATATAATGCCAGCCGGGTAATGCTCTGAAATATATAGTTTTATAAGTAATTTCGAGGATATTTGTGCTAAATATATAGTGAAGTAATTATATAAAAAATACTCTAAATATCAACATATACAAAAAATAGTTGTAGAGAGTTTATTTCTCATCAGGAAACAGCAATATTTTCTGCAGAGGATATATATGCTGGGAAATTTATTTCTCTCGGCGTATATATACTGAGTTTACTTTAATTCCTATTTTAAGGTTTAAAGCATTCTTGTCCGGTGATGAAAGGGTTACACGCAACCTTAATGACCCTAGCGTAGTCGATACCCAGGTAGGTCAAATGTCAGGTCAGGACAAGTGTTTCCTGACGCGGGTCTTAGATGATGACCCGCAGCTGGAGGTTTTGGTCATCTGACCGAGGATTTTCGCTATAATTATAACCATTTGTCAATAAATGAACGGAAGGGTAGACGAATGGCTCGAACCGCGGTCCGTTAATTGACAGTCCGACGCTCTACCGTCTACACTAACCCATTCCTCTGTCGATACCCTGATTTAGGTTAGGTAAGGTTCGTCAGGAAACAGGACAAGTGTTTCCTGACGCGGGTCTTAGTCAGATGATGACTCGCTTCTGGTTATCTGACCGAGGCCTTTCACTGGCTTACCGGTCCACCCCTTTAAAAATTATGGGAGTAGTTATAACCATTTAGTGGTACCCTGATACTGCACATGTGTTTTAACTGATCAGATTGTCGGTACTGAAAACTACTGATACACCTGTCTGGAAACTGTTGTATCTTATATAAATATATATATTATATATATATATATATATATATTATATTATATAATATATTATATATATATATATATATATATATATATATATTAATTAATAATTTAGTATTTTTAGTATATTTTTAATTTAATTTTATATGATATGTCACCTATTATTTAAAAAACATATAAAAATAAAAGAGTTTAAGTCCGTTATTATTTGCAAGATAGTTTTGTAACACTTACTGCAATACAGTCCCATATCCACCACATAGCCAAGAAAATTTCCAAATCAGTAGGAATCCTTTCCAAGATACGATACTATGTACCACAAACGACTTTCCTTACCCTGTAACACTCTCTAATATATCCTTACCTCACCTATGGTATTTGTGCCTTGGGCTCAAATACCACCTTTAGACCCTTAATAATCCAACGAAAAGCTGGTGTGCGGGTGATAACCAGCTCCTGGGCTAGACAGCACACACCACCACTTTTCAAAAGACTCAACTTGCTAAATATACAAGATATACACTCTTATTATTGTGCCTACTACATATACAGAACATTAAACCCCACTGTAAACCCTCCCCTAAAACTAATCCTCGACAGTTACAACAGAATGCACAGTCACAACACAAGGCATAAGGCACTTTTCAACATCTCTCGAAACTATGTATTGTGCCAAAACAAAAGCATTCACATTGCTAAACTCACAAACTAGTATTTAGTCACTTAGCCATAATACCAACTTACCTCATAATTTGTAATATTTTAAATTTAAGATCTAATCAAAGTCTGCCCGAAATGCCTAGCCATGTTAGGTGTTCTAGTGGTACACTCTGTAATTATTATTTTACTACATGTAAACCACACAATAACCAAATTCTGTAAATTCAACATTGTAATCCTTATAGAGAATAAACTTTGAATTTGAAGTCCTGGAACTCGCTACCGGAACAAGGAAAGGATCCCCTGACAGCTTATAATTTAGGACTTTGCTAAAAAAACATCTTATCTCACAATATTAACCAAATCAACCAAAACATCTGCTAACTAGTTTTATTATGTGACCTCTAGGCTCTTAATTCTGTCATTCCATAAAATATTACCCACCTGAAGCATTACTCGTAGATTTTGTGTGCAATTTCAGAATTATTTTACCGAACCCAACTCCACCTTACTACCTCTCACTTGTATTAAGTTTAAATAAGATTGTAAAACAGTTAACCACTACTTTTTGTCTAGTTTTAAGTATAGTTACTATGTACTATTATCTTATCTAGTTTTAATTAGTTACTATATATTAGGATTAGTTTGCGCAAAATGCCTGGGCATGATAATGGCTATCTTTGTACTAAGTAAATCAGAATTGTAATTACAACCTTTACAAAGAAACAAACTTTACTAGTAGCGAAGGTATGGTTATACCGGATATGACAGTTGGTTGTAAATGGTGAGGATATCGACAAACTGTGGAAAAGGATACGTGGCGAAGCATTTCCTTCGAGTGTCCTGAACTGTACACAAATGTTCAAGGTTGCCACGGTGACATTCATGGGATCCTGCATCACCGACCATAAACATAAAAATACTTAAAAAAAGTGGATTGCCAAAAATTCTGGGTTTACCAATAAACTGCTGAGGTGACCGCTTGCCTACCTGTGTTGACGATAGTCTCGGCATCATCATATGCAGCTCCGGAGTTCAAATATCCGTTGAATAGTGAATAATATGTTTATTATAAACCCCATACCCATCCTGTGGGTGGTAGTCACCCCATACCCATCCTGTGGGTGGTAGTCACCCCATACCCATCCTGTGGGCGGTTGTCACCCCATACCCATCCTGTGGGCGGTAGTCACCCCATACCCATCCTGTGGGCGGTAGTCACCCCATACCCATACTGTGGGCGGTAGTCACCCCATACCCATCCTGTGGGCGGTAGTCACCCCATACCCATCCTGTGGGCGGTAGTCACCCCATACCCATCCTGTGGGCGGTAGTCACCCCATACCCATCCTGTGGGCGGTAGTCACCCCATACCCATCCTGTGGGCGGTAGTCAAAACATTACAGAGGTACATAATGGGTCCAGGGACTGGGCCCCAAAGTTATGATAGCTGAACTAGTTACAAAGGTAATGAACTCCAGGTAGATCTGGTCACAATCATGACCAAGTTACAAAGGTAATGAATCATCTACACGTCTATACCTGGTTTCAATCATGAACAAATTACAAAGTAATGAGCCATTCACACGTCCACATCCAGTTACATTTCGTTTGGTTTACATCTGGTGGTGATTTAACCTGCCAAAGATACTTGTAACCCAGCCGGAGCCGGGCGGTAGTGACATCCAAGAGTCTGCTTATTTTGTTGGATGCACCGTAGACATGTGGATCCTCCTGCATGATGGAATGATGATAGATGGACTGACTTGTGTCAATCTCCCCGAGTCTTAAGTCAATAAAATTCAGTTGAAGTTCTTTTCGTATTCTCAAACTACTAACTGACAATCCAAGATTGTAACCTACTCCTGTTTGAAAACATACAACTAAGCCAGTTCATTAGTTCT
Organism: Cherax quadricarinatus; assembly: GCF_026875155.1. Classification (NCBI taxonomy): domain Eukaryota; kingdom Metazoa; phylum Arthropoda; class Malacostraca; order Decapoda; family Parastacidae; genus Cherax; species Cherax quadricarinatus. Next base: position 17,469,955 of record NC_069432.1, on the reverse strand, counting down.
ATCATGCATCTGAAGACCGATGTGAGATGGAATCCACAGCATGTGCACTCTGACTCCATTGTCCACCATCCTACCATACCTGTGTCTGGCTTCTGACACAAGCATGCCACAATTTATGCTTAATGAGTTGAGAGCATTTATGGATGACAGAATCAGTTCAGTTAAAGTGTCATTCTTAGATACATGGACGCATTTGAGTGCAAGGAGTATGGCACAATTCTGTTTGAAGGGTAGAGGCCCAGTTATTGATGCGTGCACCAATTTCTTTCTGAGAGCCATCACTGTATGACAACAGCAGCACTACCAGCTGCACCAGCGGATTGGTGAACAGAACCATCAACATAAATAATTTGTGTAAAAGTGTGCTGTGTGACTGAGTTATCAGTACAGCTTAAGGCATCATGTTTGGCTTCAAGAAGAAACTTGGGTTGTGATTTAAGAAGTAAATCAGAGGGATGGTAGTTTGGAATTGGGTAATTACCACGGAGCGGGGAAGTGCAGTTGTTGCCGTGACATTATTCATGTGAATGTCGGTTTCAGTTTTTTCGATCCATGTGGAGGGGTGTTCACCAGTGCTGATGAAAGTTTGAAGGGCTTCTGTGCACAGAGCTTCGGCAAACAGACTGGGAAAATTTGTCAATGGTCTCAGTGCTCACACACACTCGTTGTCGTGAGTTCGCATTGTTTTCGTTATTGTAAAAATACAACTGATGTTAGAGGTAAAACGTTTTAAGGAAAATCGGAGGCATGAAGTGATCTGCACTGCTAGGATGGTCGCTGATGTTATTTTCCCTTATTAAACTGTATGATAATGTTAATAAACAAGGGACCGATGGTCAAGTAGTGGTGGAATAAAGAACTTTGTGGTATGATAAACAGGAGTGATAGATGGTGTTCGTGTTTTCTTTTTGCGTCTGATGTACAGGCGAGTGGTTGTATGTAAAGCTGGATTTATCCCATTACAAAGTTAGATATCACTTATGTTCTTCCTCCTGCAGGTGGAGTGGTCGCTAAACTTCCCCTTCGACACCTTCACCTTCTACAGGTCCAAGTTAAGGCTCGCCATCCTCATTCACTCGCCCTTCCCGGTCGGTATCACGGTCAAACGCCGAAAGCGGTTTGCAAACGTTACCCTTGACGACATTCAGTTCTTGGACGACCCATTCGACATCACTCGACCCCTCGCTCACTGGCACCCGGCCGAGCATGGCGACCCTGTACAGTGGCACTCGAAGTCGATGCGTGCCGCCCGACAGGAGCGAGCGTCCCTCTATAAACATCTGGAGGACCTCTTTCGAAAGTAAGTAAATGGTTCTTATTTATGATCTATAATTTGTTTCAATAACTAAAATTTTTATTCATGTGTTTTAAACGTATAACTCGGCACAACACATTTTTAATTAGCGAAACATAGGGATACCATGTCTATTGTGAAGTTTTTCCTGATGGGTTATGAATGTTCGAAGATACTCCCTGCTTTGTTGACACTCAGCAACTTGCCTCGTTGATGTTGACAATAAGAAAGATGCCTCGTTGATGTTGACAGCGATTAACCTGCCTCGTTGATGTTGACAGCGATTAACCTGCCTCGTTGATGTTGACAGCGATTAACCTGCCTCGTTGATGTTGAGAACAGACAAGCTGCCTCGTTGATGTTGACAACAGACAACCTTGCTCGTTGAAGTTAAGAAAAAAGCAGTCTGCCTTGTTGATGGCCACAACGAGCGACCTACGAAGACAGTGTTTCTTCTGTCGAGGACATAGATATGAAAGCGCATCACCAAGCTGTCAACATACTGTAATAAAGTTGGTAGAATTACCGACAATATGTAAAGTAAAAGGACACAAGTGCAACTAATGTGACATTTATTGTGGCAACGTTTCGCTCTCCAGGAGCTTTATCAAGCCATTACAAACAATACATGGACACAGAGGGTATATAAAGGCTCAGAGTGAGGTGAATACTAGTGAGGTACCATTTCGATGTTCACTAGTGGTAGTAGTAGTAGTAGTGGTAGTGACAAAAGTAATACAATATGGTAGAGCAATTAATTCGTACATGAGTAAAAGGATATAAAAGCTATTACTTGGGTAATGTTACCCACATTAGTTGCACTTGTGTCCTTTTACTTTACATGTCAACATACTGTAACCAAGACTCGGTGTTGGGAACGAGAGAAGTATCCTTCGGCTTGAGAAGCCTTCTCAAGCTTTTAGGATAACACCCATAAGTTTTATTTGTGTGGGAAAATTTGTCAGTGCACTAATTTTAAAAAGAAGCTTGGAATTCGTTTGATAACTGGAGACTGCCCTTTAAGAGGCATTAAATTTTCAGAGTTTGTTTTCGAGAAAGGAAAGTTCTCCCATGAGATGGGGTTCTCATGTGCTTTCTTTGATATAATTTGGCTTGAAGCAGCAGTTTTTGTTAGTTACTAACGGTTCGTAGGTCTAGGATCAAATTTGGGTAGCCTAATTTCAGCAATTTTTTTTTTATTTATTTCTTATGTTTTTTTATTTATTTCTTATGTTTTTTTATTAATTTATTTTTTATTTATTTATTAGGAAGAACGAGACCTGAGACGACACTTTCCTTCAAGTTGTCCTAAGTGAATATAAGTGTATGCCGCTGGGAGAGTGTAGGATATTATACTCCGTGAATTATAGTTCTTTTGTTCCTAATCATAAGAGCGTCTAATAAGAGGAGTTTTCTTCCTTTACTTTATTCTTGAACTAAATAATGGGAATTAAATTGTTGAGATGTGTAAAAAATGAAGCAGGATTCTCCCCGTTTCTGGTTCCACTTAGTGACGATATTCTCCTCCTCCTCCTTCTCCTCCTCCTCCTCCTCCTCCTCCTCCTCCTCCTCCTCCTCCGGCTCCTCCTCCTCCTCCTCCTCCTCCTCCTCCTCCTCCTCCTCCTCCTCCTCCTCCTCCTCCTCCTCCTCCTCCTCCTCCGGCTCCTCCTCCTCCGGCTCCTTCTCCCCTCTTCCTCCTCCTCCTCCTCCTCCTCCCCTCTTCCTCCCCCTCCTCCTCCGGCTCCTCCTCCTCCCCTCTTCCTCTTCCTCCTCCTCTGGCTCCTCCTCCCCGGCTCCTCCTCCTCCTCCTCCTCCTCCTCCTCCTCCTCCTCCTCCCCCTCTTCCTCTTCCTCGTCCTCCGGCTCCTCCTCCTCCTCCTCCTCCTCCTCCTCCTCCTCCCTCCTCCTCCTCCTCCTCCTCCTCCTCCTCCTCCTCCTCCTCCTCCTCCTCCTCCTCCTCCTCCTCCTCCTCCCAGGTCTGACAGAAATGGTAGGATGGCTCTCGAAATATTCTATATTGTCTAAAAGAGGAGAGGTTCCTTGATGCCGGTGGAGGGCTCTTGATCCAGAAAACTGACTCTGTCCTCTTTTTTGTATCGGACTTGATTGCCTCCTCTTTTCCAGGCGGTATACGACCCTGCGAGTTTAGCGCTTCTATAATAATGAAGGAGAAAGAGAACTACCACTATCATATGTAGTTTTATATGAAAATTATTATTAATTTAATTCGTGTTAAGCGTTAAACTCATGTGGGTTTAGGAAGCGCGTCTGTTTCGGGCTCAGGATACAGAAGATCAAGCCTCTTATCTGAAGAAATCTTCCGGGAAGGTAGTGATCAAACTCACTGGTGGAGGAAATGATTCACGGTGTTGAGATATTTAGTAAGAAATTCACTATATCTTCAAAGAAGAATTTTCTTGGGAAAATTCTGGAGTTGTCAGCCGCGAATGTGACCTTCAAGACTACAGAATGTTATGAGTCACCTTCAGTTCCAGTACTACACAGTGCTCAGCGTGTGTGTGGAGTTCCAGTACTACACAGTGTTCAGCGTGTGTGTGGAGTTCCAGTACTACACAGTGCTCAGCGTGTGTGTGGAGTTCCAGTACTACACAGTGTTCAGCGTGTGTGTGGAGTTCCAGCACTGCACAGTGTTCAGCGTGTGTGTGGAGTTCCAGCACTACACAGTGTTCAGCGTGTGTGTGGAGTTCCAGCACTGCAATGTTCAGCGTGTGTGTGGAGTTCCAGCACTACACAGTGTTCAGCGTGTGTGTGGAGTTCCAGCACTACACAGTGTTCAGCGTGTGTGTGGAGTTCCAGCACTACACAGTGTTCAGCGTGTGTGTGGAGTTCCAGTACTACACAGTGTTCAGCGTGTGTGTGGAGTTCCAATACTACACAGTGTTCAGCGTGTGTGTGGAGTTCCAGTACTACACAGTGTTCAGCGTGTGTGTGGAGTTCCAGTACTACACAGTGTTCAGCGTGTGTGTGGAGTTCCAATACTACACAGTGTTCAGCGTGTGTGTGGAGTTCCAATACTACACAGTGTTCAGCGTGTGTGTGGAGTTCCAATACTACACAGTGTTCAGCGTGTGTGTGGAGTTCCAATACTACACAGTGTTCAGCGTGTGTGTGGAGTTCCAGCACTACACAGTGTTCAGCGTGTGTGTGCAGTTCCAGTACTACACAGTGTTCAGCGTGTGTGTGGAGTTCCAATACTACACAGTGTTCAGCGTGTGTGTGCAGTTTCAGTACTACACAGTGTTCAGCGTGTGTGTGGAGTTCCAGTACTACACAGTGTTCAGCGTGTGTGTGGAGTTCCAGCACTACACAGTGTTCAGCGTGTGTGTGGAGTTCCAGTACTACACAGTGTTCAGCGTGTGTGTGGAGTTCCAGCACTACACAGTGTTCAGCGTGTGTGTGGAGTTCCAGTACTACACAGTGTTCAGCGTGTGTGTGGAGTTCCAATACTACACAGTGTTCAGCGTGTGTGTGGAGTTCCAGTACTACACAGTGTTCAGCGTGTGTGTGGAGTTCCAGTACTACACAGTGTTCAGCATGTGTGTGGAGTTCCAATACTACACAGTGTTCAGCGTGTGTGTGGAGTTCCAATACTACACAGTGTTTAGCGTGTGTGTGGAGTTCCAGTACTACACAGTGTTCAGCGTGTGTGTGGAGTTCCAGTACTACACAGTGTTCAGCGTGTGTGTGTGGAGTTCCAGCACTACACAGTGTTCAGCGTGTGTGTGGAGTTCCAGTATTACACAGTGTTCAGCGTGTGTGTGGAGTTCCAGCACTACACAGTGTTCAGCGTGTGTGTGGAGTTCCAGTACTACACAGTGTTCAGCGTGTGTGTGGAGTTCCAGCACTACACAGTGTTCAGCGTGTGTGTGGAGTTCCAGCACTACACAGTGGTCAGCGTGTGTGTGGAGTTCCAGTACTACACAGTGTTCAGCGTGTGTATGGAGTTCCAGTACTACACAGTGTTCAGCGTGTCTGTGGAGTTCCAATACTACACAGTGTTCAGCGTGTGTGTGTGGAGTTCCAGCACTACACAGTGTACAGCGTGTGTGTGGAGTTCCAGCACTACACAGTGTTCAGCGTGTGTGTGGAGTTCCAGTACTACACAGTGTTCAGCGTGTGTGGAGTTCCAATACTACACAGTGTTCAGCGTGTGTGTGGAGTTCCAGCACTACACAGTGTTCAGCGTGTGTGTGTAGTTCCAGCACTACACAGTGTTCAGCGTGTGTGTGGAGTTCCAGTACTACACAGTGTTCAGCGTGTGTGTGTGGAGTTCCAGTACTACACAGTGTTCAGCGTGTGTGTGGAGTTCCATTACTACACAGTGTTCAGCGTGTGTGTGGAGTTCCAGCACTACACAGTGTTCAGCGTGTGTGTGGAGTTCCAGCACTACACAGTGTTCAGCGTGTGTGTGGAGTTCCAGCGCTACACAGTGTTCAGCGAGTGTGTGGAGTTCCAGTACTACACAGTGTTCAGCGTGTGTGTGTGGAGTTCCAGTACTACACAGTGTTCAGCGTGTGTGTGTGTGGAGTTCTAGTACTACACAGTGTTCAGCATGTGTGTGGAGTTCCAATACTACACAGTGTTCAGCGTGTGTGTGGAGTTCCAGCACTACACAGTGTTCAGCGTGTGTGTGGAGTTCCAGTACTACACAGTGTTCAGCGTGTGTGTGTGTGGAGTTCCAGTACTACACAGTGTTCAGCGTGTGTGTGTGTGGAGTTCCAGTACTACACAGTGTTCAGCGTGTGTGTGTGTGTGGAGTTCCAGTACTACACAGTGTTCAGCGTGTGTGTGGAGTTCCAATACTACACAGTGTTCAGCGTGTGTGTGGAGTTCCAGCACTACACAGTGTTCAGCGTGTGTGTGGAGTTCCAGCACTACACAGTGTTCAGCGTGTGTGTGGAGTTCCAGCACTACACAGTGTTCAGCGTGTGTGTGGAGTTCCAGCACTACACAGTGGTCAGCGTGTGTGTGGAGTTCCAGCACTACACAGTGTTCAGCGTGTGTGTGGAGTTCCAGCACTACACAGTGGTCAGCGTGTGTGTGGAGTTCCAGCACTACACAGTGTTCAGCGTGTGTGTGGAGTTCCAGCACTACACAGTGGTCAGCGTGTGTGTGGAGTTCCAGCACTACACAGTGGTCAGCGTGTGTGTGGAGTTCCAGCACTACACAGTGGTCAGCGTGTGTGTGGAGTTCCAGCACTACACAGTGGTCAGCGTGTGTGTGGAGTTCCAGCACTACACAGTGGTCAGCGTGTGTGTGGAGTTCCAGCACTACACAGTGGTCAGCGTGTGTGTGGAGTTCCAATACTACACAGTGGTCAGCGTGTGTGTGGAGTTCCAGCACTACACAGTGGTCAGCGTGTGTGTGGAGTTCCAGCACTACACAGTGGTCAGCGTGTGTGTGGAGTTCCAGCACTACACAGTGGTCAGCGTGTGTGTGGAGTCCCGATGCGCTCTACCTCCACAATATTGAAGTATCAATAGGCCAATTTGAAAAGCCAAGTTTATGGGATGATCGCATTTTGTATTTTTTATGAATATTAGCAGTAATATTTTGTTATTGTTGACACTGTAGTGTGGAACCTGTATAAAAGTGAATTCATAATTTCATGTGAGAACCTCATCCATTTCCTAGAAGGGCCACATGTGGCCCTCGGGCCACATGTGACCCTCGGGCTGCAGGTGACCCTCGGGCTGCATGTGACCCTCGGGCCGCAAGTGACCCTCGGGCCGCAGGTGGCCCGCGGGCCGCAAGTTGGAGACCTCTGCTCTAGGTGTATATAAAAATTTAATAATTTTCCAGATTTCACAAGTAATTTTCTTGAGAAAATGCAATTGAAAATTTGCATAAATACTTGACGTAAGATGTTTCACTAATTTTTAGTTCTAAAGAAATTACTTTAAAGTTAAATTTCCTGTAATTAGTACGAAAATTGTATATTAAAAAAAATTGTGTTAATTAGGCTTCAAACATTTCGGAAAAATTTATTTATTTAAGCCTAGTATCATAAAAGATAATTTTTTTGTCATTTCTATTATTTGGATATATTGAACGTTCTTATAAATAATTTTGAAATACTAATAATTAACAATAAATGGACAAATAAATATATTCATAAATGAATCAGGCACATGGATAAAGAATATATTAAAAAAACTCGATATCTTCAAATATTTATCATTAACTTATATGTTACAATATAAAAGTACAAGAAATATTACACGAGTGATGTTGATGATCATGAGATCAATGTACAGTGTATATGGCACACGTCACATGTTTATATGGCACACGTCACATGTTTATATGGCACACGTCACATGTTTATATAGCACACATCACAGGTTTATATTAACAATGGTAACTTTATACAAAAAGATAGTTGTGACGATGCTGTCAAACGACGAAGCTGCTGGAGGTTCCCTTCCAAAGGCTGCCTCTGCCAAAATATGTTCTTGCTCAACAACTCCGATAGTACTACAGTAATTTGTATCGCTGAGAGATAATACAGTATCAGAAAACATTCCCGACAAACAGTGGTTCCAGAAGAGCTCCAGTAGAAGAGAGAAGCTCACAACTATAAGAGGTTTTGGACAGCATATGGAAGGAGGTCGAAGACGGAGTTGTGACACTGGTAGAAGCGCTCCTCACACCTGCCGTTCAGTTTACCATGTAACTCAGCCTCCAGGAAGTGGTCATACTCCTTCCTCTCCTCCACAGTGTCTGGTCGACCAGCCAGCGAGGGTCTGGAGTGCGGAGAAGAATGATGTGTTAAAGTATTTCAGAGGAAGATGAAGAAGAAATTAAAGTTGAAGGATGAAAATGCATTGTGGTATAGAAGGGCCCTTGAAACAAAGGCCAGAAGAAGAAAACTTTATTTAGATTAATAATTCCTGAATGTTTATAACCCAGGGTTACCATAGAAAGCCTAGCTCTCTGGCTTATTTCTATGGAGTTCCGTTTAGGTTCTTTCCCAGGACTGCGATCCACAACAGTTAACTAGTTCCTCGGTTTCTATTAGCTGATAGATACCAAGAACAGTAGGTGTTAGGAGACTTGCTCACAAGTCTCTCCTCGACAGAGTTCGACCTCGAATAGTTTTGCTTGTGACAAAACAGTTTATGAAGCTAATAGAAAAAAGTAGCTTAAATATATGAAAAAATGGTGTAACAACTGATAAACAATTGGTGTTCAAGTGAACACTAGCCTACATCACTATTAAGTTATTACGAGAGTCAGAAGTAACAGTGGAAAAGCAGGCATGAGGTGGCTATTTAAATTTAAAAAAAAATGAATGGATTTCCTCATTAAAAATTACTTGGAGAAAAGGAATAAAGGAAAATACTATGAAAATAATGAAAGACTTTATATGACTAGAGGAGTGATAAGTGTTATCAAGGTGCAGAACCAGCTGGTGCTGTGTCATAGACTGTGCCATTAGGTGTTATCAAGGTGCAAAACCAGCAGTGCTGTGTGATAGACTGTGCCATTAGGTGTTATCAAGGTGCAGAACCAGCAGTGCTGTGTGATAGACTGTGCCATTAGGTGTTATCAAGGTGCAGAAACCAGCAGTGCTGTGTGATAGACTGTGCCATTAGGTGTTATCAAGGTGCAGAACCAGCAGTGCTGTGTGATAGACTGTGCCATTAGGTGTTATCAAGGTGCAGAACCAGCAGTGCTGTGTGATAGACTGTGCCATTAGGTGTTATCAAGGTGCAGAACCAGCAGTGCTGTGTGTGATAGACTGTGCCATTAGGTGTTATCAAGGTGCAGAACCAGCAGTGCTGTGTGATAGACTGTGCCATTAGGTGTTATCAAGGTGCAGAACCAGCAGTGCTGTGTGATAGACTGTGCCATTAGGTGTTATCAAGGTGCAGAAACCAGCAGTGCTGTGTGATAGACTGTGCCATTAGGTGTTATCAAGGTGCAGAACCAGCAGTGCTGTGTGATAGACTGTGCCATCAGGTGTTATCAAGGTGCAGAACCAGCAGTGCTGTGTGATAGACTGTGCCATCAGGTGTTATCAAGGTGCAGAACCAGCTGGTGCTGTGTGATAGACTGTGCCATCAGGTGTGATCAAGGTGCAGAATCAGCTGGTGCTGTGTGATAGACTGTGCCATCAGGTGTGATCAAGGTGCAGAACCAGCAGTGCTGTGTGAGAGACTGTGCCATCAGGTGTGATCAAGGTGCAGAACCAGCTGGTGCGGGTGTGATAGACTGTGCCATCAGGTGTGATCAAGGTGCAGAACCAGCAGTGCTGTGTGATAGACTGTGCCATCAGGTGTGATCAAGGTGCAGAACCAACTGGTGCTGTGTGATAGACTGTGCCATCAGGTGTTATCAAGGTGCAGAACCAGCAGTGCTGTGTGATAGACTGTGCCATCAGGTGTGATCAAGGTGCAGAACCAGCAGTGCTGTGTGATAGACTGTGCCATCAGGTGTGATCAAGGTGCAGAACCAACTGGTGCTGTGTGATAGATTGTGCCATCAGGTGTTATCAAGGTGCAGAACCAGCAGTGCTGTGTGATAGACTGTGCCATCAGGTGCTATCAAGGTGCAGAACCAGCTGGTGCTGTGTGATAGACTGTGCCATCAGGTGTTATCAAGGTGCAGAACCAGCTGGTGCTGTGTGATAGATTGTGCCATCAGGTGTGATCAAGGTGCAGAACCAGCAGTGCTGTGTGATAGACTGTGCCATCAGGTGTGATCAAGGTGCAGAACCAACTGGTGCTGTGTGATAGATTGTGCCATCAGGTGTTATCAAGGTGCAGAACCAGCAGTGCTGTGTGATAGACTGTGCCATCAGGTGCTATCAAGGTGCAGAACCAGCTGGTGCTGTGTGATAGACTGTGCCATCAGGTGTTATCAAGGTGCAGAACCAGCTGGTGCTGTGTGATAGACTGTGCCATCAGGTGTGATCAAGGTGCAGAACCAGCTGGTGCTGTGTGATAGACTGTGCCATCAGGTGTTATCAAGGTGCAGAACCACCCTGGTGCTGTGTGATAGATTGTGCCATCAGGTGTGATCAAGGTGCAGAACCAGCAGTGCTGTGTGATAGACTGTGCCATCAGGTGTGATCAAGGTGCAGAACCAACTGGTGCTGTGTGATAGATTGTGCCTTCAGGTGTTATCAAGGTGCAGAACCAGCAGTGCTGTGTGATAGACTGTGCCATCAGGTGTTATCAAGGTGCAGAACCAGCTGGTGCTGTGTGATAGACTGTGCCATCAGGTGTTATCAAGGTGCAGAACCAGCAGTGCTGTGTGATAGACTGTGCCATTAGGTGTTATCAAGGTGCAGAACCAGCAGTGCTGTGTGATAGACTGTGCCATCAGGTGTTATCAAGGTGCAGAACCAGCAGTGCTGTGTGATAGACTGTGCCATCAGATGTTATCAAGGTGCAGAACCAGCAGTGCTGTGTGATAGACTGTGCCATCAGGTGTGATCAAGGTGCAGAACCAGCAGTGCTGTGTGATAGACTGTGCCATCAGGTGTGATCAAGGTGCAGAACCAGCAGTGCTGTGTGATAGACTGTGCCATCAGGTGTGATCAAGGTGCAGAACCAGCAGTGCTGTGTGATAGACTGTGCCATCAGGTGTGATCAAGGTGCAGAACCAGCTGGTGCTGTGTGATAGACTGTGCCATCAGGTGTGATCAAGGTGCAGAACCAGCTGGTGCTGTGTGATAGACTGTGCCATCAGGTGTGATCAAGGTGCAGAACCAGCTGGTGCTGTGTGATAGACTGTGCCATCAGGTGTGATCAAGGTGCAGAACCAGCAGTGCTGTGTGATAGACTGTGCCATCAGGTGTGATCAAGGTGCAGAACCAGCAGTGCTGTGTGATAGATTGTGCCATCAGGTGTGATCAAGGTGCAGAACCAGCAGTGCTGTGTGATAGACTGTGCCATCAGGTGTGATCAAGGTGCAGAACCAGCAGTGCTGTGTAATAGACTGTGCCATCAGGTGTGATCAAGGTGCAGAACCAGCAGTGCTGTGTGATAGACAGTGCCATCTGGTGTGATCAAGGTGCAGAACCAGCAGTGCTGTGTGATAGACTGTGCCATCAGGTGTGATCAAGGTGCAGAACCAGCAGTGCTGTGTGATAGACTGTGCCATCAGGTGTGATCAAGGTGCAGAACCAGCAGTGCTGTGCCAGTTCTAGTCATGTTTTTAAGTCATTTGCTAAAGGAAAAAAAATGATTTAATACAAAAACAAAACTAATCAGATGGGAAACATGAATGTTGATGACTCTCATTGTAACATTGTGCTGGAGGTTATTGTAGATAAACACACGCTCCACTTAATGTACAAATTTTGGGTTAAGTGGTAAGAACACCTGATTGAAAGATCTTATAGTAACAATAAACAACAAAATTATCGTCATGCGACAATGTGTTACTGCTAGTAATATGTAACTTTCAAAACATGTAGTTATTAATTCTTGTGTATGTTAAGGTGCGCAACTCTCATGTCATTTCCACACTCAGAGACACATAACCCAAAGAGAAAAAATCTCAGACGTGCAAGAAAAATTTTCCATTCCGCAACTAAGAAATATTTGCCACGAAGAAACTAAGGCCGAAAAAAAATATTAAAATAGTATATGAGATATAATAACCAGCAGTGGTTTCCTGAAAATCTGAGAAAATGTAAATACTTTTGGTACAAAGAGCTGCGTGGACAAGAGGACACTATGAAGTAGCGGGAAAACGAGATAAAATATATTCAAGGAACTACGTATTTGTAAATAGATTATTTGACGAATGAAATAAGCTCTAGGAAGAGAATGCGTGTGCTAAAATTATTTTGAGGTTTAAAAGTAATTCTTATAAATTAAAATATGACGATGGCAAACCAAAAGAAAGACTGATATTGCAGCTACAAATAGGTAATTGCATGTAACTAGCAACACGGAAACTCAAACAAGTAACTACACACAAAGTAATTCTGATGTGCACAATGTGAAATTCATCGACACCATGCCCAGCCCTTCTAGGGTAGGTTAAGTGCCTGAGCCCGAGCTTGCAGCTCATAATCCTGTCATTCCCATTAGCCCCCTTGGGGCGAGGGTGGCAGACCAGAGGGGTCTAGCTTCTCCCTACGAGAAGCTAGGCCTGGGTACAGTTGGTCCTAAAGATGAGGAGGTACTTGTGCCTCCTCCCATGGGAGACTTAGGTCTCAGACACTCCCTAAACAGGGAGTCAACGCCGGGCAACCACTTGGAAAAGGCCCGGGCCGGGAGAATACCGGCGAATCTTTAATAATAATAATAATGTGAAATTCCCCCTAACACTAACATGCTTCAATCCACAGCTACGTCCTCTGCAGTACTCACGTCAGGAGTGTGTTGAGCAAGTCTCCGAAGAGACCCTGGTCGAAGGGCGCCTCAGCCACTTCGCAGATGGTTCTCAGGAGACACTTGCGTCCGTCCATCTCAACTCTGTCCTCACAGAATCAGATTAGTTGTGTGAAAACATGGACAAAAATCATTAAAAGAATTTAGGTTTTTAATTACCAAAAACTAACAAAATCTTTGTACACTATACAAAATATTCTAATTACAGAATGCTGAAATTAAGGCAACATAAAAATCGTAACGTTCATAAAAACGTCAAAGTTTCATAATTTGTTCCATTATACTAAGAAAAACTTCGTTTCATAATGTATTCAGTCTTAACACACATACGAGTTGGAAGTCAGTTTCTGTGTATGTCAAGGTTGCTTCCTCCATATCACAGAAATGCATTTCAGCTAACACCATATACTGATGACATTATACTGTACAAGTAGGAATCAGCAGTTGGTTATAATTATAACCATGATTTTTAAAGGGGTGGACCGGTAAGCCAGCGGAAGGTCTCGGTCAGATGAGCAAAAGCTCTAACGGCGGATCATCGTCCAAGACCTGTGTCAAGTACCACTTGTCCTGTTTCCTGATGAACTTTACCTAACGTAACTTAACTAACGTTCCACCAGAGTCAGAGATCATGCAAAACTGTGTCATGTGCAACATCTGCCTGGCTCTGTGATCGTCAGCTACTCTCATGTGAAAATTCAGGAAAAATAACCATTAAAAGCGTAGCAACATGGAGAGAGATTTTAGCACATGACTCACGAAATCGTAATGACACGATTGTAAACAAACCACACCACGGACGGGATTTGAACCCCCGGTCAGAGTCTCAAAACTCCAGACGCGACGGTCTGGAGTTTTGAGACTCTCTGACCGCGGGTTCAAATCCCGTCCGTGGTATGGTTTAGCACATATCTGTCAATACAACGTGAATTTACTCTTGAAAGAAATCTCTGACGAGGAACCTTATCAAAATATGTATAAAACTTAAGATAGATCACATCTGGTACTTTCCTTTCACTGAATATATTAAAAACAAATTTTTAAAAAGTTCATGTTGTATTTTTTTAATTAGTTTGTGATCACTAGAATGTCAACATTGTACAATATAATCTCGACCAACATTTGTTGACCAAATACTGAAGATACGCTAAAGAAAAGCTCTTTATTATTCCCTCTTCAAGATTCGTGTGAAATTTGTAAATTTCCTCTCCAGTGGCAAGAAAAACTTATCTAATCCCAAGCAACTCTTCCCTTACGCCCACAGAAGTCTGTTGCTGATTCTCACATCTATTAAATATTGTGTTGTCTTGAGACTTGAACACAATTCTGTACACTCCAGCCAAGCACTGTTTTGCTTCGTAGGAAATAACAAACTTGCTTATGACTCAACTGGCCTAGATGTAATCTTTCAGCGTCACATACGCACGCGTTATGCTGCTTCCCTCGATGTCTCAGTCAAACAACAAACTGTGTCGACATGTCAACTTCTTTTGCGCTTTATCTGGTGTGCAGTTGATGCTCTCGACTTGAGCTCCTAAGTTTACATATCATTATATAGCAAGAGATCCGTAATTATCATCCTGTGATCCGCTTGTTAAACCGTGCTAAGGAGAGACCCACATTGACCGTAGGTGTTACAACGTTATTATGAGACCACCAGTGACCACACAGGTGGTCTCCTAACATAGGTGGTCTCCTAACAACGTTGTAACACCTACGCTCAATTTGATTCTCTCCTTAGAACGGGTTAACAAGCGGGTCAGAGGTTTATAATTACGGATGTAATTAAAGTCGGTACCTGACGAGCCGGGCTGTGGCTCGTACGTTGGATTGCGTGCAGCCAGCAGTAACAGCCTGGTTGATCAGGCTCTGATCCACCATGAGGCCTGGTCACAGACCGGGCCGCGGGGGCGTTGACCCCCGGAACTCTCTCCAGGCAAACTCCAGGTATCAGTCGTCTCCATCCGGCTTCCTTAACTGTACTGCTATTATTGCTCAACACGTGTGGAATAAGAACCTTATGATAATTATTATTATACCTCGGTCATAGCGGGAAGATGAATACAAAATATTTGTTCTTAATTCCTTGAAGAGAAGTGTTGGAGGGCTCACGATCCACGTAATCCGAGTTATTCTTCCCTCCTGGGACCAGACACTTTCCTCAGGCGTTACTTAACATCCGTTTCAGTCGTTTCCCATAAATATCAAAATCTTCTTCACGGGAGAAACTGTTTTTAAGCGAAACTAAAAAAAAAATATATACATTATTCTAATAATCTTAAACTTGACTCTAAACGCATCTACTGTAAAACTATCAGTTGACCGTGTCCATTAAAACAACTGACGTATAGTGAACAGTGTTATAATTACTGCTGATAGAGTTCCAACCTTTATATCAGTATGACTGATGTAGCAGTGGTGATACTTGCTGCAAGATAATACCATCTTATCACATAACTTATGTGCTCTGCACCTTGTACATGTTACACATAAATTATGTTGTAAACACATAACTTATGCCCTCATCACATCGTGCAGGTATACTTGGAGTATACCTGGAGAGGGTTACGAGGGTCAACGCCCCCGCTACTCGTTCTGAGACCAGGCCTCGTGATAGATCAGGGTCTGATCAACCAGGCTGTTACTGCTGGCCGCACGCAAACTGACGTACGAACCATAGCCCGGGTGGTCAGGTACTGACTAGGTGCCTGACCAGTGCCTTCTTGAAGACAGCCAGGGGTCTATTCGTAATCCCCCTTATGTATGCTGGGAGGCAGTTGAACAGTCTTGGGCCCCGTACACTTATTGTGTTGTCTCTCAGTGTACTCCTGGCGCCCCTGTTTTTCCAGGTACATATTATCATGTATCTCTCTCGCTTGCGTTCCAGGGAATACAAATCAAGGGACTTCAACCGTTCCCAGTAATTTAGGTGCTTTATTGTACTTATGTGTGCCGTGAAAGTTATTTGTACACTCTCCAGGTCAACAATTTCGCCAGCCTTGAAGGGGGCCGTTAGTGTACAGCAGTAGAAGTTGAAGAGAATCATGGGCTTGGCGTCCCTAGTTTTGAAGGTTCTCATTATCCATCCTATCATTTTCCTAACAAATGCGGTACATACATTGTGCTGCAGTGGACTGCAGACTAAGTAATGCTCTCAGGAATGTGTACAAGTTTATATACTAGGAAAAAACATCGGGAAAATTTCATACTTATCGAAGACTGCTTCCAGTCGCTTGTAGAGGGTTAAACGTTCCTTCCGGGCGACACATCGCGACTTGCTATGCCAGTCTAGCTCGGGGTCTGGACACTCCATGAACTCCAACTCATCACTGTCTGCGTCACCGGATCGCTTCCCGAGGCCGCCTGTCATAAAGGAGTTTGGGAAGGCCACCTTGATTGGCAGAGCAAACATGATCCTGCCGCTGTAGTAAGTGAAGGTGTCGAAGGGGAAGTTTATTGCCCACTTTATCTGCGGGAGGAAGATGTATGACAGTGAGAACATTAACAAGGAAAGCATAACACAGCTCCCGGCACTTTTTTCCCGCAATACAGTGTATTCTGCCTTCCCTGTTAACGTCTTAAGAGAATAAACTTTGTTCAGGTCACGTATCTGTATGACCCTTGTGGGTTTAGCGCTCGGTTATGATAGTAACAATAATCAGGTCATGTGTCTCTTAATATTAATTTATTAGTTTAAAATACTATTTAAGAAAAAATAATAATAATATCCTTTAATTTTGACACCAAAAACAAAGCTATTACAATGGCGAACTTTTTATTAGTAAGACACATCCTACACATAACATCCTAAACATAACTCTACACATAACATTCCTACACATAACATCCTACACATAACATCCTACACATAACATCCTACACATAACATCCTACCATAACATCTACACATAACATCCACACATAACATCCTACACATAACATTCCATACACATAACATCCTACACATAACATCCTACACATAACATCCTACACATAACATCCTACACATAACATCCTACACATAACATCCTACACATAACATCCTACACATATCCTACACATAACATCCTACACATAACATCCTACACATAACATCCTACACATATCCTACACATAACATCCTACACATAACATCCTACACATAACATCCTACACATAACATCCTACACATAACATCTACACATAACACCCTACACATAACATCCTTCACATAAACATCCTACACATAACATCCTACACATAACATCCTACACATAACATCCTACACATATCTTCACATAACATCTACACATAACATCCTACACACATATACATCCTACACATAACATCCTACACATAACATCCTACACATAACATCTTACATAACATCCTACACATAACATCCTACACATAACATCCTACACATAACATCCTACACATAACATCCTACACATAACATCCTACACATAACATCCTTACACATAACATCCTACACATAACATCCTACACATAACATCCTACACATAACATCCTACACATAACATCCTACACATAACATCCTACACATAACATCCTACACATAACATCCTACACATAACACCTACACATAACATCCTACACATAACATCCTAACATAACATCCTACACATAACATCCTACACATAACATCCTACACATAACATCCTACACATAACAACATCACACATAACATCCTACACATAATATCCTACATAAGAACATCCTACACATAACATTACACAAGAACATCCTACACATAACATCTACACACAACATCCTACACATAACATACACATAACATCCTACACATATAACATCCTACACATAACAACATCCTACACATAAACATCCTTCACATAACATCCTACACATAACATCATACACATAACATCCTACACATAACATCCTACACATAAACATCCTACACATACAACATCCTACACATAACATCCTACACATAACATCCTACACATAACATCCTACACAAGAACATCCTACACATAACATCCTACACAAGAACATCCTACACAAGAACATCCTACACATAACATCCTACACAACATCTTACACATAACATCCTACACTTAAGGACATCCTACACTTAAGGACATCCTACACATAACATCCTACACAAGAACATCCTTCACATAAGAACATCCTACACAAGAACATCCTACACATAAGAACATCCTACACAAGAACATCCTACACATAACATCCTACACAAGAACATCCTACACATAAGAACATCCTACACAACATCCTACACATAACATCCTACACAACATCCTACACATAACATCCTACACAAGAACATCCTACACATAACATTCTACACAAGAACATCCTACACAAGAACATCCTACACATAACAACCGACACATAGCATCCTACATAGAATATCCTGCGCATAACATGCTACACATAACATCCTACACTTTGTAAATGGTCCAACTCGGACCGAAACGTCGTCGTAAGCTCCTCTCTTTTATGTGCGGGTTATTTGTGTATCGTTCCAGTCACGGTATTGTGCCTTTTTTTGTTATTCTACACATAAGAACATCCTACACAACATCCTACACATAACATCCTACATATAAGAACATCCTACACATATCCTACATATAAGAACATCGATTTTAACACAAGTCAAGATTGATGGACTGAACACATCGACTCCAGGCTGAGGGACTGATTACCTCAAACTCCTCCTCATCTTCCATCTTTTTTTGCATTGGACTGAAAAAGCCACTGTAGGGCGAAACGTCTCCAGAATAAAGATTCCCAAATGTTGCACAAGTGTCTCACCATACTGCGAAAGTGTTTACCTCAATATTTGATCCGACGGGAACGCCGACGACTCGTTTCTTGCGTGAGGAAGGCTTGGAACCTGACACAAGACCCTGCAGCCAGCTCAGACCTGCGTGCGTGCTATAAGAAAAGGCGGTGTCTTGTTTTACTGTTGCTTCCGTTGACTGAGGCAGATATATTATCACTGCCACGAGAAATATGTGTAGTCTCATAGCTGCTTTTTCAGTACTGATTGGATTATTAGTAGATGAGACTTGGCTTTGGGCGGTCTGTTCTGGGTGAGGACAGCGTCGGTGGAGAGATGTAGCAAGAGACAGTGCAGCAGATATGACACGGGGCACACAACAGCGTGATGTACAAATGTGTGCTGCTGGCAGTGTACCTACCCTTCACACCCACCTCTCTGCCACAAAGCTCCACCCACCACGTAACAGCACAAACTATCTCATTCATTCAGCTTTTCCGACAAACAAAATTAAACGTACTTTGAACAGTTGATTTATCAGCTTTCGTGTTTGTTTTGCGCTCACCAGTTAGCTTCTCAAGTGTAAAGGGGAAACGTATTTTTAAACCAAACACTACTGCTGCATTATGTGGCTATTTTGGTTTATAAGACATTTAAGAAGGCTAGAGCAAGAACCATGTTTATCTAGAGTATCCATCATGAAGGATGATTTGTCTGTTATACATCATGATGCATCATACCTTCCTCACAACGAGGAACCTGTCTTGTTGGTCACAACAAGCGAACTGTCTTGTTGATGGTCACAACAAGCGAACTGTCTTGTTGATGGTCACAACAAGCGAACTGTCTTGTTGATGGTCACAACAAGCGAACTGTCTTGTTGATGGTCACAACAAGCGAACTGTCTTGTTGGTCACAACAAGCGAACTGTCTTGTTGATGGTCACAACAAGCGAACTGTCTTGTTGGTCACAACAAGCGAACTGTCTTGTTGATAGTTATTACTACATAACATTAGGCAAACTTTCACATTACTGTCTCAACTTCTGTCTACACCAACCACATATAACTGCTGATGTTCCTGTTGGTTTCCATTTATTCTCAGAAAGCTTATGTATTGGGAAGATCAATATAAAAAAAATATATATACACTGGCATAAATTTAAATTTAATATATTTGCAGGTTGAAACTCTTATTTCACTTTTCTGTGTATTTTATAACTGGTCCATGAGTGATGAATCCGACTAGGTCATTGCAATGAGTTCGATATCTCTTATTTGTCTTGATTATGAGTTAGAGAAACATTATTAGTACTATACACAGAGCAAGTTATTCACAGACTATTAAACTACTCTGAAGAATGTGGCAGATAAGGTCGGATAGAATATAACTGCGGTGAAAGCTGAAACATGACCGGAAAATCCATCAGTGCTCTGCGAGGGATGGGAAAATTGCTATTAAAAAGGAATCAACGGGAAAGAAATATTTTATCTCCACTGAACATGAGCTAAAAAAAAAATCCTAAGAGATTCTATCCTCACTGAATCGGAATAAAAATGCAGTTTGTACCCACCTTCCACCAGCAGTGTTATCAAACCTCCAATTCTTTATCTGACAGCAGTAAATTGTCAGAGTTGTTCAGACATTACTAATATTTTCACTTATACTTATAATTATCTTTTACCAGACTCTATAGAGCCATATATTATTTTTAATTACCTTATATTCTGTAGTGTACTGCGCTTATTTTCACCTATACTGCCTTACTTTTACCATTTATAAATATTTTTGTTTTTTATAAATTTCTTTTTAACTGTTATTAAAGTTAATAAGTAATTCTACTTTTTATTAATGTCTGTATTACCAGTTATTCCCTTTTGAAGCAGTTTATAAATATCTTATTATCCATTTATCACAATGTTACTCTATTTTTCCCTTATTTCCCAGTTTATAAATATTATACGTATTAGTATTGCAATTTAGTTTATTCATATCTGTAGTACCGAATATACCCGCCTACCTGGAGGTTACCTGGAGAGAGTTCCGGGGGTCAACGCCCCCGCGGCCCGGGTGACCAGGCCTCCTGGTGGATCAGAGCCTGATCAACCAGATTGTTACTGCTGGCTGCACGCAATCCAACGTACGAGCCACAGCCCGGCTGGTCAGGTACCGACTTTAGGTGCTTGTCCAGTGCCAGCTTGAAGACTGCCAGGGGTCTATTGGTAATCCCCCTTATGTATGCTGGGAGGCAGTTGAACAGTCTCGGGCCCCTGACACTTATTGTATTGTCTCTTAACGTGCTAGTGACACCCCTGCTTTTCATTGGGGAGATGTTGCATCGTCTGCCAAGTCTTTTGCTTCCGTTGTTAGTGATTTTCGTGTGCAAGTTCGGTACTAGTCCCTCTAGGATTTTCCAGGTGTAAAGTATTGTTTATAAATAACTGTTGTTTACCATCTTATAATCATATAGTCCTTAATTTAGAACTGTGCATTTATTATTCTACTATCTGTTGTCAACAACTTAAGTTAGCTTTAGTGTGTTTACATGTCATAGACTGGTACTACGTTGTATTATAAGTTTATCCTATTAGCTTATATCTAGTTAATACTATTAAGTTAATACTTAATACTAGCTTAATACAATGGTCAAGACTAAGTCCATTATGTTTATTAGTTTATACACTCTATCTGACCAACAGGCATTAGTTATACACTTGTACAAATATTCCCTTATTACAGATACCAGTACCGGAACTCAACACATTATACATGATAAAAAGAATTACCACTTAATCTAAATGATGAATGATTACGTCGACCCAGATCTAAATCTATATAATCCAACACACAATCAAAGTTTAATGGAAAGTAACTACCACTATTACACAGCATCACAAGCCAGCACTGTCCTAAATACTTCTAAAAATAT
This sequence comes from Cherax quadricarinatus, assembly GCF_026875155.1. Classification (NCBI taxonomy): domain Eukaryota; kingdom Metazoa; phylum Arthropoda; class Malacostraca; order Decapoda; family Parastacidae; genus Cherax; species Cherax quadricarinatus. The sequence continues at coordinate 17,448,585 of NC_069432.1, read as the reverse complement.
TACTCTTCTTAACTTCAATATCAGGTCCCTGAGCAAACACTGTGATGACCTCCTGGCACTCTTTGATTCCCTACAGACAACCTGCTCCTGTATTATTCTCACTGAAACCTGGCTTAACTGGGACACAATTGACATCTACTCACTACTGGGATACACAGTAATTCACAACTGCAGACCATACTAAGTTGGGGAGGTATTGCAATCTATTACTCTAACCATCTATCTTGTTATAACAACACTTGCTTTAGTGATGAATATGGAGAATATATTTTTTGCAAATTGCAAAAAACCTTGACTCCTATTACAATCGGTGCCATTTACCGGATGCCACATACAAACATCCCTAATTTTAGTGATAAATTAAAGACATTAATAATAAACAATAAACTAAAAAAAACACCACCTACTCTTAGCCGGAGACTTCAACATCAACCTTGGCCTAACAGATGACCAGACAGTAAGAAATTTCATCAACAATATGAACTGCACACTTCTCATACCATCTATAACTAAACCAACTAGGCTGACAGAGACAACTGCAACCATAATTGACCATATATGGACCAATATACTAGCTCCACTTAAATCAGGAATAATCACAGACAGCACTTTTTAACAAATCCCTAGAAACTAGCACCTTCTCGATACTACTCAAGACAGCAAGGGTTACACCAATACACAAAGGCGATGACCCCACAGATGTAAATAACTACAGGCCAATATCAAACTTACCGTTACTATCCAAAATCTTCGAGAAACTCGTGCACAAGAGACAATATTCGTTTATAACAGCACACAGCATACTCAACCCTTGCCAGTTTGGATTCAGGAAAAACAAAAGCACAAGCGATGCAATTGTAGAAATGCTAGACCTGCTCTACACTGCACTGGAAAATAAGGAATATCCATTAGGACTCTTTATTGACCTAAGGAAAGCTTTTGATACAGTAGACCACAGCATCCTACTCCACAAACTTGACCATTATGGTATAGGAGGCCATGCACTTACATATTTCAAATCCTACGTTACTAACAGGTATCAATACGACTCCATTAAGGACACAACCTCATCATCACGACCACTTGATACTGGAGTGCCTCAGGGAAGTGTCCTAGGTACCCTGCTATTCCTTTTATACATCAGTGATCTTCCCAACGTATCACAACACCTGAAACCAATTCTCTTTGCTGACGACACGACTTATGTCATCTCCCACCCAAATCTTGCCTCACTCAACACCATTGTTACCTGGAGTTTACCTGGAGAGAGTTCCGGGGGTCAACGCCCCCGCGGCCCGGTCTGTGACCAGGCCTCCTGGTAGCGAAGAGCTCCTGAAAATATCAACCTGGATGACTGCCAATAAGCTTACACTTAACACTGACAAAATCTTCTATATTCTGTTTGGTAACAGAGCAGGTGATGCACAACTCAACATTAAGATCGACAGTGCTCCTATTGCTAAGCATAATGAGGGCAAATTCCTGGGCCTACACCTTGACAGCACCCTGAATTTCAACACCCATATCCATCACATAACAAAAAAAGTATCCAAACCTATTGGGATACTCTGTAAGATACATTACTATGTACCACAATCAACCCTACTCACACTGTACTATTCACTCATCTATCCCTACCTCACATATGTCATTGTGGTTGAGGATCAACAGCAATTACCCACCTAAAGCCAATAATAACCCAACAAAAAGCCACAGTAAAAATTATCACACAATCCAATGCTAGGCAACACACACCCCGACTCTTCAAAGACCTAAACTTACTCACAGTTCAGAACATCCACACTACTCTGCAGTCTACATTTACAGAACCATAAATTCCAATATTAACCCTGAACTAAAACACTTTCTTGATAGTTGTGACAGGACCCATAGGCATAATACCAGACACAAACATCTCTATGACACACCCCACCGATAGCTAACACACCCCATCGGTAGCTAACACACCCCACGGTAGTTAACACACACCACCGGTGGCTAACACACACCACTGGTACCTAACACACCACCGGTAGCTAACACACACCACCGGTACCTAACACACCCCACCGGTACCTAACACCACCGGTAGCTAAAACACACCACCGGTAGCTAACACACACCACCGGTACCTAACACACACCACCGGTAGCTAACACACCACCCATAGCTAACACACACCACCAGTACCTACCACACACCACCGGTAGATAACACACACCACCGATAGCTAACAAACACCACCGGTAGGTAACACACCCCACCGGTAGCTAACACACACACCTCCGGTAGTTAACACGCACCACCGGTAGCTAACACACCACCGGTACATAACACACACCACCGGTAGCTAACACACACCACCGGTAGCTAACACACACCACCGGTAGCTAACACACACCACCGGTAGCTAACACACCACAAGTAGCAAACACACACCACCGGTACCTAACACACCCACCGGTAGCTAACACACACCACCGGTAGCTAACACACACCAACGGTAGCTAACACACCACAAGTAGCTAACACACACCACCGGTACCTAACACCCCCCCCCCGGTAGCTAACACACACCACCAGTAGGTAGCACACCACCGGTAGGTAACACACCCCACCGGTAGCTAACACACACCACCGGTAGCTAACACACACACCACCGGTACCTAACACACCCCACCGGTAGCTAACACACGCCACAGGTAGCTAACACACCCCACCGGTAGCTAACACACACCACCGGTACCTAACACACACCACCGGTACCTAACACACACCACCTGTAGGTAACACACACCACCGGTAGGTAACACACCCCACCGGTAGCTAACCAACCACCGATAGCTAACACACACCACCGGTACCTAACACACTCCACCAGTAGCTAACACACACCACCGGTACCTAACACACTCCACCGGTAGCTAACACACACCACCGGCACCTAACACACCCCACGGGTACCTAACACACACCACCGGTACCTAACACACACCACCGGTACCTAACACACTCCACCGGTAGCTAACACACACCACCGGTACCTAACACACTCCACCGGTAGCTAACACACACCACCGGCACCTAACACACCCCACGGGTACCTAACACACCCCACGGGTACCTAACACACACCACCGGTACCTAACACACACCACCGGTACCTAACCACATAAAAAAAACCTAGCTTGCACATATCCAACACAAAATACACTTATTTAATATGTGACTTCCCATAATTTACAGTAATGACTGCCAACATAAAATTTTAAATCAAACTTCTGCTACGTAATTCTTAAGTTAGTCATAAGGTTGTGTAAGACACTCCATTATACCAACTTTAATAAAAACTATCATCCCAAGATGATAAACTAATTGTTAATTTTTAAATATTTTGGACTAACTCACTTTTGTAAATCTAGTTCATCACTACAACTACCTGACTTAAATACCAGTATGATTTATAACCTGTGTCAATAAATAGATTAGTCTGCCAGAAATACCTAGGCATACTAGTGGCCTTCTTTGTAATAAGTATTTTACCAGAAGCAATAATATTTTCTAACATTGTGATATCAATAGAGAAATAAAGTATTTTAATTTTAATTTTTAAATTTTTGTTTTGATAGTAGTGGGTAGACTAGTGATAGTAGTGGGTGGAGTAGTGATAGTATTGGGTGGAGTAGTGATAGTAGTGGGTGGAGTAGTGATAGTATTGGGTGGAGTAGTGATAGTAGCGGGTGGAGTAGTGATAGTAGTGGGTGGAGTATTGATAGTAGTGGGTGAAGTAGTGATAGTAGTGGGTGGAGTAGTGATAGTAGTGGGTGGAGTAGTGATAGTAGCGGGTGGAGTAGTGATAGTAGTGGGTGGAGTATTGATAGTAGTGGGTGAAGTAGTGATAGTAGTGGGTGGAGTAGTGATAGTAGTTGGTGGAGTATTGATAGTAGCGGGTGGAGTATTGATAGTAGCGGGTGGAGTAGTGATAGTAGCGGGTGGAGTATTGATAGTAGTGGGTGGAGTAGTGATAGTAGCGGGTGGAGTAGTGATAGTAGCGGGTGGAGTATTGATAGTAGCGGGTGGAGTAGTGATAGTAGTGGGTGGAGTATTGATAGTAGCGGGTGGAGTAGTGATAGTAGTGAGTGGAGTATTGATAGTAGCGGGTGGAGTAGTGATAGTAGTGAGTGGAGTATTGATAGTAGCGGGTGGAGTAGTGATAGTAGCGGGTGGAGTATTGATAGTAGCGGGTGGAGTAGTGATAGTAGCGGGTGGAGTATTGATAGTAGTGGGTGGAATAGTGATAGTAGCGGGTGGAATAGTGATAGTAGCGGGTGGAGTAGTGATAGCGGGTGGAGTATTGATAGTAGCGGGTGGAGTAGTGATAGTAGTGGGTGGAGTATTGATAGTAGCGGGTGGAGTAGTGATAGTAGTGAGTGGAGTATTGATAGTAGCGGGTGGAGTAGTGATAGTAGTGGGTGGAGTATTGATAGTAGTGGGTGAAGTAGTGATAGTAGTGCGTGGAGTAGTGATAGTAGTGGGTGAAGTATTGATAGTAGTGGGTGGAGTAGTGATAGTAGTGGGTGGAGTAGTGATAGTAGTGGGTGGAGTATTGATAGTAGTGGGTGGAGTAGTGATAGTAGTGGGTGGAGTAGTGATAGTAGCGGGTGGCGTAGTGATAGTAGTGGGTGGAGTATTGATAGTAGTGGGTGGAGTATTGATAGTAGTGGGTGGAGTAGTGATAGTAGCGGTGAGTAGTGATAGTAGTGGGTGGAGTATTGATAGTAGTGGGTGGAGTAGTGATAGTAGTGGGTGGAGTAGTGATAGTAGTGGGTGGAGTATTGATAGTAGTGAGTGGAGTATTGATAGTAGTGGGTGGATAGTACAGTAGTGAGTGTAGTAGTGGGTGGAGTAGTGACAGTAGTGAGTGTAGTAGTGGGTGGAGTATTGATAGTAGTGGGTGGAGTAGTGATAGTAGTGACAGTAGTGAGTGTAGTAGTGGGTGAAGTAGTGATAGTAGTGAGTGTAGTAGTGGGTGGAGTAGTGATAGTAGTGGGTGGAGTAGTGATAGTAGTGGGTGGAGTATTGATAGTAGTGGGTGGAGTAGTGATAGTAGTGGGTGGAGTAGTGATAGTAGTGGGTGGAGTAGTGATAGTAGTGGGTGGAGTAGTGATAGTAGTGGGTGGAGTATTGATAGTAGTGGGTGGAGTATTGATAGTAGTGGGTGGAGTAGTGATAGTAGTGGGTGGAGCAGTGATAGTAGTGGGTGGAGTAGTGATAGTAGTGGGTGGAGTATTGATAGTAGTGGGTGGAGTAGTGATAGTAGTGGGTGGAGTAGTGATAGTAGTGAGTGTAGTAGTGGGTGGAGTAGTGATAGTAGTGACAGTAGTGAGTGTAGTAGTGGGTGGAGTAGTGATAGTAGTGACAGTAGTGAGTGTAGTAGTGGGTGGAGTAGTGACAGTAGTGAGTGTAGTAGTGGGTGGAGTAGTGATAGTAGTGGGTGGAGTAGTGATAGTAGTGGGTGGAGTATTGATAGTAGTGGGTGGAGTATTGATAGTAGTGGGTGGATTAGTGATAGTAGTGGGTGGAGTATTGATAGTAGTGGGTGGAGTATTGATAGTAGTGGGTGAGTATTGATAGTAGTGGGTGGAGTAGTGATAGTAGTGGGTGGAGTAGTGATAGTAGTGGGTGGAGTAGTGATAGTAATGGTGGAGTAGTGATAGTAGTGGGTGGAGTATTGATAGTAGTGGGTGGAGTATTGATAGTAGTGGGTGTAGTGATAGTAGTGGGAGGAGTATTGATAGTAGTGGGTGGAGTAGCGATAGTAGTGGGAGGAGCATTGATAGTAGTGGGTGGAGCAGTGATAGTAGTGGGTGGAGTATTGATAGTAGTGGGTGAAGTCGTGATAGTAGTGGGTGGAGTATTGATAGTAGTGGGTTGAGTAGTGATAGTAGTGGGTGGAGTATTGATAGTAGCGGGTGGAGTAGTGGTAGTCGTGGGTGGAATATTGATAGTAGTGGGTGGAGTAGTGATAGTAGTGGGTGGAGTAGTGACAGCAGTGAGTGTAGTAGTGGGTGGAGCAGTGATAGAAGTGAGTGTAGTAGTGGGTGGAGTAGTGATAATAGTGGGTGGAGTATTGATAGTAGTGGGTGGAGTATTGATAGTAGTGGGTGGAGTAGTGATAGTAGTGGGTGGAGTATTGATAGTAGTGGGTGGAGTAGTGGGAGGAGTATTGATAGTAGTGGGTGGAGTAGTGATAGTAGTGGGTGGAGTATTGATAGTAGTGGGTGGAGCAGTGATAGTAGTGGGTGGAGTATTGATAGTAGTGGGTGAAGTAGTGATAGTAGTGGGTGGAGTATTGATAGTAGTGGGTGGAGTAATGATAGTCGTGGGTGGAATATTGATAGTAGTGGGTGGAGTAGTGATAGTAGTGGGTGGAGTAGTGACAGTAGTGAGTGTAGTAGTGGGTGGAGTAGTGACAGTAGTGAGTGTAGTAGTGGTGGAGTAGTGATAGTAGTGGGTGGAGTAGTCATTAGTGGGTGGAGTAGCGATAGTGATGGGTGGAGTAGTGATGGTGGTGGGTGGAGTAGTGAAGGTGGTGGGTGGAGTAGTGATGTGGTGGGTGGAGTAGTGAAGGTGGTGGGTGGAGTAGTGATGGTGGTGGGTGGAGTAGTGAAGGTGGTGGGTGGAGTAGTGATGGTGGTGGGTGGAGTAGTGAAGGTGGTGGGTGGAGTAGTGTGATGGTGGTGGGTGGAGTAGTGAAGGTGGTGGGTGGAGTAGTGATGGTGGTGGGTGGAGTAGTGAAGGTGGTGGGTGGAGTAGTGATGGTGGTGGGTGGAGTAGTGAAGGTGGTGGGTGGAGTAGTGATGGTGGTGCCTACCTTTCCCACCCTCTACCTCCGCCAGTATCTTCCGTTAAACCAGGTCGTCTGATCTCCAAGGTAAACACAGTCTTATAAACCAGTTTATTTCTTTATATTCTTTTATTATGTTTTTTGTTTTTTTTTTGTTTTATACAATATTTTTTATTTATAAATACATTTTTCTTATTTAAAAACCCGTAAGAAATAAAATTGGGGTGGTTTTTTGGGGGGCTGACACGGATTAATGGTATTTCAATTAATTTCAATGAGGAAAATTTATTTGATATACGAGCAAATTGAGTTACGAGCTCCGTCACGGAACAAATTAAATTCATAAGTCAAGGTAACACTGTAGTTAGGTTTCTTTTATTAAGGCTACATTGTATCACAACCACAGTTCTTATATCTTCTGCTCTTTCAGTGTGAATTGTTTCTTGGCAGGGCAGGGATGGATGGCCACAATTGTCTTTTGAGGATGATCTGTGAGGTAGCAGACGCTCCCTTCGACCAGGGACTCACTGGAGAGATGATCAACAGATTACTTACGTGAGCATTTACGTGGAGAATGGCTGGAATGAAAGATGAGAACATTGCTAAAAGTGTGACTAGGTGTGACCTGAAAATTTTAACTATTCTGAAAGTGACTTGAGTGTGACTTGTAATTTACCTAAGTAGAAACATTTGCATGTTGATGAATTAACCTTTGCAAATATATTTTATTGTTTGTGCTACAATTTTTAGATTTCTCATGTATTCCACTTCTCCCAACATACCTCCAACTTTCCATTTTTTCTACAGAGCGTCTGTGGCAGGGCAACCGGACTCTACTGTCGAGGGAACTGAGTACGAGGTCTTCCTGGAGGCTGAGTTACATGGTAAACTGACCAGCAGATGTGAGGAACGCTACCACCAGTGTCACACCTCACCCTTCGACCTTATCCCTTACGTGAACCACACCCTCATTTAATTCTCAAACCCATTAGATGGGACGGCGTTTGCCTAGGACATCATCTAGTAAGGGCGGCGTCTCCAGTGGACATCTTTGAGAACATTATTTGCAAGAGATATCGTCAAGCAAAGACATTTTCTAACAGGGTATCTGCTAGTGACATAGCGTTGAACTGACATTCTCCAAAAGGAATACATTTTGGCAAGGAAAAGAAGCCGTTTGGTTGTGACATCACCGAAAAAAATTGTCTGGCAATTATATAGTTATTTGCTAATAACATTGTTTTCTTGTCAACATTCACTAATGACATAAACAGAGAACAACACTTGTTAGTATCTTCGTTGTCTGATAACTTTGTATCCTCATCGCCGCCCTCGTGAAGAGCCCGTGTCTGGAACCATCATGTGGCAGCCGCATTGTTTTGTATCAGTAAACTTAAGTAAGTTTATTCAGGTACAGGTACACATAAATACAATTACATAAATTATCATATGTAACAGCATATCTGTAGATTACCTAGGTTAACCCAGAAAAAAGTCACTGGCTTATTTCCTTTGGGTCCTTGTTATAACTCATTATTTAGACCTTAAAAGTTATAACATGTAAGTAACTTAACTATGTGAAAAGCAGTTACAATAAAAGGAGATATACTAAGAATAAGGTAAACTGAGTTATTTACATTAACATTCAAGAGAGGATCCGATCACAGAAATAGGTACATGTATGTTAGCTATACAAGTAATCACTCTCCTCCCTTTCTGTAGCTTCATTTATTTATTTATTTATTTATTTATTTATTTCCAATTTGTGCACACATACAGAGGTACAAAAAAAAAAATACAGATAAGAGCAGTATGCCAAAGCCACTTATACTATGCATAGCATTACGGGCTGGCTTAAAATTAACTTAAGATTAACTAAGCAATGATTATTATTATTATTATAATCAAAAAGAAGCGCTAAGCCACAAGGACTATACAGCGCTGCTACTAAGCAATGATGAAATCTGTGATAAAACATTAATGTAAACAGATAACTATAAAGCACAAGTGAGTATTACAAAGACAGGTCATATGGTTGCATTCAGTTAGGTAGTGATTCTGTTAGGTAGTGTATTTTAAAAATAATAAAGTTAGATTGGGTTTTAGGTTTAACATTTATGTGATATAATTGTGAGAAACATTTAAGATATACAATTTATAATGTTCAGTTATTCAGTATTTATTTGGTTTTGGGTGAGTAAGTAATCTTTGAGAAGAGACTTGAATTTATAAACAGGTAGTGTTTCTTTTATATTTACAGGTAATGAATTCCAGATTTTAGGGCCTTTTATGTGCATTGAGTTTTTGCATAGTGTGAGATGGACACGAGGAACATCAAAGAGTGATCTGTGCCTTGTGTTATGGTCATGTGTTCTGTTGAGGTTGGCAAGGAGATGTTTGAGGGGAGGGTTAATATCAGAGTTAAGTGTTCTATGTATGTAATAGGTGCAGTAATAAGTATGGATGTTTTGTATGGTGAGTAGGTTTAGTGTATTGAATATTGGTGGAGTGTGCTGCCTGTAGTGAGAATTTGTTATCATTCTAACTGCAGCCTTTTGTTGGGTAATTAGTGGTCTGAGATGGTTAATTGTTGTTGAGCCCCATGCACAAATTCCATAGGTGAGATAGGGGTAAATAAGAGAGTGATATAGGGCCAGGAGGGCTGACTGTGGAACATAGTACCGTATCTTCGATAGTATGCCTACAGTCTTGGAAATTTTCTTAGAAATTTGATGTATATGTGTATGAAATTTGAGTCTATTATCAAGGTGGATTCCTAAGAATTTTCCCTCTGTTAGTTTTGTGATAGGTGATCCATTTATCATTATGTTAAGAGGGACATCTGTAGCTCTGTTACCAAACTGAATGAAGTAGGTTTTGTCAATGTTTAGTGTAAGTTTGTTAGTCCTCATCCAGGTAGATATTTTCTGTAATTCGGTATTTACAGTATTGGCTAGCGTGACTGGGCTCGGGTGAGAGAAGACGTATGTAGTGTCATCTGCAAATAGTGTGGGTTTGAGAAAATTGCGAAGCATTTGGAAGGTCATTTATGTATAGGAGAAAGAGAAGAGGGCCAAGGACACTTCCCTGTGGGACACCAACTGTAATTGGTTGTGCAGAAGAGTTTGCCCCATTTGCGTACACATATTGGCTTCTGTTGCTGAGGTAAGACTTGAGGGAGTGCCCTCTTATACCATAGTGTGACAATTTTACGTGGAGCAAGTCATGGTCAACTGTATCAAAAGCTTTACGTAAGTCAATGAAGATCCTCAGTGGGACTTCTTTTTTCTCTATTGCAGTGTATATATGTTCTAGCATGTGTATAATAGCATCATTAGTATTTTTATTAGGCCTGAATCCAAATTGGCAGGGGTTGAGTATGTTTTGGGAGATAAGGTAGGAGTAGATTCGTTTATGAATTAATTTTTCGAAGATTTTTAAGAGAGGGTGTAAGTTGGATATTGGCCTATAGTTATTCAACTCTGTTTGGTCTCCTCCTTTGTGGATCGGGGTGACCCTTGCTATTTTGAGTACTGTAGGGAAGGTGGAGGATTCAATGGATTTGTTAAAGAGTGTTGCAATGATTGGTGATAGCACTTGTGACACTTTTTTGTATATAAGGGGTGGTAAGGTATTTAAATCTCCTGCCTTGTTTTTTAGTGCGTTGATAATAAGGGAGACTTCGTATGGGTTAGTCGGAGCTAGGAACAGTGTGTTCGGGTAGTTGCCGGTGAGGTAGTCATTTGGTGGGGTTTTCTGAGCTTGGGATTTTATTGGCAAGGTTTTGTCCTATAGTGGAGAAGAAATCATTGAGTCTGTTTGCTGTTTCTGTTGGTGGGAGTTGGGGTTCATCTGTTTTTGCTAATTTTATTTCGCTATTTCGTGATATCTTTTTTGTTCCCAGAATTTCTGATAGGGTTTTCCAGGTCTTTTTTATATCACCTCGTAAGTTGGATAATCTGTTCTCATAATACAATTTTTTTGCCCTTCTTATCAGGCTGGTTAGGATTGACGAGTAACGTTTTGTTTGGTCTCTGGTTATGTGACCCATTCTGTACTGTTTTTCATATTGGTGTTTTGTATTTATGGATTTGAGAATGCTGGGGGTTAGCCAGGGACTGTTCAGTCTCTTTGCTGTCATCTGTTTAGTTTTTTTAGGGCAGTGCTTGTTATAGAGGTATTGGTTTTTTTTTAGAAAATTATTAATACATTCGTCAATATCTGTATAGGTTTCTAGCTCAGTGTGCCAATCAATGTTTGCTATTGCTGTTGTGAAGTTATTAATGGCTGCCTCATTGTGAAGTCTGAAGGTGACTTTAGTAGTGTCTTGGGGTAGTTTACCAAGAGTTGTTATGAGGAAAGTAGGGTAGTGGTCTGTGGTATTATCTGTAATTATGCCTGATTTTAAAGGGGATATGGTGTTGGTCCAGATGTGGTCAAGTAGGGAAACACTAGTCTCTGTAACTCTTGTAGGTTTTGTTACTGTTGGTAGTAACATACAGTTACTCATTGTGTTTGTGAATTCAGTAACGTGTGGGTCCTGGTCTTGCAGGAGATTTATATTGAAGTCACCTGAGAGTAGTAAGTGATCTTTGTTCATGCGTGCATCAGTTATCATACTTCCTAGATTTTGACTAAATTGGCTAATGTTTGACTGTGGAACTCTGTAGATGTTTATCAATGTGAGAGGTTTTTGTAGGTACTTTGATTTGAATTTAGCTATTATATATTCCCCATGTTCATCCCTTGTGCAAGTATTAGTGATACATTCTAGTTGGTCTGAGTAGTATATGGCTGTGCCACCCCCTTGTTGATCTGGCCTACAGTTGTGTATGGCTGTGTAACCAGGAATGGCATAGACATCTGTACTATCAGGCTTTAGCCAGGTTTCAGTTAGTGTAATGATGGGGCATATTGGCATGCAAGGAATTTAGTAATGCTATGAGGTCATCGTAATGCTTGCTTAAAGATCTGATATTGTAGTTAAATATAGTTATGTTGTTGTTGGCACTGAGAAGTGCCTTTGATTGTTCTGCAGTGTAGTAATTACAGTTACTGTTTGATTCATTTAAGTCATTAAAATAAGAGGTTGGTATCAGGATCAATGCTTGTAATCATAAGATTTATAGTGAATCTATAGTTTGAATTAAGTATAAAACAAAGTAAATAGTCTTAAGCTAAAAAATAGCACCTGGATTATTTAACAAATGTAAAATAATGAGCTAAGGGACTAATACAAATAAAGTGATGATCAAATAGTGGAGCTTGGGAATATGATAGTAGGTAGTACTATAAAGGTAATTTTTTAAAGTTAGAATTATAGTATAAAATTATAATATAAAAGGGACTAATATAGGTTGTGGTGACCAATAAAGTGGTAATCAAAAAAAAGAGCTTTGGAATATAATGGCAAAATTGTGAACTTATTCTACTTTAGCACCTTTAGATACCTTTTGGCTCTCCTCATGAACTGGCTCATGCTGTGACAGGCTTTGACCTTTTGGCTCTCCTCATGAACTGGCTCATGCTATGACAGGCTTTGACATGTGCAGGCAGTCCGTTCCACTCCTTTACTGCTGTACAATAAAATGTGTTAGAAACACGACCACCTACTGTGGGTACTACAGAGTAGTGTTCCTTCCCCTAGTACTGTACTTGCTTTAATAATAGGCCTGTAGCCTTGTACATGTACAAGGTATACAGGCCTAGCTGACATCAATGACACACCACTATATAGAAAGCCTCTTAATTGTACAGCATTTCGGGCAAATTAAGTCAGTTTTGTCCCCAGGATACGACCCATAACATTCGACTAACGCCCCTGTACCCATTTTACTGATGGGGGAACATGTGTAAGGAAACACACCCTATGTTTTTACCCCTGCGGGGAATCGAACCACGAACCCTCAGCGTGTGAAGCGAGGGGTTTGCCTACCAGGCCACGGGCCACCTTTGGTTCCCAGCCTTGACAAAATTAGCAGCAAGATATTCTGGATACTGTCTGTGAGTAATTTTATAATCGTGATTTAGCTTCAGTTGTTTTACTCTGTCATCAACATTCAGCATATCCAGCTGCTGTGATTCATTCTGGCCTATATGCTCTCTTGGTCCCAGGTCCAGGATGAATCTCACCATTTTATTCTGGGTGATTTGTAGTCTGTATTTCAGTTTTTTTTTTTGTTATGGGATAGTGCCATGAAGAGCAAGAGTAATCAATATGACATTGTATAAGAGCTAGACATAGGGTCCTGCGAGCCTCAGTAGGTAGATACTGCCTGTCTACCTACTTTTGTTTGGCAATCACTTTCTTTACTACGCTTTTTCCTATCAATTCTCCTGACATGCATGGGTCAAAGGAGATTCCCAGACATTTCACTGAGGAAACTGAAGTGATGGGTTCCTCATTACACAGAACATTAAAATTATTTACCCCTTTCAGTTCATTTTTCGTGCCAAAGGGTAGGGCGTCCGTTTTCCCGAAGTGTAACGATAATTTGTTGTCTACTGACCATTTGCTGCAGGACTCTAGTTCTAGTGATAGTACATTATCTATATCTTGTGGGTCTTTACTTGACACTAACAGAGCACTGTTATCTGCATACAACAGAAGCTTGTATTTTACACTGATGGACATGTCAATCAGATAACATAGGAACAATAAAGGACCCAGAATACTACCTTCGGGACACCCACATTCTATCGGCAGGGTTGCTGATTCTGTGTTGTTGATCTTGACAAATTGTTTTCTGTTTCTCAGGTAGGACTCAAACCAGTCTACAGATAGCTTGTAGTTTCTTACATATGTTGTGGTTGACTGTATCGAAGGCCTTCTGAATTCTAAGGTTACCTTACCTATGAAATTCCCTAGCGACATTTCAGTTCTCATAATCCATCAGATTAATTAAGAAGGTGTCGGTCGAGTAAGATCTCCTAAAACATGATTGGTAACTACGGAGGATGTTTATGTCATTAAGATACTTTGCTTTTGGGCATCACACTGAGTATACTAACAGGCCTATAGTTGCTGACATCAAACCTACTATTTATCTCGATGATAGGAGTAACTCTGGCCTTGAACCTCGCCGGAACGGTATTAGTGGTGATGGACAAATTTATTATGTGCGCAGTGGGGATTGGCAGTTCAGAGGCACCATCTTTTAGGAACCTAGCCGGGATGTTATCTAGGCCGGTGCTCTTAGCTGGGTTTAACTTCTTAGTTTTCTTGCACGAAGTCATGAGATACACCTACTAGTTGGCAACTTGTGCAAGAAAGGTATAAAATACCGACAATATGAAAGTTAAGACACGTGCAACATCTGGAGATCTTTACTGTAGACGTTTCGCCATCCAGATAAAGCCACTGGATGGCGAAACGTCTACAATAAAGATATCCAGATGTTGCACATGTGTCTAAACTTTCACAGTTGGCAACTGTTTGGGGGTGACACCTTTATTAATGTAGCATGTTTTAAACATAGAGTCTGTGTTAAAGGTATTCGATGCAACCGGCAGTGTATAGTGTTGACGCGACAGATGTGTAGTATGAATTAAAACAATTTGCCACTTTAGTTGTTTCGTGGCATACCTCGTTATCGATATTTAGCACTATCTTAGATCAATATACGAGTTTATGGCTATATCTCAGCTGTTTTAGCTATTGCCAGAGCTTGCTGGGGTTATTCTTGTATTCTTCGATTTTTGAGCAGTAGTGCCTTGCCTTTCCTCGTTTTATGAGCGTATGCACTCTGTTCCTCACCCTTTGTAATTCATTTAGCACTGCAATATCCTGTCGTTTTTGCCTTAAATCTTTTTAGCAAATGATCCCTGAATTTTATATTATCTAATATCTCAGTAGTCATCCACGGTTCAGTGCTTCGTTTAATCCTGACCTCTTTAACTCACCGGCAGTGAGTCTGAAGCGTCACTGTGTATTAGCATAGGTATTAAGGAAACATTTGGGGCTATTGCTGGTGTATTCGTCAAGGAATATCCCCGAAAATTATCTTTGTCCTAAAATGGCTCATTCAGTTACGCCGTCCCTATGGCGGTGGTACAAATAACAGTAATGCTTAATAATGCTGGTGAAAGCTGGGTATCCCGTGGCACTGTGTCTGGCCATGGAATCAACAAACACTGGCTTACCCAGTGTGGAACCAGGGGCCAACACGGGCCACGGCAGCAGGGCCCACCGGCTTACTGGTATTGGATTCGGTGGTCTGAGTGGGCGAATACTTCTACTTGTAGAGTTGTCATCTGGTAGAGTAGTTTCGTGAAGATCGTAGTATGAGAGTGACGTTGCATGGCAGCATCTATGTCTGGCACCAATGGCTATTATTCAGTAACCTGTAACACTGTTCCTCTACATTTTTTTCCATTTTCATTTTTTTTCACACACATTAAAGAGCATCTTAACCCTCGCTTCCTCCCCCCTTTCAACAGACAACACACTTTTTCCTTCCCTCCCTCCATCTTTTCTTACTACACAATATTTTGCACGTCCCTCTCTCCCTCTACATCACAACAGGCTCCTGGGGACAAGTATGGGGTTGCGTGATGGAAGGTGGTTATTGTATATTTTGCAAGGGGTGGATGGTTAAGCCAGTGGAAGGCCTCGGTCATATGACCAAAAGCTCCAGGGGCGGGTCACCATATGACTAAGACACACGTCAGGACACACTTGTCCTGTTTCCTGATGAATCTTGCCTAACTTGGAAGGTGGTGCCGAGGGCTCAGCGGTCAGCAGGACTAGGGTGCCTGACGAGGGTGCCTGACAAGGATGCCTGACGAGGATGCCTGACAAGGATGCCTGACGAGGATGCCTGACGAGGATGCCTGACGAGGATGCCTGACGAGGATGCCTGACGAGGATGCCTGACGAGGATGCCTGACGAGGATGCCTGACGAGGATGCCTGACGAGGATGCCTGACGAGGATGCCTGTCACTATGAAACGGTTCTATGTAAACTTAGAGGCCACACCGTGCCTCTGCTCCCACACCTTAACCCTGCCACCACACCCTGCCCCCTGCCTTCCCCTTCCCTTGTTTTAGCACTAATAATGGAGTGTGATACTCTGCAATGATAGATAATGTATGAAGATATTTAGATATTAAACGATGTTTACCACAGTTTTGGTGTTTCTTATTTATCTTACGCAGTGAGGACCAACAACAAACTTGCGCGGGTGTAACAATAGTTTCGTGGGATCAAGAAAAACAAAAGCATTTTCTTATAAATTTCACACAAATCTTAAAGAGGGAATAATAAAGAGCTTTTCTTTAGCGTGTCTTCAGTATTTGGTCAACAAATGTTGGTCGACATTATATTGTACAATGTTGACATTCTAGTGATCACAAACTAATTAAAAACATACAACATGAACTTTTAAAAAATTTGTTTTTAATATATTCAGTGAAAGGAAAGTACCAGATGTGATCTATCTTAAGTTTTATACATATTTTGATAAGGTTCCTCGTCAGAGATTTCTTTCAAGAGTAAATTCACGTTGTATTGACAGATATGTGCTAAAATAAACCATACCACGGACGGGATTTGAACCCGCGGTCAGAGAGTCTCAAAACTCCAGACCGTCGCGTCTGGAGTTTTGAGACTCTCTGACCGCGGGTTCAAATCCCGTCCGTGGTGTGGTTTGTTTGCAATCGTGTCATTACGATTTCGTGAGTCATGTGCTAAAATCTCTCTCCATGTTGCTACGCTTTTAAGGGTTATTTTTCCTGAATTTTCACATGGAGAGTAGCTGACGATCACAGAGCCAGGCAGATGTTGCACATGACACAGTTTTGCATGATCTCTGACTCTGGTGGAACGTTAGTTAAGTTACGTTAGGTAAAGTTCGTCAGGAAACAGGACAAGTGGTACTTGACGCAGGTCTTGGACGATGACCCGCTGTTAGAGCTTTTGCTCATCTGACCGAGACCTTCCCCTGGCTTACCGATCCATCCCTTTAAAAATTATGCCATAGTTGGAACGTTAGTGCTGCTTATGTTGGGCAACGGTAACCATGTGCTTCCCGGGAAGCGCTAGTTAATAACACTGAGGACGAGGAACCCTGGCTACGTGTCTTGATGAACGTGTGATGTTAAGATACATGCAGACGCAGTTCTGTACTAAATATTTTATTTTTTTATAGCACTATTGTTTATGGTTAGGATAGGAATGCAATTTGTTCGTTTTTTTTTTTGTAAAGATCTACAAGGTTTTAGCGACACTCATTTGCAACTCCATGCTGATGTAACAGTGGTTATAGTCATAATAGTACAGTATAATGTCATCCGTATATGGTGTTAGCTGATATACATGTTCGATGTGGTACAGAGGATGGAACACTGACGTACGCTGAAAATGATTTCGATCTCGTGTTTGTTAATGAGTGTGAATAAATTATGAACGTGAGGTTCTCTTGATATGACAAGTGAAACTGTGGAGACTGTTTCTTTGTGTATAGTTGCTTATTTGAGTTTCCGTGTGGTGTGTTACATGCAATTACGTATTTTTAGTTGCAAAAATAAAGTTTTGTTGGTTGATGGGAGACTTGTGAGCAAGTCTCCTAACACCTACTGCCCTTGGTACCTAACAGCTAATAGAAACTGCGGATTTACTTGAGTGTTGTGAGTCGCATCCTGGGGGAGGACCAAAATATGATCCCCTCCCCGCCATAGAAATAAGCCACACTGTTTAACTTTCTATGGTAACCCTGGGTTACTATCTCTCAGGGGCGAGTATTCTAAATAAAGTTTTCTTCTAATCTTTCGTTTAAAGAACCTTCTATGCCAAACTTTTGTTTTAATGTGATGAAAATCATTGTTCATTTTTCTTTCATCTGCGAGTCTTTCCCTTTTTCCTTCGTTTTAAAAATTAAACGTAATAAAACTCCTCAAAATATACCTTGAAAATACTCCATTTTATTTCAGTTTTATTTTCATTAATATCCATCAGTTATTCCTGGTGTTGTCAGTGTTATTTATGTGTCCGGTGACTGCAGTACATGTGTCCGGTGACTGCAGTACATGTGTCCGGTGACTGCAGTACATGTGTCCGGTGACTGCATTACATGTGTCCGGTGACTGCAGTACATGTGTCCGGTGACTGCAGTACATGTGTCCGGTGACTGCAGTACATGTGTCCGGTGACTGCAGTACATGTGTCCGGTGACTGCAGTACATGTGTCCGGTGACTGCAGTACATGTGTCCGGTGACTGCATTACATGTGTCCGGTGACTGCAGTACATGTGTCCGGTGACTGCAGTACATGTGTCCGGTGACTGCATTACATGTGTCCGGTGACTGCAGTACATGTGTCCGGTGACTGCAGTACATGTGTCCGGTGACTGCAGTACATGTGTCCGGTGACTGCAGTACATGTGTCCGGTGACTGCATTACATGTGTCCGGTGACTGCAGTACATGTGTCCGGTGACTGCATTACATGTGTCCGGTGACTGCATTACATGTGTCCGGTGACTGCATTACATGTGTCCGGTGACTGCATTACATGTGTCCGGTGACTGCAGTACATGTGTCCGGTGACTGCAGTACATGTGTCCGGTGACTGCAGTACATGTGTCCGGTGACTGCAGTACATGTGTCCGTGTGACTGCAGTACATGTGTCCGGTGACTGCAGTACATGTGTCCGGTGACTGCAGTACATGTGTCCGGTGACTGCAGTACATGTGTCCGTGTGACTGCAGTACATGTGTCCGGTGACTGCAGTACATGTGTCCGGTGACTGCGTATCATTGTGTCCGGTGACTGCAGTACATGTGTCCGGTGACTGCATTACATGTGTCCGGTGACTGCAGTACATGTGTCCGGTGACTGCATTACATGTGTCCGGTGACTGCATTACATGTGTCCGGTGACTGCAGTACATGTGTCCGGTGACTGCATTACATGTGTCCGGTGACTGCAGTACATGTGTCCGGTGACTGCAGTACATGTGTCCGGTGACTGCAGTACATGTGTCCGGTGACTGCAGTACATGTGTCCGGTGACTGCATTACATGTGTCCGGTGACTGCAGTACATGTGTCCGGTGACTGCATTACATGTGTCCGGTGACTGCAGTACATGTGTCCGGTGACTGCAGTACATGTGTCCGGTGACTGCAGTACATGTGTCCGGTGACTGCAGTACATGTGTCCGGTGACTGCATTACATGTGTCCGGTGACTGCAGTACATGTGTCCGGTGACTGCATTACATGTGTCCGGTGACTGCAGTACATGTGTCCGGTGACTGCATTACATGTGTCCGGTGACTGCAGTACATGTGTCCGGTGACTGCAGTACATGTGTCCGGTGACTGCAGTACATGTGTCCGGTGACTGCAGTACATGTGTCCGGTGACTGCAGTACATGTGTCCGGTGACTGCATTACATGTGTCCGGTGACTGCAGTACATGTGTCCGGTGACTGCATACAGTGTCCGGTGACTGCAGTACATGTGTCCGGTGACTGCAGTACATGTGTCCGGTGACTGCAGTACATGTGTCCGGTGACTGCAGTACATGTGTCCGGTGACTGCAGTACATGTGTCCGGTGACTGCAGTACATGTGTCCGGTGACTGCATTACATGTGTCCGGTGACTGCAGTACATGTGTCCGGTGACTGCAGTACATGTGTCCGGTGACTGCATTACATGTGTCCGGTGACTGCAGTACATGTGTCCGGTGACTGCAGTACATGTGTCCGGTGACTGCATTACATGTGTCCGGTGACTGCATTACATGTGTCCGGTGACTGCAGTACATGTGTCCGGTGACTGCAGTACATGTGTCCGGTGACTGCATTACATGTGTCCGGTGACTGCAGTACATGTGTCCGGTGACTGCATTACATGTGTCCGGTGACTGCAGTACATGTGTCCGGTTGACTGCATTACATGTGTCCGGTGACTGCATTACATGTGTCGGTGACTGCAGTACATGTGTCCGGTGACTGCAGTACATGTGTCCGGTGACTGCATTACATGTGTCCGGTTGACTGCAGTACATGTGTCCGGTGACTGCATTACATGTGTCCGGTGACTGCATTACATGTGTCCGGCTGACTGCAGTACCATTGTGTCCGGTGACTGCAGTACATGTGTCCGGTGACTGCATTACATGTGTCCGGTGACTGCAGTACATGTGTCCGGTGACTGGACATTACATGTGTCCGGTGACTGCAGTACATGTGTCCGGTGACTGCATTACATGTGTCCGGTGACTGCATTTACATGTGTCCGGTGACTGCAGTACATGTGTCCGGTGACTGCAGTACATGTGTCCGGTGACTGCATTACATGTGTCCGGTGACTGCAGTACATGTGTCCGGTGACTGCATTACATGTGTCCGGTGACTGCATTACATGTGTCCGGTGACTGCAGTACATGTGTCCGGTGACTGCAGTACATGTGTCCGGTGACTGCATTACATGTGTCCGGTGACTGCAGTACATGTGTCCGGTGACTGCATTACATGTGTCCGGTGACTGCAGTACATGTGTCCGGTGACTGCATTACATGTGTCCGGTGACTGCATTACATGTGTCCGGTGACTGCAGTACATGTGTCCGGTGACTGCAGTACATGTGTCCGGTGACTGCATTACATGTGTCCGGTGACTGCAGTACATGTGTCCGGTGACTGCAGTACATGTGTCCGGTGACTGCAGTACATGTGTCCGGTGACTGCATTACATGTGTCCGGTGACTGCATTACATGTGTCCGGTGACTGCAGTACATGTGTCCGGTGACTGCATTACATGTGTCCGGTGACTGCATTACATGTGTCCGGTGACTGCAGTACATGTGTCCGGTGACTGCATTACATGTGTCCGGTGACTGCATTACATGTGTCCGGTGACTGCAGTACATGTGTCCGGTGACTGCAGTTACATGTGTCCGGTGACTGCATTACATGTGTCCGGTGACTGCATTACATGTGTCCGGTGACTGCATTACATGTGTCCGGTGACTGCATTACATGTGTCCGGTGACTGCATTACATGTGTCCGGTGACTGCAGTACATGTGTCCGGTGACTGCAGTACATGTGTCCGGTGACTGCATTACATGTGTCCGGTGACTGCATTACATGTGTCCGGTGACTGCATTACATGTGTCCGGTGACTGCATTACATGTGTCCGGTGACTGCATTACATGTGTCCGGTGACTGCATTACATGTGTCCGGTGACTGCATTACATGTGTCCGGTGACTGCATTACATGTGTCCGGTGACTGCAGTACATGTGTCCGGTGACTGCATTACATGTGTCCGGTGACTGCATTACATGTGTCCGGTGACTGCAGTACATGTGTCCGGTGACTGCAGTTACATGTGTCCGGTGACTGCATTACATGTGTCCGGTGACTGCATTACATGTGTCCGGTGACTGCAGTACATGTGTCCGGTGACTGCATTACATGTGTCCGGTGACTGCAGTACATGTGTCCGGTGACTGCATTACATGTGTCCGGTGACTGCATTACATGTGTCCGGTGACTGCATTACATGTGTCCGGTGACTGCATTACATGTGTCCGGTGACTGCAGTACATGTGTCCGGTGACTGCAGTACATGTGTCCGGTGACTGCATTACATGTGTCCGGTGACTGCATTACATGTGTCCGGTGACTGCATTACATGTGTCCGGTGACTGCATTACATGTGTCCGGTGACTGCATTACATGTGTCCGGTGACTGCAGTACATGTGTCCGGTGACTGCAGTACATGTGTCCGGTGACTGCATTACATGTGTCCGGTGACTGCATTACATGTGTCCGGTGACTGCATTACATTGTGTCCGGTGACTGCATTACATGTGTCCGGTGACTGCATTACATGTGTCCGGTGACTGCATTACATGTGTCCGGACTGATTCTGCGTGATGCATACATGTGTCCGGTGACTGCATTACATGTGTCCGGTGACTGCATTACATGTGTCCGGTGACTGCATTACATGTGTCCGGTGACTGCATTACATGTGTCCGGTGACTGCATTACATGTGTCCGGTGACTGCATTACATGTGTCCGGTGACTGCATTACATGTGTCGGACTGATATGTGTCGTACTGCATTACATGTGTCCGGTGACTGCATTACATGTGTCCGGTGACTGCATTACATGTGTCCGGTGACTGCATTACATGTGTC
>NC_069432.1:17279080-17424080 GCF_026875155.1 Cherax quadricarinatus | reverse complement strand
GTCATTCGTCCCCTTGCATGCATCACCTTACTTGAGATTTTTACACTTGCATGGACGAGATGAAAAAGCTTAAGCCCTTCCTCCCTGAAAAGCTGGCAGCTTGCCTTGGATCTAAACGTGTAGCGCAAGCTGCACCGCCAACGCTTGTCCTAGTGGGGCCTAGACTTGCCTTACTAAGACTGTCGTACCTTGTTCAAGGTTCGTAGGTTCGTAGTCTCCTTCAGCCAGAGCTCAGTGTTTAGTGTATATTTCGCCTGCTCTGCGATTCCTTGTTATATTATATCGATTATCTAATATCATATACTATATCATATATACTATATATATATATATATATATATGGCTAAACAGAATGGTGGACTGGGACCAAACCTCGTCTGCTAAATTGACAGTCGACCGCTCTGGTATAGCCCATGTATATATGGTTGTACCTGGAGGGTGTTCGGGGTCAACGCCCCCGTGGCCCGGCCGTTTTTTCCAGCCTCGCGGTGAATCAGGGCCTGATTCAACCAGCTGTTATGCTGGCCCGACCGTTTAAATCCCATCGTCACGAACCATAGCCCGGCTGGCAGAGTACTGACTTTAGGCTCTGTCCCCTCATATAATCTATGCGGGAGCTAGTTTAAACAATCTTTGGGCCCTGATACTTTATTCTTTTTACTAAAAATATCTCTAGCGCTATCTCGGTATATCAGAACAACCAGGTTATGCAGAGTTTTTCAACGAGCAATTTAGGTTAATTTTGTCCCCCTAGGATGCGATACCCACACCAGTCTAAAATAAACACCCAGGTACCCATTTATCAACTACGTTAACTGGGAAAATTTTTAAAACCCTACATACTCTTTTTTTCCCACTATCGGGGTAAAACTCTTCAATGCTTTCAGTAACCTCCTCTACACCATCACTTGCAACATCGCCACATTGCCCCCTATCCACCCTGTCCAAACGCCTTTTCCAAATCCAAATGCCACAAAGACCTCTTTAGCCTTATCTAAAACTGTTCACTTATATGTTTCACTGTTAAAAACCGGTCCCCACACCCCTACCTTTCCCAAAAACCTCCTTGTTTATCGATCCTATTCCCGTCTTACCTTAATTCTTTAATTATAAAATCACCTACACTTTCCGGTACACTCAACGACTTATCCCCTATAATTTTTGCACTTCTTTTTTCCCCTTTGCCCTTTATACAAAGGAACTATGCATGCTCTCTGCCAATCCCCAGGTATTTCCTTTTCCCCCCTAATTTATTTAAAAAATTGCACCAACCACTCCAAAACTATATCCCCCCCGCTTTTAACATTTTATCTTTTCCCATCAATCCCGGCTCCTTACCCCTTTCATTTTCCCCTGCCTCACGAAATTCCCCCCCCTCACAAATGGCTTTCCTCCTCCTACAAGATGTTTTCCTCCTTGCCCTAAACGAAAAACACAGCTTCCTATTTCTCCATTTAACAATTTTTCAAAATATTCCCTTTCCTCTTCCCAAAAACCTCTAACTCTCCATTTTAAAAACTTCCTCTCCTATTTTTAAATGACAAATCATTTGTTCTCTAGGCTTTCTTTAAATTGTTAATTCACTCCAAAACTTTTTCTTATTTTCAAAAAAAATTTGTTGATACTCTCACCCATCTCTCATTTGTCTCTTTTTACATTTTCTTCACCACTCTCTTAACTTCTCTCTTTTTCTCCCTTACTCTTCCCCCCCTTGCATACTTTACTTTGTAAAAACTTCTATTTGCTCTTTTCTCCCTCTATCTCTTTACAATCATTCCCCCCAATCGCTCCTCTCCCTCCTGCACCCCCTTTCCTGAACCACAAAATTCTGCTGAAAACTTAACACTACATTTTTTAAACCCACCCCTACCTCTTCGACCCCCCTTTCCTTGCTTATTAGCCCATCTATCCTCCAAAAAAACTGTTTATATCTTACCCTAACTGCCTCCCTTTTGTTTTTAAACCTTTACCTCTCTCTTCCCCGATGTTCTATTTTCCTTGTATCCCATTACCCTTTTTCTTCAGTGTGCTACAACTAGAAAATATCTGTTTAACTGTGGCCCCTCTATAAACATTACATCCTAAGTCACTCACAGTCTTTTTTCTACCCAAACATAATCCAACAAACTACTGTCATTTCGCCCCACTTTATATGTGTATCTTATTTATCCCTTTTTCTTAAAAAAATGTATTACTTTTAAACTAAAAACCCCCTTTTTATAAAAGTTCAATCAAAAAGGGTCCTTATCATTTACACCTGGCACCCCAAAATTACCTACCACACCCCCTCTAAAAGTTTCTCCCACTTTAGCATTCAAATCCCCTACCCCAATTCTCTCTCATTGGTTAAAAGGGTCCTATACATTCACTTAACATCTCCCCAAAAACTCTCTCTCTCTCTGCATTCCTCTCTTTCCCGGTGCATACACGCTTTTATGCCCCCTTCTCGCACCAACCTTTACTTTAATCCAATAATTTTTGAATTTCCTTCATATTCCTTTTTTTCCTTCCATAAGATCATTTAACATTCTGCTACCCCCTTTCCTTTTCTCTAACTCTCTCAGAACCCAGATTTAATCCCTTTATTTCCCCCCCTAAAAATTCCCCACCCCCCTTTAGCTTTGTTTCGCTTAGGGCCCGGGCATCCAACTTCTTTTCATTCTAAAATCAGCAATTTTTTCTTGTCATCCGCACTAATCCCCGCCATTTAAACAACCCCGTTTATAAAGTTTTTTTTTCTTTCCCCTTTTTTAGTAATTGTTACAGGGAAAGGGGTTATACCCATTCTCCCGGATTTTGTCGCCTCTACGCACGATGGGTTTCGGGGAAAGATTCTTTTCCCCTTCCCCTGGACAATAGAAAAATAAAAAAGAAAAAGAGCTATTTAAAAAAAGGGGAAAAAAAAAGATGTTGTATATATAATACATGTGCGTTTTCTGTGAAGTGTGACCAAAGTGTAAGTAGGAGTACAAGATTCCCCGTTATTTAGCGTGTTTATGAGCAGAAAAAAAAAAGCCAGCAACCTACATCATGCAAAACAGTTACAGGTTTTTGTTTCACAGTCATCTGGCAGGCGGTTAGTATTCCCCGGTGGTTTTCTGCTACCAACCCACTACCTATAAATTAAAATATTTTATATATAAAAATTTTAAAATATATAATATATATATATATAATTATATATTATTATATATTTAAAATATATATATATATATATATTATTATTATATTATAAAATGACTCTGGTGAAAGGGGCTCGAACCCACGAACCTTGGGAAAAAGGGACGCAATGCCCATACCAATCCCCACTCTGAACAATACCTTTGGGGTGCGCTTTTCGCTACACGTTTTTGATCCAAGGGAGCCGCTTTTAGGGGAAGGCTTACAGCTTTTTTTCTCGTCCCCTGCATGCATCGCCTTACTTGAGATTTTTTTAATTTCATGGAACGGATGAAAAAGCTGTAAGCCTTCTCCCCGAAAGCTGGTGCCCTTTGGTTAAAAGTGTAGCGCAAGCTGCAGCCAAGGTATTGTCCAGTGTGGGTAGATTGGTTTTTAGATGCGTACCCTTTTTCCAAGGGTTTGTAGGTTCAGTCTCCCTTCAGCCAGAGATCAGGTTTGTGTATATTTCGCCTGCTCTTTCGAAATTCCTTGTTAATAATATATTTTTTTTTATATTTATATATATAATTATATAATATATATATATTATATAATATATATGGGTAAACAGAATGGTGGACATGGGACGCAAACCGCGGTACTGTAAATTGACAGTCCGACGCTCTGGTATAGCCCATGTATATATGGTATACCTGGAGGGTGTTTCGGGGGTCAACGCCCCCGTGGCCCGGTCCGTGACCAGGCCTCGCGGTGAATCAGGGCCTGATCAACCAAGCTGTTACTGCTGGCCCGACGTAAATCCAACGTACGAACCATAGCCCGGCTGGTCAGGTACTGACTTTAGGTGCCTGTCCAGCCTAATATATGCTGGGAGGCAGTTAAACAATCTTGGGCCCCTGACACTTACTGTATTATCTCTTAGCGTACTCGGTATATAGAAAACCCCTGGTTATGCAGAGTTTTTCGAGCAAATTAGGTTAATTTTGTCCCTAGGATGCGACCCACACCAGTCGACTAACACCCAGGTACCTATTTATCACTACGTAAACATGGACTGGAGGTGTTTTAAAGAAGCCCCCCCCCTTTATGTTTTCACCCGTATCGGGGATCGAACCACTAACCTCAATGTGTTAACCGAGTGCTCTATCAACCGAGCTATGGGACACAGGACTGAAGAAGTCACTATAGCGGCAAAACGTTTTCTCTAATAAATGTCCTGATTTGGACATAAGTGTCTTTCTCCAGATTTTGGCGGTATTGTTTGGGAATGGGAGTCCCAGGAGTGGCATGCGTAATAAATACATCTTCCAGGTCGCACTTCAATGGCAAATGGCGTAACATAAAAAATACACGGTAGGTTGATGTGACTGGAGGTGCATGTGATGGCGCATGGGCGGAGCTTGTGGGTAAGGTGGTGGTGGGAAGGTCAGTAACCGCTGTGGTGTGCATGTGCTGTGTGTCCTGCTCCTTCTTTCTCTCTGAACCTGCTAGATCTCTGCACCGAGTCTGTTACCAATCAACAACTTTGGCCCTTTCCAAAAACAGCCTCAGCCACAGGATTCCGATCAACACCGAAGATACAGTGATGAATCTACACTTATTTCTCATGTTAGCGTTAATGTGTTTCCTGCAGACAGCGGACGCTCTGCAGCAAGACAATGAGTTTTCTTACAACACTCAAGCAAGTCTGAGCTGGCTGCAGGGTCTTATGTCAGGAAGTTCTAAGCCTCATTCACGCAAGCGACGAGTCATTGCCGTCCCAGTAGGATCAAACTTGGAGGTAAATACTCTGGCATTCTTTTGTAGCATTGGGGTAAGTTTCCTCTACCTGCTGTCTCTTTCCACCTATCATTCAACAGTCATTGCAGTCTATCGGCTCTTGAGCATCGCATTCTAGGGAAGAGCCTCTAAGGACCCCAAGAGAGATAACACTGCATCAATGTAAAAGGGTGGATGGGTAAGCCAACTAAACGCCTCAGTCAGATTTAAACTTGCGTTTTTATATTGAAAAAAATAAACAATATAAGATTTAAGTTCCAATAAATAATAAATTATATGTGAAACAAGAAATCTCAGTTTATCTGTCTAACCTCATTTTTTTATATATAACGTATGCATTATTTTTCCATTTGTAAAATTTAAATTAAAACTAGACTTATTCGATGCTTGCAATGTTAAAAATAACCTAAATATAAAAAAAATATATCTAAAATCCGATTCTTATACAGAATCAGATTTTAGATATATGCAATAACATATATATACCAAAAGGGCAATTTTGAACTTCAAAAATACGAATCATTTTAAAGTCACAACGGGAAACACTGTGTGATATCCTACAAGTGTTTATAACACACAATATCTAACTTTTCCCATTTATTCATAAATTAGAATTCATATATAATTGTTGCAGCAATTTTTAGAATGGCTGCAATTGGTGCCTGCTGTGTATTCTCCACATATAATAAAAAAAATCAGAATAATTAAAAAATTGTGACGTTTATGTTTTTTCTCAAAAGTTCCGAATACAGTAATTTGAAAAATATTGGTGAAGCGGCCCGGTGGCCTGGTGGCTAAAGCTCCCGCTTCACACACGGAGGGCCCGGGTTCGATTCCCGGCGGGTGGAAACATTTCGACACGTTTCCTTACACATCTTGTTCTGTTCACCTAGCAGCAAATAGGTACCTGGGTGTTAGTCGACTGGTGTGGGTCGCATCCTGGGGGACAAGATTAAGGACCCCAATGGAAATAAGTTAGACAGTCCTCGATGACGCACTGACTTTCTTGGGTTATCCTGGGTGGCTAACCCTCCAGGGTTAAAAATCCGAACGAAATCTTATCTTATCTTATAGACGCGAGCGGATGAACCTTGCATCCTCTTGTGTTGGGAAGTGCATGACCCCAACTTCCATTAATATTAGTTAAGAACCCGACGTAGTCACCTTACATTATTATTGTAGTACATAGGTACGACTGGCATCCAGTGGGCAAACCACCTGTCTAATTGTCTTTATTAAAACAAACAATTAAAGAAAATTTTTAGTAGACATCAGAAACGTGTTGAGCATGATTTTATAATATATTTAAATTGGCCGTCGAGGACGGGATAGTTTCAGTCAGATTTCTCATAATAATTTTGGAAATATTTGACCAAATTTAATGACAAGGGTGCCATTATGAAATGAATATCTGAGTAGTTTTTTGTGGCCCTCTTCTTCCTGATTTATAGGTTAGTTAATAATCTGGCTGTGTGTTGCTTCACATGTGTCTCCTTAATGTCACAACAACCTTCGTTGTCATCTCTGTCGTACTGGAGTAATGTTCCTGCCAGGAAGTTTGAAACCTCCATCTTTATGCTCATATGTAAGTGTAGTTGTTTTAGAGGCACTTGTTTAATATTTGTGTCGTTCATGCTGTAAGTGGTAACTGGTTGAGTGTCAAACTCTCATCTTTCCTGGAAGAGATGTCTTTAGTGACTGGAGGACACCATACGTATCAAAGGCCAGGTACTCTTCATCATCCCAATTCTGTTGGTTGTGCTTGTTCAATACGAGAGTTGTGAAGTGATTTCCATGATCAAGGCACAGTTTTACTACCTCAAACTTCTGCATTGACAATAAGTCTGCCGTATCATCAACAAGGAGAACTTCGTTTCTTCTGAAGGATGCTCAGCTACTTCCTCATGATCACTGCCATCTGGCAAACACTTAGTGGCATCTTCAAGGGTATTTAGGAAAAAAAATCGACAATGATTAACGCACATGTGTTAACTGTACGGTTCATATAAAAGCAGTTATATTACTATGATGATAAATTAAGGGAAGGGGATTATGTCATGTTTTAAAGCGTGGCCACGAATTACGAGACAGAACGATGGCAGAGATGCACAGTGACAGCATAGGCAGCACATACACATACCTGCAGCTGTGAAGTCACACTACCCTACAAACACCCTCCACAAACACCCGCAACAAACACCCCCTCTTCAAAAGGCATTCCCCGGTAATTGTGATTCTAACGTTTAGTAATACATTTGATCATAATTATTTAACCATATATTCATTATATTTCTAACTCAAATCCCTGTAGAGAGGTCCCTCTCTAGTGTCACCTATTACACTAGAGAAAACTATATTTTAACTTTAGTGGCAGACGCAGTATTGATTGCACGACTACCGCTGGCCCGTTACAAACATATATAAAAAGTACGCCTTGGTTTCAGAATCGAAATAGTTTATATATGCAAACAAATATTTATAGTCGTAGGGGGATCCTCCGAGACCACAAACCTTTGAATGTTACAGCTAGGAACACGACTCATAATATATTAAAAAACAAAAAGTAATGGATTTATGACCCATAAGTAGTCTCGAGAAGGCCTTAACCTGTTTCTTTAAAATTTCAACTCTTCTTTAGGATCACTATGGCCAGATTATTGAAGCAGTTGGTATGTGCAGGCGTCTCATGACCTCAAAACCACTGGAGACGAACACTCAAGACAACAGGAGAAAAAAATTCTTAGATATCTGTGGAAAGAGACTGAATCACTATAGCTCCTGCAGAGTGACTCAAGAACGATTTGATGAGTTTCGAAACATGAACAGGAGATAATAGTGTTTTGTAACCTATTCGAAGTTTCACCAGATGATTCATGTGATTTTTCTCCAAGCCATCGACACATTCAGAAACTTTCACAAGAGAAGCAGTCTACCCGATACATTTGTAAAGTTAAAGAAAGTTTGTGCCAGGAATGTTCACAGTGTTGACAGCAAATACATTTTAGAACAAGCTTCTTCAGGGATGAAAACTGTCAAGTCAAGTCTTCAGCAAAGACTTACTAATGAATATCGTTTAAACAAAAGTTTAAGATTTTGTGTCATAAACATTGAACTTGATGTTAATGCTGTCTCTCCAATAGATTGCAGCCTCAAATATCACATTAAGATTAAATAAGACGCTTAAAGTGTGTTATGCCTATCTATTAATAACACTAATTCGCATATGACTCAACATCAAACTCTTATATTTAATTTTCTCTTTTATGTCCATAACTTACAAATGTGATTTAGTTTTTTAATATTGGATCACATTATTCCTGCAGTGCAATAAATTATGGGTTACAAGGTAAATGGTGTTAAACTTTTACGTTATTCAACTAAAGGAAACTGATTGCTATGGTAACAAAATTAATGATTTCTGGAAGAGATGCAATGATTTGGATCCAGGTATCCAGGTATCCAGGTATCCAGGTATCCAGGTATCCAGGTATCCAGGTATCCAGGTATCCAGGTTATGATGGTAATACTTATTAATGTTATTGTATAAGTGGGTTATGCTAGTTATTACGTTAGTTCTTGTGAAGAATAATCATACATTTGACCATTTAATGTGACCCTTTTATACAGAGAGGGTGGGGACCACTGCTCTACTGGAATACACAGTTACGATGGTCAGTATTCTCTCCACAGGAGAGTATTACAACTCTGACCAGCGGTGGTCAGTATTCTCTCCACAGGAGAGTATTACAACTCTGACCAGCGGTGGTCGGTATTCTCTCCACAGGAGAATATTACAACTCTGACCAGCGGTGGTCGGTATTCTCTCCACAGGAGAGTATTACAACTCTGACCAGCGGTGGTCGGTATTCTCTCCACAGGAGAGTATTACAACTCTGACCAGCGGTGGTCGGTATTCTTTCCACAGGAGAGTATTACAACTCTGACCAGCGGTGGTCGGTATTCTCTCCACAGGAGAATATTACAACTCTGACCAGCGGTGGTCGGTATTCTCTCCACAGGAGAATATTACAACTCTGACCAGCGGTGGTCGGTATTCCTCCACAGGAGAGTATTACAACTCTGACCAGCGGTGGTCGGTATTCTCTCCACAGGAGAATATTACAACTATGACCAGCGGTGATCGGTATATTCTCTCCACAGGAGAATATTACAACTCTGACCAGCGGTGGTCGGTATTCTCTCCACAGGAGAGTATTACAACTCTGACCAGCGGTGGTCGGTATTCTCTCCACAGGAGAATATTACAACTCTGACCAGCGGTGGTCGGTATTCTCTCCACAGGAGAGTATTACAACTCTGACCAGCGGTGGTCGGTATTCTCTCTACAGAAGAGTATTGAGTAACGGCTGGTAGTATTCTCTTAGAAGGGAAGTAGGTCTTGTGTTAGCCCACCAGCTTTCTCTAGTTCAACTCTGACATAATAATGTGTGTCCCATGATTGTGTATCGCAGCCTCGGACGGAATATTAAGTTGTATGCCCTTGTACCTACCTAGTTATATTCATCTAGTTGTTTGTGTGTTAACGAAGCTCATGATACGAGCTCTAATTCTTACACTTCAGTGGACTGACACATCTTGTTTGTAGCATATTGAGGAGTACAATATATACTTTTGAATTCTATACCATAATTTACATTCATAGCTTCATCTCTAGTTTAATCCACTAACGTTGTAATAAATGTTTCCTGATCTTCTTTTGAAACTCATCTGAATTTTCAGCTTTCATTTACACTTTCTTGCTCTGATCTTTGTTAATAGTAATAATCTTTATTTCTACAAGTACATGTACAAGGCCTAGCTAACATCAATTACATGTTACAATATAGAAAACCTCTTGTTATGCAGAGCATTTCGGGCAAATTACGTGAATTTTGTCCCCAGGATGCGACCCACACCAGTCGAATAACACCCAGGTACCTATTTTACTGTTAGGTGAACAGGGAACACGTTCTTATGTTTTCACGCATACAGGGGGATCGAACTACGGACCTCACTGTGTGAGCTGGGTGCACAAGTAATCGAGCAATTAGTCTGTTAGTATCCAACTTGCCGAAGTCCCTAAGTACCTTGTACGTTTTACGTTGTGCCTGTATCTCTACTGTTCCTCTCTTTCAGTGGCGCAAGAATTAATTGTTTTGCATATCTTCGTTGATATTATATCAGAATGCTAGCAAATCCTTACACTTATTTCAGCCTCTGTATGCCGATGACAAGCAGTGGGCTCCAAGTCGGTGTCACAATTCTGTGGGTTGGTCTCACATGTGTGGTGTACATTGTCTTCATTGACTCTTTGTTTACCCTCAACAACTTGGTGCTTATATTTGCCTGTCTTGCATTTCAATGGTTGTCATCGTTTACACGTGTGTTACCCTGTGTGTATATTCAGTCGTATCACGCATCAGTATCTCGCATTCCTATCTCTTCATCAGTAAACAGAAAGATGATAAAATCGATCTCCCCTGACTGGTCATTTACATATATCATAAACAGTGTTTGTTATTCTTACCTTGTCTGATACTTGGTTACTCACCGTCTGAGAAGCTGTTTATCCATCTCTTTCTGCCCTGTTAGATTCTGACCCCTTCACCGTCTAGGAGGACGCTGTCTCCCCACCCCTCTCTATCCTGTCTGATTTCAGTCTTTAGTAAATTTTAATATTTTTTGAGACAATGTCATATTCAGAGACTATTTTTTCATGTTTTTTTTCTGCTTTCCATAGGTTGTATATCTTACTATCACTTCTTGAGTCAACACCAGAATTCGGTCTGTAAAAAAAATCCTTTCGGCAGTCTTAGACTAACTGTGGCTTCTTGTTCTCTCGTTTGGTGTTTCAAGAAATCATAAATATTTTCTGCTACCCTTTCGCAACAAGTGACGAAACTTTTGCTTTAATAAATGTTCTAAACTCTACGTAAATATAGTTTTCCATAAGCCTTTGCTAGGCAGTTTCCATCCCTATTCGCACATGCAGTACAAGACCATAAGCATTCGTTTCCGACAAGTAACTTTAACCTGTCTTTCTGGGTCACGCATAACATCTCGAATATTAATATATATATATATATATATAAATATATATTATATATATATATATATATATATATAATATATATATATATATATATATATATATATATATATATATATATATATATATATATATATATATATATATATATATATATATATATATATATATATATATATATATATATGTCGTGCCGAATATGTAAAACTGGTCAATTAGCAAGAGCTTATTTAAAATTAAGTCCTTTCTGAAATTTTCTCTTATACGTTTAAATATATATTTTTTCATTAATGTTAATGTAAAAATTTTTAACTTTGCACCAAAAGAATCTTAGAAAACTTACCTAACCTTATTATAACAAGAGCAATTTATTTTAGCCTAACCCAACTAAATATATTTTAAATACGATTACAATAATTTAGTACTAAACAAACACAATCAAATATATTTTTTTCGTTAGGTTCAGAATGATTTTGGCGAAATTATTGCATACACAAATTTTCACTTGTCCTATATGGCAAGATGAGCGTTGCTATTTAAGCCAAGATCGCAAGTTCTGCCTATTCGGCACGACATATATATATATATATATATATATATATATAATATATATATATTATATATATATATATATATATATATATAATATATATATATATATATGCAAGGAATTCGCGAGAGCATGCGAAATATACACAAACACTGATCTCTGGCAGAAGGAGACTCGAACCTACGAACCTTAGGACAAGGTACGCAGTGCTTTACCAATCTACCCACACTGGACCAATACCTTGGCGTGTAGCATGAGCTACACGTTTGATCCAAGGCAGCCAGCTTTCAGGGAGAAGGCTTACAGCTTTTCATCTCATCTCCTGCATGCATCAGCCTTACTAGAGATTTGAACAATGCAAGGAATTCGCGAATGGGGCGTTCTGGGTGGAGGTGGTGGGTGGGGGCATACTGAGTGGACGTGCTGGGTTGGGGCGTACTGGGTGGAGGTGGTGGGTGGGGGCATACTGATTAGACGTGCTGGGTGGGGCGTACTGGGTGGAGGTGATCGGTGGGAGCGTCCTGGGTGGAGGCGTACTGGGTGGAAATGATGGGTGGGGGTAGTGGGGGAAGGTACTGGGTGGAGGCGTACTGAGTGGAGGTACTGGGTGGAGGCGTACTGAGTGGAGGTGCTGGGTGGAGGCGTACTGAGTGGAGGTGCTGGGTAGGAGCGTACTGAGTGGAGGTGCTGGGTAGGAGCGTACTGAGTGGAGGTGCTGGGTGGAGTTGTACTGGATTTAGGCGCTGGGTAGAAGTGCTCAGTGGAAACATACCGGGTGGAGAGGAGCTGAGAAGAAAACGTCGATGGAAAAAATCACGTAATTCAGTTTGTACTGTCTTTGCTTAACATAAAAATAAGTAAACAGTTTAAGGACATGCAGAGCGATGTGGATAAAGCAGCAGCAGCTGTGCTTTAGTGTTCAATGACCACTCAGAGTGAAGAAAGGCTCATTCCGTTTATATTTACTATGTATAATTTGTATATCTACCGGAGGAAGAAAGTTTGTGGAAGCCCCTTTATTGCAATTTGTGTAATATATTCACTGTCATGTATTTAAGGTGTCTTCCTTCCGTAGGTGAAGTGGTCGCTGAACTTTCCCTTCGACACCTTCACCTTTCACAAGGCCAAGCTGCAACTCGCTCTACCAATCAAGGTGCCCTTCCCAAATGCGTTCATTGCTGGAGGCGGCCTCGGCTTCGGGAAGAGATCTATCGACGCTGAATATAAAGATCTGCAGTTCGTCGACAGCCCGAACGACATCACTCGTCCTTACGCCCACTGGTACCAGGTTGACCATGGCAACCAGCTCGAGTGGCACTCCAGGTCGAGACGTGCCGCCCGCCAGGAGCGATCAGCCCTCTACAACCACTTGAAGGCAGCCTTCGATAAGTGAGTTTCAAGCTTTGATGTTTTTGTAACTCACAAGCTAATGTTTGACTTTAGGATAAAAACACTTAGGTGAATACCTACATACTCTCATGTTAACATTAGCTGTAGTGTGTTTTCCAGCAGAGCATAAAACTGATAATACATGATGATGTACAGTCGAACATGTAGGCTGTTGCTGTGAATTTTGTAGTCTGGTCATGGCTGCTCCACGAGGCAGCAGCTTCTTTGATATCTTCTTATTCATTCCATTCACACGCTGAGGTTATTCACAAATTGTCTTGATTTTTTTAACGTCCTGAATTCCAGTGTTATGCATCTGCAAATCACCGGTATTTTGTGCAACGCGAGTAGTTTATGTAATGATATCTGAATGTTCTTATCTAGTAGGTGTCATTTCTGCCACTGGTAGTATCAGAATTCAGAAGATTTTACACTTTTCAGCAGCTGTTCACTTCCTCTCATGGACAATAACATGTGTTCATGTACAGAACAGTGTAAGTTACTGAGCATTTCTTTTAAAGTTTACTTTGGTGCATTTACTATACGTTTTCCCCTCGACCCATAAGCTCTCATACAGACTAATTTCTTTATTACTCTGCCTAAATCAAGTTATGGGTGAACTCACATGCACACGCCTTCAATTATAACTCGAGCTCATTACCCTTAAACTTTATTTTGAAGTATGCTTTAAACATTAGTGCTGCATCTTAGATCAAATCTAGAATTCAAAACCCACTTCTCATTGGCAAAAACAAGAAAAAAATGGTCTCCATCTCGACCATTTTAAAGACGTTTTAGATAAGATTCCACACACTAACCTCCTTACGGAATTACAGTGGTTAGAAAGGTATAACCCTCAGCTGAAAGACAGCAGCATTCTGAACTGGATATTTATTATATGACATACAATCAACATTTCTGACAAACATAGGCCACAAACACTAATCTGCTTTACCTCTCTACACTTGTTAACGGGTGCTAAGCCATTTGAAAATATGGCTATAAGAATAGCGTCTACAAAACAGTATAGATAAGATGCCTTTCCAAGGCTTCACTTCGTTGCGGATACAACAAATGTTAACTTAACCGTAAACAGCACTCCAGTAAAAACAACTAAAAACAGTGTGTGGGTGATCATCAGAGTAAGACCCGCGTCGGGAGACGCTTTGCTATTCCTGACGAAGAAAAATCCCAGCATCTTGAGCAGGGCATTCAGTACAGGTTCAGCCGCAAAGCCCAAGCCGGCATCTCCTGGGAAGCTCATAACAATATTTGATGCTGCATCTTACAAGTCATTCACTCACAATCAAGTCTCCTACTGCTACTCAACACGCACATCAATATCACCAATGACTCTCCAGAATTTAGAGACCATACAGAGTACTGCCATGAGAAAAATCTGCGGAAGCCTAAGCTCATCACCTTATCTTGACCTCTGAGGAACGACAATTCTAACACGCCTAGTAAAAAATATAGTGTGAGCTAACTACCCCTCTAATATTAAATTACGCCCCACCCACAAACTTATCTACCGAAACCATTCTCTATTCCCAACCCTTTGTTAGAAGGTTCATATACAATGTCTCAAGCCTGGCCGGTTATCAAAAGATATACATGTATATTACTCCGGGAACAATAGTTCACCTTAAAGACGATATTCCCAGAACCTACTGTAAATATTTCATGGGGGAAAAAAAAAAGATGAATTAAGAGCGCAGCAAGAATAAGTGAATGAGAGTTAAAGAACACTTCCAGTCTGTAATTAATAGCACTTTCTATATCAATTTGGTTTTTGCACGATTATTTTCTGTTGACAAAATTGCCAGAAAAATTTAATCAGATATTCTTGA
Organism: Cherax quadricarinatus; assembly: GCF_026875155.1. NCBI lineage: Eukaryota > Metazoa > Arthropoda > Malacostraca > Decapoda > Parastacidae > Cherax > Cherax quadricarinatus. Next base: position 17,409,343 of record NC_069432.1, on the reverse strand, counting down.
AAAAAATTCCCTCACGTCAAAAAATTTCGTATTTTTCTCATTTAATTTTGTTTTATTTTTCCCATTAACCTCTATTTATTTGAAAGATCCCAAACTCTTAAACATATAATCTTTCGTCTTGTAGCACGTGGTGTCCTTCAGCACTTTACTTCCCTTGTGGAAAATACTGTATATATTTTCTAGAAATACAGTAGTTATATGTAAATAGATGGCCATACTGTATTTAATAATATTTATGTCATAGAAAACGGAAAGCCTGCGTCTGCGCAGGACAGTCGCCATTTTGTTTGAATTGGATACTAACGGTAGTGTATAATGGGAAGAATTTTTCGTGCTCTAGAGTTTAAAATTGGGCTGACACCTCTCAAATATGAGGCGAAACTGTTGGATGTGCATTCCTGCATAATTTGAGAATCAGGCGACAGGACAGGACAACTCCAGGAACCTCAGATAAGCTGTCTAAATTATGTTTAATTTCTGGCCAGTAAATTCTTCATAAATGTAGGCAAAAGGGGGGGTCCTGTACATGACACATTAATCTCCAGTCAAATTGGTGAGCGATATTAAGATATATTTTCCTTCTGTTATGTAATTGTGTATATCTATAATCATTTTTTAATTTTAATATACAGTCCACAAATTTATATATTTACCAGCATTCCTGGTGATGTATATTTCATTTAATTAATAGGTCCAGAGCAAGTTGTGGATATGACAGTGGTAGGTATCGAAGGGGGACATTTTTGCGACCTAGGTGTCCCAAATTCCTACTTGTCTAACTGATAAATAATAATTATCTGTTCATTTACTGTTATGTACATAATGATACATTCAGATAAATGTAATTTTCCACATCCCTCATCACTTGACGCCCCTTAGCACTTGGCGTAGCTTAGCACTGCAAGTACTGCAGGAGATTTAACTTCATTAAAAAAAAACATTCTCGTGTTTTCAACAATTCATGCTTACTATACTTTGTAGTTAAGACTGTGTAATTAGAATCGTTAGTGTTCAATGTAAAACTCCTTTCAGAGCTTTTATTTATGCGATTAAAGCGGAGTGTGTATCTGCAGGGCCGGGTTGGACGGACGCAGCTGTCTCCTGAGGACCATATGCGACGTGGCTGAAGCGCCCTTCGAGCAGGGTCTCTTTGGAGAGATGATCAACATCATCCTCACGTGAGTACTGGCTAAGGTGTGGCTGAGGCGAGGCTAGAGGGAGGGGTTGGAAAGAGAAGCAGAGTAGTACGTTGATGTTTAGGAATTTCACGACTGTGTATGAGATACATTTTTTGTGCGTCTCATAATCTATAAGCTACTGATATTGTTGATTCCTGACGTCTTGTGCCCAGTCATATTTACTTGAAACTGTTCATGGATTTGAATCAGTTTTGACCTCAACCAGCTAGTTCCATTTTAACTATATCATGTGGCCCCTCGGGGATTTTAGCTTAATGTTCCTCTCACATCACATAATCTTTTCATGCTCACTTGGTCATTACCTTGGACTATTTTGTATGCCGAGAGCATATCTTGTTTTTTCGTCCTTCCAATAACAATAGGTTCAGTTACTTCAGTCTTCTCTCACAGTTTTCTCTTCATTGATTACGAAATTCGCTTTATTTCCTTCAATTCCGGGACTAGTCTAGCTTCTCACATAAATACGTTACAGTAGGTGTGTTTTACACTTGTGTTGAATACTTTATGCTGGGCCTTACTTGCATTGCATTTGTGTTTTGAACAACTCTTTGCTTACGTTTGTAACGGCATTTCTTAAAGGTACCAGAATTGCATATACTGCTGATGTGATGTAGTGTGTGTGTGCCTCCAGTGACTGTCTGTGAATATTTACCCAAGGTTTCTGGTTCCTGTTTCTCATCTTGTGTTACTTTCTTCCAGTCTATACCCTGTCTTTGGTCTTCTCTTGGGTATAAATTGAAGTAAAAAATTAATTGACCACATTTTCAGTGTATATATGTGTATACACACTTATTTTTCTCAAGCTTGCACAAGTTGTTTCATACACAACCGGTTCCTGGTGACACCGTTTATTATGTACCACGCTCTCATTCTTATATATCACACTGCTTGTTAGTTAATCTGGTTATGCTTTTCTGTTGGATGTTAGAGATTGCTGTTCATTTGGAAGATGGAGTGGGTTGTGCAGGAGTTAGACTTCCGAAGGATGGTGGTTAGAGACGGGCAGAAGGGGTTGGAGTATTTTGAGGGAAGTAGTCAAGGTGGGAAGAGTAAGAACATCAGAAAGAAGGAACACTGCAACAGGCCTACTGACCCATGCGGAGCAGGTCCATGTCCCCCCCCCCCGGATTAGACCAATGACCCACCCCCCGGATTATCCCAATGACCCACCCAGTCTGGTCATCCCCACTCAAGGATGGAGCACTGCACCAGACCCAGCAGCACAAGCTAGTCAGGTCCAACTCACACCCACCCACACTCACTCATGTATTTATCTAACCTATTTTTAAAACTACACAACGTTTTAGCCTCAATAACTGTACTCGGGAGTTTGTTCCACTCATCCACAATTCTATTACCAAACCAGTGCTTTCCTATATCCTTCCTGAATCTGAATTTTTCCAACTTGAAACCATTGCTGCGAGTCCTGTCTTGGCTGGAAATATGACTCAAGAAATCGTAATGACACGATTGCAAACAAACCATACCGCGGGTTCAATCCCGGCCGGGGGTATGGTTTGGCTGGAAATTTTCAGCACGCTATTTACATCCCCTTTATTTATTCCCGTTTTCCATTTATACACCTCGATCATATCCCCCCTAATTCTACGCCTTTCGAGAGAGTGCAGATTCAGGGCCCTCAGTCTATCCTCATAGGGAAGATTTCTGTTACATGGGATCATCTTTGTCATCCTTCTTTGTACATTTTCCAGAGCATTTATATCCATTCTGTAATATGGTGACCGTAAGGATCATTGGTGATGAGAAGGGTGAGAGGAGACTAGTGAAACATGGCTGAATTGACGTTTGGTGGTAAGAACTGTAAACAAGAGAATCCAGGAAAAATAGAAGGAAAATTGAAAGAGGGAAGAGGCCCACCTAAGGATAAGTGGAGGTGGTTTGTTTTAGTCAGAGGGCGAGATGTCTTTTTGTTTCCTAATTGAGAAGGGATCGACATTGTTGGGGATGCAAGAGAATGGAATAAAAGGTTTTGTGGTGATTGGTGAGTGAGAGGAGACAGGAGCATGTGGAGAAATGGAAGGCAAAGTGGCAATGGGTGGAAGGCGATATAAGAAAGATGAAGGTAAGGAGTAGGACTGAGATTTATGCACGGGACGTTAATAATATTTATTTGACGTGGTCCACCCCCACTCCTTCCTCAGAGAAGTTTTCCTTATTAGGAGACTGATTATCCTTTATTTCCATCCCCATGTGTTTTACAAAAAAAAAAAAAAATCTAATTCTCTCTTGATGTCCTGCAACGTTATTTTTAATTCTCTTTTATACTCTTGTCATAACACTTTGTTATTCTTCTTACCCACAGACCTTCACTGGCGGGTCGACCAGAAACTAAGGAAGAGAGGAAGGAGTATGATCACATTATCGAGGCTGAGTTACATGGTAAACTGAACGGTGGATGTGAAGAGCGCTACCACCAGTGTCAAGTGTCCCTCTTCGACCTACTGCCATACGCTGTCCACCAAGTTTTATAGTCATCAGCTTCTTCAGGAAGCACCATCAATTTTTAAGGGCATTGTCTGGTAAAGGACTCGTGATGGTGATATAGTCTGGTGAGATCATTGTCTGTTGATGTCTGGTAAGGGCATAGTCTATCGGAAAAAAGACAGCCTGGTGGGGACATCCTACATCAGACACATTCTTAAGTATGGAAGTCGTCTACTGCATACGTCTGTAGTGGCATAAATTATTAGTTGCACTATTTGGTATCAGCATTGTCCTACTCATGTTTAGTAACACTGACAAAATCGTCTCGCAGTACCATCATCATCTGTCAGCGCCATTGTCTGGTAGCGTCGTTATAATGGCATTGCCGTCGTCTGTCAGCACGTTGTCTACCAGGGCTGTTGGTATAACGGCATCACTGTTTGGCAGCGCGTAGTCTGGCAGCAGCATCGTCTGGCAGCGTTATCGCTCTTCAGAGTCGTCATCTGAGAGCATCGCCATCTCACAACATTGTCGGTCAGGCAGCCCAGTCATTTGGCAGCGTCTTGTCTGCCCGCATTTTCTGACAGCGTCGTCATCTGCTAGCATTATCATCTGGCAGCATGTTGTCTGGCAGCGTTTTCGTCAGGCAGTGTTGTCGTTTAGTAGCTCCTCCGTCTGGCAGCGTTCTGTATGGTTGACAGACTTGTCGTCTGGCAAAGTCGTCGTCTGGTAACGACGTCGTATGACAACAACAATAGCTACTATGCAGTGACTTTATTAAGTTATGATAGTTTATGTGCACATATTCATCTCATGATCACCACAAACACCTCACATCACTATTGTGTTTCAAAATTTATCAGTGAATGAATGTTACTATACTATCAGGGATTATGTTCTTAAGGTGTTCCCTATTTATCTACCTATTTATTTAATTATTTATTTACAGATTAATATATTTAGTATTAGGTGTTAAGGGCATCTTAAGTATTTTTTTATACACAAATGCTCAAAAAATAATAATTATTGCAGAAAAAATGCCAATAAAAAAATATTCTTGTGATTAGCATTATGTTTGAAGATATACTGACTAAAATTGACGCAGCGAACATATTTATTTTCATAGTAATATTGAATTTTACATTTATTAAATTTACATAATATATATTTAATACATTTAATTGTATCATGATAAAGTGTCAACATATATGGTGTTGTTTTATGAACGTTATCATATTAATATGAAGTAGGTAACTTAATCATAGACATCCATATATATATATATATATATATATATATATATATATAATATATATATATATATATATATATATATATATATATATATATATAAATATATATATATATATATATATATATAATATATATATAATATATATAATATATATATATATATATACCAAGTGGTACTCACCTAGGTGTGGTTGCAGGGGTCGAGTCATAGCTCATGGCCCCGACTCTTCACTGGCCTCTACTGGGTCACTCTCCCCGCACTATGAGCTTTGTCATACCTCTGCTTAAATCTATGTATGGATCCTGCCTCCACTACATTGATTCCCACTGGTGTTTATTTCCCATTGTATATACACTGAGTGGTATGTATCACAGTATATATACACTGACGGATTTACCTCCTAGTGTATATACACTGACTGGAGTGTACCTACCAGTGTATATATACATTGGAGTGTATCTCCCAGTGTATATACACTGGTGTGTATCTCCCAGTGTATATACACTGGTGTCTATCTCCCAGTGTACATACACTGGTGTGTATCTCTCAGTGTATGTACACTGGTATGCATCTCCAAGTGTATATACACTGGTATCTCCAAGTGTATATACACTGGTATCTCCAAGTGTATATACACTGGAAAATTACTTTGATCTATGTTTTAGATACAAAATTATTCTTGACCAGGTGTGAAGCTGATGAGTGACTCTGGATCCAAGGTACTGTACTTACTCTCCCATTCCTTGGATCGGACCTGAATATTTCCCAAGCCCCTGGCTCTATATGAACCCCCCAAGGGTTGTATGTACTCCCCAGGGTTGTATGAACTCCCCAGGGTTGTATGAACTACCCAGGGTTGTATGAACTCCCCAGGGTTGTATGAACTACCCAGGGTTGTATGAACTACCCAGGGTTGAATGAAGTCCCCAGGGTTGTATGAACTACCCAGGGTTGTATGAACTACCCAGGGTTGTATGAACTCCCCAGGGTTGTATGAACTACCCAGAGTTGTATGAACTCCCAGGGTTGTATGAACCATCAGGGGGTTATATGAACCCCCAGAGGCTGTATGAATCCTCCAGAGATTGTATGAACCCCCAGGGGTTATATGAAACCCCTCAGGGGTTGTAAGAACCGTCCAGGGATTGTATGAACCCTCAAGGGCTGTATGAACCATCCAGGTTATATGAACCCAGGGATTGTATGAATCCTCCAGGAGACATATGAATCCTTCAGAAATTGTATGAACCATTCAGGGGTTATATGAACCCCCAGTGGTCGTATGAACCTCCCCCAGGAGTTACATGAACCCCTGGGGCTATATGAACCCCCCATAGCTTGAACCCCCCGTAAGTCGATCGCTAGCACACTCAGCTCACACACTGAGGTCCGGGGTTCGAATCTCTGGTACGGCTGGAAAACATTAGCGACGTGTTTCCATAAGACACCTGCTGTCACTGTTCACCCATAAGTAATAATAGGTACCTGGGTGTTAGTGGACTGGTATGGGTCGCATCCTGGGACAAAACTGACCTAATTTGCCCTAAATTCTCAGCATAACAGCGGCTTTCTATATAATAACATGTCATTGATGTCAGCTAGGACTGTATACCTTGTACATGTAGAAATAAAGATACTATTATTATTATTATTATTATTATTATTATTATTATTATTATTATTATTAATACATACAATGATTTGACTAACATGATAGATAAATTATTTGAAAACGATAGACAGACACTAATGTTTCACAGAAATTTCCTGTAGATTTTTTATTTTAATGTGCTGTAAGATCCATACAGGTTTAGCGCATGCCATTCAATTTAATAATAATAATAGTACACTAATAATAATTTACACTGGAAGCTGACGTCTTGATGGGTCACAGTCTTGGTGGGTCACAGTCTTGGTGGGTCACAGTCTTGGTGGGTCACAGTCTTGGTGGGTCACAGTTTTGGTGGGTCACAGTCTTGGTGGGTCACAGTCTTGGTGGGTCACAGTCTTGGTGGGTCACAGTCTTGGTGGGTCACACAGTCTTGGTGGGTCACAGTCTTGGTGGGTCACAGTCTTGGTGGGTCACAGTCTTGGTGGGTCACAGTCTTGATGGGTCACAGTCTTGATGGGTCACAGTCATGGTGGGTCACAGTCTTGATGGGTCAGTCATGGTGGGTCACAGTCTTGATGGGTCACAGTCATGGTGGGTCACAGTCTTGATGGGTCACAGTCATGGTGGGTCACAGTCTTGATGGGTCAGTCATGGTGGGTCAGTCTTGATGGGTCACAGTCATGGTGGGTCACAGTCATGGTGGGTCACAGTCTTGATGGGTCACAGTCATGGTGGGTCACAGTCATGGTGGGTCACAGTCATGGTGGGTCACAGTCTTGATGGGTCACAGTCATGGTGGGTCACAGTCATGGTGGGTCACAGTCTTGATGGGTCACAGTCTTGATGGGTCACAGTCTTGATGGGTCACAGTCATGGTGGGTCACAGTCTTGGGTCACAGTCTTGGGTCACAGTCATGGTGGGTCACAGTCTTGGGTCACAGTCTTGGGTCACAGTCATGGTGGGTCACAGTCTTGGGTCACAAGGCAACAGTTTCATAAGTCAGATCTCATTATGTTTCAGTTTCTTCTTTTTTAATAAATTTAAATGTAAATTCCATTTTTTTAATAAAATTTTTAAACTGGACTTTTATAAACAACTCTGTTACTAAAACCCTTATTACCGGGCTCAGCCTGCCTCAAAATTATTATTTATTTTATTATTTTTATCCTTTTTTTTATTACACTTTTATTATCATTATTAGTATTATTCACGAAAGCGCAAAACCCCGGTTGGGTCCCACTGTTTTTTCATCACCGTTCCACAAAAAAGGGTACTTTTTGTTCGTGTATCTGCACAATTCATTCTTAAATTTCCTTCTTATTCGTGTGAGTGTTTTCCTACCAATTTTGGGGATCGTGGCCAGTGGGGAGAGCTTTTTGGTAATTACCTGGGAAATTTCCCGGGGTAATTACCTGGGAAATTTAATTTGGAAATGACGCTCTCTTCGTTGTAAGAGAAAGTGTCCTTCGAAAAATAAATATTTACAGTCATTTGGGGTTTTTGAAACCCTTTTTGCTGAACTTTCAACACAACCAACTAAAGAACATAAGAGGGAGACATCACACACACACACACACACCACACTAAATATAATATTTTTAATATATTTATATATATATATATATATAATATATATATATATATATATATTCGGTCGAATAGGCAAAACTTGCGATCTTGGCAAAAATAGCAACTTTAATCTTGCCTTTAAGGACAAGCGAAAATTTGGTATGCAATAATTTCCCCAAAATCTTCTGAACCTAACAAAAAAAATTATTTCACGGGTTTTTGTTTAGTATTAGATTTTTGAAAAACAAATCTAAAAATTTTAGTTAGGTTAGGGCTAAAATAAATTGTTTTGTTAAAAAAAGGTTAAGAAATTTTTTTCAAAGTTCCTTTTGGGAAAGAATTAAAAAAATTTTTACATAAACATTAATGAAAAAATATTCTTTAAATTATGGGGAAAAATTTTTTAAAAGGCTTAATTTTTAAATGATTTCTTGCTTTTTTGACCAGTTTTACATTTTGGGGGCCCGACAATATATATATAAATATATATATATAATAAATTATATATATTATATTTTAAAAATATATATATATATATAAAATATATAAAAATATATATATATACAGTGGCCCCGCTTTTCGTAGTTCCCGGCAATCGTAAAATTCGCAAATATAGGGGTATTTTCTATAAACATGGACTCGCTTTTCATAGGTTGACTCGCGAGTCATATTTCGTCCGGCGCATACCCAGGGCGTGGCCAGGCCGCACCCATCTGGCATTTTTTTACCAGGGCAAGGTCCCCCACGTGCCCACAAAATTTTTCCTAATATTCCATTTATTTTTAGTGCTTCAATACTAAAAAAGACCAGGCCCCAAAAGAAAGCCCTGGGCCAAGCCTGTGGTAAAAAAGTGAGAAATACGTTTGAATTTAAAAAAAACCATCATTGAAAAATATGAAAGTGGTACAAGTGTGGCCGAACTGTCCAGGATTTATAAAAACCCTACAAAACCCTTATTTTCCCATAGGGGGCCAAAAAAATGAAAAAAAAAGGATGCTGTTTTTTGCAAAGGGGAAATATGCTGAAAAAAAATGAGATCACCATACGGGAAAGATTTTGGAATTTTTATTGGGTGGAAAAATGAAAACAATTGCAGGGATATTTATGACTTCGTTTATTTGTAAAAAAGGCAGGCAGTTGCATAAAGTTTTGGTAAAGAAATTGCCTGCAAATAGTGGTGAAGTGAGTGAATTTAAAAGGCCGCAAAGGCGGGTTTTGAGAATTTAAGAACCAATTTGGCATACACATGGGGTTAAGAATGGTGAGGCTACCATTGGGACCAAAAGGCGGCTGAAAAATATGTGCATGAATTCCAGGAGACAAGAGCTAAAGGGACGAAACCTAAACAATGTTAAATTGTGATGAAACAGGCCCTTTTGGAAAAAATGCCGAAAGGACCTTCATTACACAAGGGGAAAAGGCAATCCCGGACACAAGCCTAGAAAGACGGCTGACCTAATGTTCTGTGCTAATGAGTGGGGATTTCAAAGTAAGCCATTACTTAGGTACCATTCTGAAAATCCCAAGGTGTTCGGGAAAAAACAATTTTTAAAAGAAAAATTGTGGTTTTTTTGGAAATTAATAAAAGGATGGGTACGAGGGAAATTTTGTCTAGTGGTTAAATGAAGGTTTGGCCCAGTATAAAGGGATATCCCCTGGAAAAGAAATTGGACCCAAAGTCCCCGTGTAATGGAAAATCACCTGCTCATCCCCCAAACTTGAAGCCCTTTTTTTCGGGAGTTTGGGTTCATCACAGTAAAGTTTTTTCCCCCCGAATACCACCCTCTCCTCCAACCCATGGACCAGCGGGTTTTGCAAATTTTAAAAAATTTAAACCAAAAGCAATTTTCACAGGGGCTTGACTGTGACCACAGACACTCCACTTGACCCTAAGGAATTTGGAGAGGCACTTAGCACCCTCCACTGCAAAACCCTTATAAGGGGTTGGGAGGAGGCAACAGGATTTTGAACTCGCCTGGAGAAAATTTGGGGCCAATTGTGTCGACAAGGGGGTTTTTTGAAAAATTTTGGGGACTGACCCTATAGCCTATGTCTTTGTAAAATCAATTGTGGCACGGGGGGTTTCCCAGGGGGTTTTGGATGTGAGTTTGGAGGATGTGGAAGATTGGGGGAAAACCAAAAATGAAGAGTCCCCAAATAGGAGCTGCAAGACTTCAGCAGGAAGAGCAACCCGCAGCTCAGAATTTGCTGCAGAGGGGGAGGAATAAGATGGAAGAAGGTGCCTTCTTCAGAAATTAAAGAATTTTTACTTGTGGGGTAAGAGGGAAAAGCTTTATGGGAAAATCACCCCCTGACAAGGTTTTGCAGCCGGGTTGGGAAAACATGACAGTGACAAAGTTTTGGCCATTTTAGGGAAGTTTTTTAAAGAATCCCAAAAACAGAGCTCTTTTCCACATTTTTTTTTGTGGACAGGACTCCAGTCCCTTCAAGGGGGCCCTAGTGGCATTAGAAACAGAGAAGAGAAGAAACCCCAAAAACAAAGGGTACCTGGGGTGTTGAGGGAAGGGGATTCCCCTTCCAAACTAAAAAAACCACTCTCCCTCCTCCAGTCCCCAACACTAAGAAGAAACCCAAAAAAAGGTAAGTGTTTGCTGTTAATTTTCTTCATTTTTTCCCCTTTGTATTTATGTACTAAATGCAATTTCATTTTAATTTTTTTTTTTGTTTTAATACTTCGGGGTGTCAGGAATGGATTAATTGTATTTACATTATTTTTATGGGAAAAATTTGATTCGTAAATCTAAATTTCGTTTATAGTAAGGCTCCCGGAACGGATTAATTAAACAACGAGGGACCACTGTATAATATATTATAATATATATATTTATATATATATATATAATATATTATATAAAATTTAAAAAAATTTTTTATATATATAAAAATATATATATTATTTAAAATTATATAATATAATATATTAATATATTAAATATCATTACCCCAGGGAAAACTAACCCCTTCTTTTTGGCAAAAAACATAAACTGAGAAGGGTAAAAATTTTTTAAAATGTTCAATGTAAGGGGGGAGCCCATCATTTTGGGTTTCATCAGTAAAATTTTTGGGAATCCCTTTAAACCATGCATTCAGGAGAATTGTGGGGGAACAGGTAGTAAAGAAACGAATCCCAAACTGAAGTTCCTGTATAACAAGCACATGTCTACCTACTGAGGTCCGGGCCCCCCATGTCTAGCCCTTATACAATCCATATGGATTACGCTTGCCTTTTTGGTACTCTCCTTTGGGCAAAAAAACTGAAAGATAGACGCAAACACCCAGAACAAAAAACGTAGATTCATCCGGGGGGGACCAAGAGAAAATTAGGCCAGGATGAATTACAGCTTTTTATAAGCTGAAGTTGAAGACGAGAAAACAACGAACTAAATCTGTTTTAAAAAAGTCACAAACAATGTCCCAAAATCTTTCTGTCAATTTTGTCAAGGGGTTGGGAACCCAAACAATCATAGACTGGGGGAGAGAGCACAACTTTTTAGTACCCCCCATCAGTGGCCCGGCTCAAACACCTTTTATGTAAAAGCAATAAAGGAAGGAACAGATACCCGCACATGTCAAAGCCATCATAGCGTGAACCAGTTCAAAGGTTCCCAAAAGTGTCATGAATGTAGCTACAGAAAGGGGGGGGAATGATTTTCTATTTTTTTTGCAACTACTGTAAATTTTACCTAAATTCCCGTAAGACCCCGTATTGTAGATGTCTTAATACCTTTGGGGTAGAAAATAGTCTTTTTATATGATAAAAATGTTATCTTTATTGTAGAATAATAAGAAAATATTTAACCTTTATACTAAATAATAAGGAAAAGGGCCCCCAAAGGAAATAATCACTCTGTCTGACTTTTTTGGGTTATCCAGGTTCCTACACATATGCTGCTTGTATGATAATTCTTGAAGTATTTGTTATACCTGAATAAAATTTCTTACTTCTTACTTACAATGGCTAACTGTCCTGGGGGCCCTCATCCTCAGAAAAAAAAAACTTTCTTCAGGAAAACTGAGGGTTTCCCTGAGGGTTCATTCATTCATTCTGTTGATTCGCCGGTACTTCCGGCCCGGGGCTTCTCCCGATGGGGACCAGGGAGTGGCCCCCCGGGGGGGGGGTGTCGTTCATCTTTTTCTTATTTCTTTCTTGGGCCCTTGGTTTAGGGGTCTTTTCTTCATCTTGCATTGACTCGCCAGGAGTCCCCGAGGCTGTTTGAAAATTTGCTCCTCCACCCCCTATATAATATAAATTTTATTTAAAAAACAAAAAACCTTTACGAACGACGACTACTCTACAACAAAACCCCTCCTTTTGGGAAGGACCTTTTCCACTGGGGAATCCCCTTCCAGTGACTATTTTCCTCGTTGCTACATTTTCGTTACTATAAACGCCCGGCTCCTTGTTCGCTTCAGAATCCCACGACTAGTGCTCTTTTGCACCTACTCCCAAGGTTAGGGGCGATTACCTCATCTTTTTGTATATATCCTACTGTCTTCAAGTTATTGGTAACTGAGGATTGCTGTGCCTGGCTTGTCTGCTGCAACTTGAAAAAACACACAACTTTGACCAGTCGAGGGGGGGAGATAAACCACACTAGTAAAAAAGTCGACCATAACATTTTTAAATTTGGGGATGCAGCAGTTGGAACACTTTGAGGTGGGCAGGGCCCACCTCAAACCCCAAAGTTTGGTTTTGAAGACTAGAATTAGGGGGGGAATTTTGGGGGGAGAGTAAGGAAAATTTTAAGCAATTGTATCAAAACGTTAGTGGGGAAGATTAGCTTTTACACCGGAGATAAATCTCTGGCCAGGAAATAATGAGGAATGTATTTTTGGGGTACCTTAATGGAGTGTAAATAAAAATTGGAAAAAAAAGGGTTGCCCAAAACTTAGAATTGAAGACTGATTAGATTTTAGGAAGTTTTAGTTATGTAAATTTTAGAGTCTATTTCCTCCTCAAGATTGTAGAAAACAGAGATGAAATGTGTAAGTGATAATCAGGGTCAGTTGGGGCGGGGGTCAATTGAAGAACTAATTCAATCTCGGGCCAAGTGGGCATGTTTCCCCCTTTTAAACCATTGGCACTGTTCACATAAAGGGGAACACGTACAGGCCTATGGGCCCACAGGCCTACTGGTAGGAGTCGCATCCTGGAGAGTATAAAACCCTAAAATAATATCTTAATAGATGTCATCCCACTTAAAGTGTAATTCTGTGTTAAACTACCGGGTTAATAATTTACTGAGATATTTTGTTGGTGAGGGTAATGGCGAGGTCTTTGATCCAGGTGTAAGAAAAGCCTATTAAATCAGGCAATCCATTATTTAAAACATAAAAAAGGAGACTGAAACAGGCCATTGGGGCCCCTGTTAGGGAGGGCCAACTTTCAACCACCGTTTGTCAAACCTATTTTAAAAAAACACAGCCAAAGTTTTAGCTTTTCATGGGGGGATAAAATTTTTTAGGCAGGAAATTATAGCAGGAAAAATCAATAACAGTTACTCAGAAAAATGAAATTAACCACTCTTCCTATTTTTTAGTAGGGGGGTAAAGGACCTGGCCAAGAATTTTATGTTTGAACCCCAAAAATATTTCATAGCAACCTTGTGGGTTTAGGCTTCGACTCCCCAGTAGTATTAGAGCGTTTGTGGGGGGGGAAATTTGTTTTGAAAAAGGGTTATACAGTAATTTTACAGAATTTGACCCCTTCGATCTCACCTGGCCCACCTTGATTTTCATAACTCCCTTTTTTTACCTTACCCCCCTTCATCCCCCTTGCACCCCCCGCTCTGCAAATTGGTAAGGCCTATACCGGAGTTGCTGCATAGTTGGGTGTAGGTTTACAATTATTTCTTTCTTTACCCAGAATAACTTAAAAGAATTAGGTGGTGTTAAGTAGGGTAGGTAAGGGATAGAACGGAAGTCACTACTCATTATGAAAACATAACAGGGGAAGAAAACTCCCCCGAAACAAAATTACTAGAACTTTGCCTTGGAACCCCCCAACGACCTTCAGAAGCTGTGTGGGGAATTTTATTGCACGTGGTTTCTGTGGGGGATTTTGGTGGGTTTCGGGGTTTGGGGATGTTTTTGGTGGGTTTCACTTTTTTCTGTCTTTGGGCCCAAAAGTGCAAGAGAATTAGTTTTTCACAATTTCTATTTGGGAAAAATTTTAAACGTGTTAGGGTTTCCCAGAATATAAAAGTTTTTAAAATTTAAATTTTAGTTTGGGTTTTTTAGTTTGTAAAAAGTAAGTCTAAGCTTCGGCAGAGACTTAATGAAAAATTTTGAAATTCCCCTGTGATCTGAATGAAATGTTTTTCGGCAGAAAGGATTCACTGACATCTGAAGAAAATATTGGGGGGTGATTTAGATTGGGATTTTTTTTTACTTTTATTTAAAAAAATTCAGACAGCATATAATAAATTACATATAGTCTCAAAACATAGATTTATTGCAACCTACCACACCTACTCTCGCCACTGATTACAGAACAGCAGGGCGACAATACCAAAACATTACCCCCCCCCACCCTAAAAGATACCCTTGGTGTGTACCACTCTATAAAAAATCTGGTACAACGTTCTACTTAAGGACAGAAGGCTGTCACCTGCCGCCACAGTGCTAGATCCATCCCCCACTATCTGTATGGACGGCCATACCACGTGACATCAATGATTATAATATGCACAAAAATATATTACAAGGTCCCTCACCTATGGCCCCGCCCAATGGCTCGAGCCCCATCCCCAAAACCCCGCTGGTTGCACGCCAACAGTGCAAGACATACTTGCAGAACATAAACCAGTACAAATAAAATACTTTACACACTAAGCCAGTGACTTGCTTGCATGATGCCTACACACTAAGTGGCCGCAACCGACCATGACATATCAGGATCGAACTTGATGGGATTGCAGATCCCAAAGCCTTCTTCCTGTAGGAAAAAAAAAAAACCTAACCTCCCCTCCGGCATCATTTGCCACCGTCCAGCATTCCTGCATACCTTAACACACGCAGGCGCTTGTAGCCACCATGCATAATTCGTACACCTCCACTCACGCCATGAACAGAACCAGGACAACCACTCGTACCAGAACATGCACCAAACGTGACAGCGACGCACACCACCCTGGAGCGCTGACTAACAACAAAAGAGTGCTAACAGATTCACCCTCTCCACTGGGCGGCAAGCCCGACGTCTATCCCCTGATCTAATCCCCACCCCTACATACTAAGCATTTCACTTACCGTGAGGGTATGGTAACCCTCAGAAAAACATTCCCCCACCTAGTCCCATATAGATCCCTATTCCTACACACAGTACAGAATACCGTCGCCGCCAGCACAAGCTTCCTCACTTCCCACGCATCCGCATCCGATCCCCTCATGCACCAGGATATGTATACATAGTCCACCATCACATGTGCTAGCGCCCGTGCCGCACCCTCTTCCACCCCCCCCCCACATCTAAACTCAGTGCCCGCAATACTGACACATCCCTCCCTCCCACCCTCTGCACCACCCTGCCCACCCATTTCCTGATACTCTCCACCCTACACAAAAATACAGATATGGTAAGCCCTTTCCTCCCCCCCACACAACCCACAATGCCTCTCCCCACCCACCCTCCAATCCCTCAGTACCGTACCAGATGGCAAGATACCATGCAAAAACTGGAACATTACCTCCCGCACCCTGGGCTGTAACCTCAACCTGCTAAATCTTCTCCATATGTTTGCCCAATCATAAATCGGGTATAGCCTCTCCCCTGGGTGCACCACCTGTCCCCTATCACTCTGTACAATTCCCCAACATCCTCGCAACACCTCATGAACTTTCCCCAACCGTCCGTCCCAAAAAACCCCGTCCGCAGTACCTCACGCCTGATGTAAACACACTTAACCCTCTGCCGTAAATCCAAAAGGCCCATCCCCCCCTTTCGCACTGGCAACATGACAACCTCCCTTTTTAACCACTCGCACTTAGAACCCCACAAAAATCTGAACACCCTCCTTTGGATGCTTTGAATTACCTGCGGCATTAATGGGAACACTTGTGCAACGAGCCAAATCTTACTATACAAGATCACATTAATCACAATCACCTTCTGCAGGATTGTGAGATGATTCGATCTTAGTGCTCCCAATCTCTTTACCACACGGTCCTCCAAATGAGCAGAATTATCCTCCCTTGCCCTAACTAAATTTGCCCTATATACAATACCACATATCTTCAAAACCTCCACACAGGTCATCACCACCCGACAACCCCAATCCACCCTCCGTTCCCACATCCCCAACCCTAAAATTGACGATTTCTCTACATTCACCACCATTCCCAAGGCACCTCCATAAACCCGCACCACCTCCTCCAGCCTACCCAACCGCATTCCCTCATCCACCAAAAGCATCATGTCATCCATGTACCCCATCAGACTTGGCCATGGCCACCCTTCCCCGCCTGCCCCCTCATATTCTTGCCTCCACCAACCTATAGAAAGGGTCTTGCATGCACGCAAACAATAATTGCAAGAGTGGGTAGCCCTGTCGAAGGCCCTGCCCTAGCGCCACTGCTTTCCCCAAACACCCATTAACTTGCACATGCTTGGTTATACAATGTTTTCACCCATCCCACTATTTCCTCCACGAAACCCCGAGACAGTAAAATGTGACCTAAAGCCTCCGTTTCCAGTGTCATATGCCCCCCTCTGGTCCAATGCTAACAACCCCCCCCTCCCCCCACCAAAAGCAGCTACAAAATCCCAGAGGATACCGTGACCCATCACCATCGATCGGCCAGGCAAACCAAACTGGCTTGGGGAGACCACCCTGTCAACCACACACTTTAGATGGTTACCAAGTACCTTTGCAAAGAGCTTAGTCAGTGCACATCAACGACAATGCACGATAATCCTTTAGGGTACGCTGATGTGACCCCTTTGGGACTAAGACCACTACCCCAGTCGCTTGCCCCACACCTAACCTAACCCCCCACTTCATTTCATTCAGGAGCCTGACCAAGAAACCCCACAACAACTCCCAATGCAACAAATAAAATTCGCAAGGAATCCCATCCACTCCTGGCACCTTACCCTTGCTCATTCCAGCCAAGGCTCTCCAAATTTCCTCCTCCTCAATATCCCCCCCAACGCCTTTCTATCACTCCCTCCCAGGGGTTTACCCACACAGCCACTTACTTCCTCCAACAGCTCTTCATCCATCCCACGACTACACCAATAACGAGCATACCACCTGTCAGCATATATACCCATGCCCCCCCACACCTCTAACTGTGTAAGAGTCATTGCCTTCCTACGTTGTTGCTGACCCCTCAGGACACAGGACGAAGGCCTATCCCCCATAGCACCTCCTCTATACCCGCTTGCACCCTTACGGCTTCAAACCTCTCATTTTGCAACTCCCTTAACCTCTCCTTCAGGACCTCCATCTCCTCCATATGGTACCTTCCCTGCAAAGTGCCCCCACTGTAGCAATCATGTAAGTGCTGCTGTAGATAATTTGACAACCCATATCTTATGTAGTTAATCCTCTTCCCTTCACGTATGTAAAAATCTCTTATCCTAGCCTTTGCAATGCGATCCCACCATCCCACCACATCATCAACTACCCTCCCCTCCTCCCCAAGCTCCTCCCATAGTACAGCAAAACCTGTCACTGCCTCCTCATTCCCGAGAACCCTCGTATTTAATTTCCAGTAACTCGCCTGCCTTCTAGCTAATGCCTCCCACCCTACGTCCGCTACAACTGCCCTATGATAAGAATATGGTGCCTCTACTGTATGGACAGACTATACCAACATGCTGCATAACATTGTCTAACCTTGCCCCATAGCCCTCCCTGGCATATGTATGTTCCACCTCCCATGAACCCCCAGCAAACACATCCCACAGTTGCACATCATGGAGAAGCTCCGCCAAAACAAGTGACAAAAAACCCGCCCCCCTCGGCGCCACATCTGCTCTTCTAACAACGCAATTCCAATTCCCTCCCACTATTGCAAGAGAAGGTAACGATCGTAAGAAATACACCAGCTCTTCCCTCACAAAAGCATTCTTAACGCACACTACGTTCTCTGCTGGTGCGTACACGCACACAAAACCCACTTTCTCACCCCCCACCAACCATCCACTCTCAAGATCCTGCCATCTACCCCCCTCACTCCTTAGCAATACGAATGGGTTTGCCGCCCTGATCAAGATGGCTACCCCCCCCCCCTTTTAAGCACTCCGAATACATCACAACACTCTGATAGCCATCCACCTCAAAATCCTTGCCAGCTTTCCAGTTATGCTCCTGAATATATGCTACGTCCACAGGATATCTATGTAAGAACATGCAAAACCAATCACGCTTCATTCTCTCACACAAGCCATTAACGTTCAGCGTCATACACCAGAGGCCAGTTAAGATAGTGTTGTAGATGACTGTCCACTGCCCAGTGTCGCACCACTTAGCATAGCTTCCTAACAATACAAGATCATATTGTGTGCCATACCTCAAACTACTACTAATGGCAGTATTGAGGCTATCCGCCTCATTACTGCTGCTGTTAATAGGGTTGGGGTAGGTATATTTTTTTTCCGAGCCTAGAGCTCCCGAAATGTGTGAATGTTGTCCTCCTACTGGCAAATACAGCAGTTGAGGCTTGTCTCAATTATTTCTTTTGTTCCTTGAACATCTTTTGTGTGTGTGTGTGTGTGTGTGTGTGTGTGTGTGTGTGTGTGTGTGTGTGTGTACCTTGAACATTTCTTTGCTGTGATAAAGAAACTCACAATTTATTACATTTTAATTAATGATCTTAAGTTTTATCGAATTTTGTGGGTTGAAGATATTCCCCATGTTGTGGGCAGCTGCTGTGTGGTGAAGTCCATGTTGTGGGCAGCTGCTGTGTGGTGAAGTCCATGTTGTGGGCAGCTGCTGTGTGGTGAAGTCCATGTTGTGGGCAGCTGCTGTGTGGTGAAGTCCATGTTGTGGGCAGCTGCTGTGTGGTGAAGTCCATGTTGTGGGCAGCTGCTGTGTGGTGAAGTCCATGTTGTGGGCAGCTGCTGTGTGGTGAAGTCCATGTTGTGGGCAGCTGCTGTGTGGTGAAGTCCATGTTGTGGGCAGCTGCTGTGTGGTGAAGTCATGTTGTGGGCAGCTGCTGTGTGGTGAAGTCCATGTTTGTGGGCAGCTGCTGTGTGGTGAAGTCCATGTTGTGGGCACTGCTGTGTGGTGAAGTCCATGTTGTGGGCAGCTGCTGTGTGGTGAAGTCCATGTTGTGGGCAACTGCAAGTGTAGAGATATCCATGTGGAACCCAGCAAACTATTGAAGTCATGTTTTGGACACGCTGTTAAATCATTATGGGGAGTGCAATGTGTGAATCCACTATTGTGGCAGCTGCTCCTTCAGTAAATTCCATAGAAGGAAAATCGGCTGAAATATTTTGTGCGCATTATATGTGGAGTAATCCAAGTTTTAGAAAACGCAAGTTGTGGATGGGAAACCTGTAGTGTGGCGTGTGTGTGGAGAAGCATGATTGTGACTGCCACTATTTTGACTCATGGTAAGGTCCATTGATGGAGCAGGGGGTGAAGACCGTCAGTGCTGTTGGGGGTGAAAGTCCGTTGGGGAAGTGGTGGGGGTTAGCTGTTGTGGAGTGCTTTGGGAAATCCACGTTGTGGGAGTTGTGTAGTCATGTTGGGGATGATTTGGAAACACAGGATATGCCAAGGGTAAGTTGTCACTATGGTACATTAAATAAGGGACAATAGTTTTTTACTGTGTATTTAACGTGCTTACCTTAATATTTGAAAGCCATGGAACTCGCGAAGACACTTTTAAAGCTGATCACAATTAATTCTGAGTAACAATGTTTATTTACTCGTGATGAAAATCGAGCTGTAGTTGATGTTGGGCTGACGATTACATCTTGTGGTGTTCTAGTGCGCCATATTTTGATCATGGCGGATTTGACCTGGGGGGGGGTGACCACTTCGGAGGTTTAGGGGGTGGGGTTGGCCGGGGCAGGCTTGGAAAGTTTGTATTACAAGTGGGAAGATGAATAAAATGGAATGGAATGGTTTTGTCCCGTAATTAAAAAAATCTTGTTAGTGTTTAAGGCTTGCCTGGGTTTTGGCCCTCCCCAAATATTATTGACCTCTTAAATCTGATGATAATTTTTAGTTTGAAATCTTCCCCTACACTATTTACATCTCTGATGTGTTTTTTTATTTTGTGGCCATTTCGGGTGGGATACTTAGGTTGGGGGGACCCAAATAGGAAATTTAATTTTCTAAAAAAAACCACATGAATGGAAAAGCATTCTGAAAAACAGTGGTTGAAGGGTTCTGATTGTCCCATTTTTTTGCAAAATAATGCTATAATTGTAGTTGTAGTATTCACTCACTATAAATATTCTATGATTTTATGTTTCACTTTCTGCATCATGTATTGGGCATTTCGGGTGTTTTCTCAGAAAACCACATGCGTCTGAATAGTAGGTTACTGTAGTCGTATCTTTTTAGGTTTTGGGGGACATCACTTAAGTTTTTTGTACTATTGCAGTGTACTGAAGTGGTAAACTGTAAGGTACTGTATGTCTTTGTACAAGACTGTAAGCATTTTCTTTCGCTGCGATTCTTTGGAACTCTTCCTTTTCTGAGCTTCTGACAACTGAATTTTCCGTGACATACTGCGGTCTTCTGAAAAAAAAACAAATATTCAGATTTTTTGACATTTAATGACAATGTAGTTAATGACACATGCAAATATACGGGGTGACTACCGCCCACAGGAGGATGGGTAATGGGGTGACTACCGCCCACAGGATGGGTATGGGGTGACATACCAAGAGGTATTAACTAACGACATATTACAAACCACATATTTTTATGTGAAAACGCCCATGGTATGGGTGACTACCTGCCCACAAATTTGATGCTTTGTTTCTTTTACACCTACTTTTTTTCCCTCTTCCCTGACTTTCCCCTCTTTTCTTTTTCTTTTCTCCTCCTCGTTTCTTTCTTTTCTTTCTCCTCTGTCTCGTGTTTCTGTTCCTTCTTCATTTATTTCACCACTCCCCCTTTCACGCACCTCTGTGCGCTTGCTCTCCCTCTGTGGGCACTAGCTCTCTTGCAGTGCTCCCCTTCCTTTGTATTTGACTGGCTCGTCCTCCTTATTCCCCACTTCTACCACTACCACTACTACTACCTCTTCCACTACTACTACTACTACTACTATACTACTACTACTACTACTGATGAAATTAAGACACATGTGCGACGTCTGGTTGTCTTTGTTGTGGACGTTTCGCCATCCAGTAGCTGGCTGGATGGCGAAACGTCTACGATAGGGATGCCCGGGTGTTGCGCATGTGTCTTAATTTCATCTTGTCGGTATTATATACCATTCTTGTACTACTACTACTACTACTACTACCTCCACCTCTTCCTGCCTATATATAGCCGTCCTGCTCCACTTCTGGTTAGTGTGACTTTGTAAATGGTCCAAGTCGGACCGAAACGTCGTCGTAAGCTTCTCTCTTTTATGTGCGGGTTATTTGTGTATCGTTCCAGTCACGGTATTGTGCCTTTTTTTTATTTATTAGTTTCTTATTTGTAATCCAATTTAATTCCATGTTGAGCGCCATCCCCCAACCTGAAGTGCCCCAGGCTCCACAAGGTCTAAATCCGGCCCTGTCTTTGCCTCTCACCGATTCTCATAACTGCATTTTCTTCGGCTAAATTCTACCATCCTCTCGTTAAACCAATTCTATAGCTTGCCCACATACATTTGTAATATTTTCTGGTCTGCTTTCTTTGTATTTTCCACGTTAGTGTCAATTTATCCGCAAACATCTGTGTCTACTTGTTTCTTCTGGCATGTCATTTACTCATAGAATAATATTGGACCCATTACTGATACTTGTGGATCACCACTTATCACACCTATCCATTCTGACACCTTCTGGACGGTGTTTCCAACCTTCAAAGTATTCTATGATCTGCTGCAGTATTTTTTTCCTGTCATTCCTGCCTGATCCTCTAGAAGTCTAGATTATCCCAGCCTCTTACACAGTACTGTATCGAGCGCTTTAGTCTGAAAATATGCAATCCGCCCATCCCTCATTCTCTTGCCTAATTTTCGTTACCTTGTCGTATAACTTTATCAGTCAT
Source organism: Cherax quadricarinatus (assembly GCF_026875155.1). Classification (NCBI taxonomy): domain Eukaryota; kingdom Metazoa; phylum Arthropoda; class Malacostraca; order Decapoda; family Parastacidae; genus Cherax; species Cherax quadricarinatus. Next base: position 17,387,064 of record NC_069432.1, on the reverse strand, counting down.
GAAACAGGATGAATCTACCACTTGTAAAATCGTTCTGGCTCTTGCTAGCATTACTAGGTGTTCCACTGCTCTTCTGATGATCTCCATAACTTTATATACTATACATGTCATTGACACTGATCTGTGGTTTAATATATATATATATATATGTGTGTGTGTGTGTGTGTGTGTTGTGTGTGTGTGTGTGTGTGTGTGTGTGTGTGTGTGTGTATGTCGTGCCGAATACGCAGAATTTGCCATCTTGGCTTAAATAGCAACGCTCATCTTGCCATATAGGACAAGCGAAAATTTGTGTATGGAATAATTTCGCCAAAATCATTCTGAACCTAACGAAAAAAATATATTTCACTGTGTTTATTTAGTATTAAATTATTGTAAACAAATCTAAAATATATTTAGTTGGGTTAGGCTAAAATAAATTGTTCTTGTTATAATAAGGTTAGGTAAGTTTTCTAAGATTCTTTTGATGCAAAATTATTAATTATTACATTAACACTAATGAAAAAAATATATCTTTAAACGTATAAGAAAATTTTTTAGAAAGGACTTAATTTTAAATGAGTTCTTGCTAATTGACCAGTTTTACATATTCGGCACGACATATATATATATATATATATATTATTTTTTTTTTTTTTATTATCACACCGCCGATTCCCACCAAGGCAGGGTGCCCGAAAAAGAAAAACTTCACCATCATTTCATCCATCCTGTTCGTTCCAGAAGGAGTGCCTTTTTAATTACTAGTTTTTAACTCAATATTAAACCCATCCTTCAAGTGCAGGACTGTACTTCCCATCTCCAGACTCAAGTGCCGCCAGGTTCCCTAATCCTCATAAAGTTACTTTGCTCACACTCCAACACACGCAATATTAAAACCATTTGTCTACCATTCACTCCATCCATACACGCTCACGCATGCCTGCTGGAAGTCCAAGCCCTTGCACACAAAACATTCCTTAATACCCCTCCTCCAACCCTTCCTAGGCGACCCCTACCCGCCTTCCTTCCACTACAGACCGATACACTCTTGAAGTCATTCTGTTCGCTCCATTCTCTCTACATGTCCGAACCACCTCAAAACCCTACTCAGCCCTCTGGACAACAGTTTTGGTAATCCCGCACCTCCTCCATAACTTCCAAACTACGAATTCTCTGCATTATTCACACCACACATTGCCCTCAGACATGACATCTCCACTGCCTCCAGCCTTCTCCTCGCTGCACATTCATCACCCACCTTCACACCCATATAAGAGCGTTGTTGAAACATACTCTCATGACATTCCCTCATCTCTTGCCTCCAAGACAAAGTTCTTTGTCTCCACAACTCCTAAGTGCAACCACTCACATCTTTTTCCCTCACAATTCTATGATTCACCTCATCTTCTAGACCCATCGCTGACACGTCCACTCCAAATATTGAATACGTTCACCTCTCATACTACTCCCTCCAATCTGATATTCAATCTTCATCACCTAATTTTTTTTATCCTCATAACCTTACTCTTTCCTGTATTCACTTTAATTTTCTTCTTTGCACACCCTACCAAATTCATCCACCAATCTCTGCAACTTCTCTTCAGATCTCCAAGAGCACAGTGTCATCAGCAAAGAGCAGCTGTGACAACTCCCACTTTGTGTGTGATTCTTTATCTTTTAATCCACGCCTCTTGCCAAGATCCGCAATTTACTTCTCTTACAACCCCATCTATACATATATTAAACAACCACGTGACATCACACATCCTTGTCTAAGGCCTACTTTTACTGCGAAAAATTTCCCTCTTTCTACATACTCTAACTTGAGCCTCACTATCCTCGTAAAAACTCTTCACTGCTTTCAGTAACCTACTCCTACACCATACACTTGCAACATCTGCCACATTGCCACCTATCACCCTGTCATACGCTTTTCAAATCCATAAATGCCACAAAGACCTCTTAGCCTTATAAATACTGTTCACTATTGTTTCACTGTAAACACCTGGTACACACCCCCTACCTTTCCTAAAGCCTCCTTTTCATCTGCAATCCTATTCTCCTTCTTAACTCTTAATTCTTTCAATTAAACTTACATAACTTTAACCAGGTACACTCAAAAGACTTATCCCCTATAATTTTTGGCACTCTCTTTATACTTTGCCTTTATACAAAGGAACTATGCATGCTTCTGCCAATCCTAGGTACCTTACCCTTTCCAACATTTATTAAATAATATGCACCAACCACTCAAACTATATCCCCATATATATATATATATATATATATATATATATATATATTATATATATATATATATATATACATAATTTTCATTCACTGTTTTCCACACCTTCGACAGCAGTCCTGTTTCACTTTACTTAAAGTCCGCGGGTAGTGGTTGGACGGTCCTGCTTAGTCTGAGCCTACAGAGACGTTAGGCTCGCTTAGTCTTCACCTCTCCCACTGTGTTTCTTGTGTCCAGTAATCGTAAGTGCACTCTTGACTCTGCTATTGTTCATGTTTCCACTGAGAATACCTCCCCCTAAATCTTTTGGTCAGCTCCTCGCCAAACTTTCTGGTAATTTCTATTGAACTCTCCACTTTCCTTCAGCTACGGACGGGTGTTGCCATCATGTAACTCTCGTAGTAAAGGGCAGCCACTCGCTACATGTGTTACAAAATGTATTAAACAGAAACGGCAGGACGGTGGATGCTCCCAATGTGAGGGCATGGGCGGAGCTTGGTGGTGGGACGGTGTACCTGGGCACTGAACGTTACAGTTGCAGCAGCAGAGCAGACTTCTATCCTTCACACTGTGACGTACTCGTGTCAGGGCGCTAGCTACACTCCTAACCAGCTACATTTCATCGCCGACGCTGTCAGTAGTGAGATCTTTGACAAGAACAGTCTCCACGACTTCAGTTTCATTCAACAGCAACAACAATAATGAAAATTCACCTGTTTCTCGCTGGGGCGTTAATGCATCTTTCCCATACAACGGCAGCGATGGAACAGGATAGTGAGGTCTCGTACAGCAGGGAGGCAGGTCTGACCTGGCTGCGGGAATTAGCGGCTGACAATTCCAAGATTCTTTCCCGCAATCGCCGAGTGATTGGCATCCCCCTGGGCTCTAACATTGAGGTAATTTGTTGCAAATATTTTTTTCATTTTTGAAGTGGAGTTAATATTAGGTATCCCAGAGTCTTTCAATAATAATATATTAAAAATGCACTGGAACTGAAATTGTATGTCAGTACGCGACATACAGTGTCTAACATTGTCCAATGGTAAATAGGTAGGTAGTAGATTCACCTGTATAATCGCCCGGCCTGGGCCTATTCCAGGGGGTGGCCCGGCCTTGGCTCCCTGTCGTGTGAGTCTCAGACCAATGTCTGCCATGGGAGGAGGTACAAGTACCTTCTCGTCTTCTGGGACCAGCTGTCCCCAGGCCTAGCCCCATTCCCGCCCCCACGGGGCTCGGAGGGAGAAAATATGCACCTTGGGCTCCCACAAATCCCGCCCACACTGGGCTCGAAGAGTGTGGCAGCTGCATAGCAGCAGATGATGTCAGGAGGTGTAAAGGCAGCAAGCACTACAGGATCCTTTTGGAGCCACACCCCAGCTTTGGTCATTAAGCCCAAGTGCTGACGAAACTCAAGAATGCCTCTTGCTGTGTGTGTTGCTGCTACTACTACTTCACTTGTCCGTTGCACTTGTCCAACTATTGCCCAATGTTTCTGCCACGGTGTGGGCGAAACAATGTAATTAATAATTAATACCTATATCAAGTGCTTCTTAACGGGCTGACGTAGCTAGTGGGTCATTTTTGTAATGCAATATAAGACTTTCTGTTCATGACTTTTAAAATTTCCTCCTCTCCATAGATCATTTACACGGTCCATTATTTGCAGCATTTGACCGCACAGTCTGTAGTCTTCCTGTGATATGTTTTAGCATTTATATTACGTTGTGTTTATTAATATCAAGTTCCGTCATTAATATGTCTGTATTTGTTCATTTTATCTAAATATCCCAGCAGAGTTTGGAAGATTTTTTAATTTTATAGTTGCAGACGCCTTTTCAGATCTGAAAACATGTTTGTATCGTTATGTCTTTCCTCTGGAGTTTACCTGGAGAGAGTTCCGGGGGTCAACGCCCCCGCGGCCAGGTCTGTGACCAAGCCTCCTGGTGGATCATAGCCTGATCAACCAGGCTGTTACTGCTAGCTGCACGCAATCCAACGTACAAGCAACAGCCCGGCTGGTCAGGTACCGATTTTAGGTGTTTGTCCAGTGCCAGCTTGAAGACTGCCAGGGGTCTATTGGTAATCCCCCTTATGTATGCTGGGAGGCAGTTGAACAGTCTCGGGGCCCTGACACTTATTGTGTGGTCTCTTAACGTGCTAGTGACACCCCTGCTTTTCATTGGGAGGATGTTGCATCGTCTGCCAAGTCTTTTGCTTCCGTTGTTAGTGATTTTCGTGTGCAAGTTCGGTACTAGTCTCTCTAGGATTTTCCAGGTGTATATAATCATGTATCTCTCCCGCCTGCGTTCCAGGGAGTACAGGTTCAGGAACCTCAAGCGCTCCCAGTAATTGAGGTGTTTTATCTCCGTTATGCACGCCGTGAAGGTTCTCTGTACATTTTCTAGGTCAGCAATTTCACCTGCCTTGAAAGGTGCTGTTAGTGTGCAGCAATATTTCAGCCTAGATAGAACAAGTGACCTGAAGAGTGTCATCATAAGCTTGGCATCGCTAGTTTTGAAGGTTCTCATTATCCAACCTGTCATTTTTCTAGCAGCTGCGATTGATGCAATGTTATGGTCCTTGAAGGTGAGATCCTCCGACATGATCACTCCCAGGTCTTTGACGTTGGTTTTTCGCTCTATTTTGTGGAAGGAATTTGTTTTGTACTCTGATGAAGTTTTAATTTCCTCGTGTTTACCATATCTGAGTAATTGAAATTTCTCATCGTTGAACTTCATATTGTTTTCTGCAGCCCAATGAAAGATTTGGTTGATGTCCGCCTGGAGCCTTGCAGTGTCTGCAATGGAAGACACTACAATGCAGATTCGGGTGTCATCTGCAAAGGAAGACACGGTGCTGTGGCTGACATCCTTGTCTATGTCAGATATGAGGATGAGGAACAAGATGGGAGCGAGTACTGTGACTTGTGGAACAGAGCTTTTCACCGTAGCCGCCTCAGACTTTACTCTGTTGACTACAACTATTTGTATTCTGTTTGTGAGGAAATTATAGATCCATCTACCAACTTTTCCTGTTATTCCTTTAGCACGCATTTTGTGCGCCATTACGCCATGGTCACACATGTCGAAGGCTTTTGCAAAGTCTGTATATATTACATCTGCATTCTTGTCTTCTAGTGCATCTAGGACTTTGTCGTAGTGATCCAATAGTTGAGACAGACAGGAGCGACCTGTTCTAAACCCATGTTGCCCTGGGTTGTGTAATTGATGGGTTTCTAGATGGGTGGCGATCTTGCTTCTTAGGACCCTTTCAAAGATTTTTATGATATGGGATGTTAGTGCTATCGGACTGTTGTTCTTTGCTATTGCTTTACTGCCACCTTTGTGGAGTGGGGTTATGTCTGTTGTTTTTAGTAACTGTGGGACGACCCCCGTGTCCATGCTCCCTCTCCATAGGATGGTAAAAGCTCGTGATAGGGGCCTCTTGCAGTTCTTGATGAACACGGAGTTCCATGAGTCTGGCCCTGGGGCAGAGTGCATGGGCATGTCATTTATCGCCTGTTCGAAGTCATTTGGCGTAAGGATAACATCGGATAGGCTTGTGTTAACCAAATTCTGTGGCTCTCTCATAAAAAATTCATTTTGATCTTCGACTCTCATTCTGCTAATTCAGAAAATGTCAGGACATGTACACAAATAACCCCGCACATAGGAGAGAGAAGCTTATGACGACGTTTCGGTCCTACTTGGACCATTTACAAGTCACAATGACACACGAGAGTGAGGGAGCCAGTATATATAGGCGAGGGGGACGGGGATGGGACAGAGAGAGGAAGAAAACAGTGGAGAAGCAGTGGTAGAGGTAATGCCGGTAGTGGTAGAAGTAGGAGGAATAGTTTTAGAGGCACAAAAGACAGAGTGAAGGGAGGCCACTAAAACTACTACTACTACTACTTTCTACTACCACTACTACGTTTTCCACTACCAGCATTATCTCCGCCACTAAACTTCCTTCTTTCTTCCTCTTTGTCCCATCCCTGTCCCCCTCGCCTATATATACTGGCTCCCTCACTCTCGTGTGTTAGTGTGACTTGGACTATTTACAAAGTTCGACCGAAACGCCGTCATAGGTTTCTCTCCTATGTTCGGGTTATGTGTGTGTTGTTCCATCACGGTATTGTGCCTTTTTGTCCTTTCAGGACATGTAGTGAACATTATTGGAGTAAAGTAATGATAAGACATTAGGCTATTTTCCCTCATTGCTGCTTGCTATTCTGTCATGTGAGTCCTCAGAGCTAACGGAATCTTGGAATTTCTAGGAGAGAATACTAAATGACAGACAAAAATGACATTCTAGAAGTGAGGATGATCCTTAGGAGATGTTGAGAATACCAGATGAGCGGGACGAGGACGTTAATATGTAGGGCGTTACCTGGGTGTTAACCGACTGTCACAAACTTCTAGATCCAGACCCGGTGATGATAATTTGACGGTTATTAGAGGTCATGTGTGGCAAGAGGCACCCGTGGGCGTCTTGGTTACTGTCTGTGCAATCTTAATAACAGGTGCGCCGCTTCTGTGGCCGATGTTATATAAATTCAGTTTTACTGATACAATGTGACCCGGGACAGGGCGATAAGGTGGTATTTCTTTGCTAGGAAAAATGGGAATATTTGCCCTGACGCGGGTCTAAGAAATACCCATAACTAGGCCACGAATGGATACAGGAACTGATGTTATTTACAAATGTAATGCAACGCCTCTAATATTTAAATTTTGCACTTCAAGGAAGGAACAAAGTTATTACAGAACTTGCCCAGTCAGCTTTTAGAATAAAATACTTTTTCCAGAGAGATCTGGCAACAAAGAAATTTGACCACTTTCCCAATCTTAAATAAAAAATAACTAACTGCTTTTCCTGATGTTGAAATTAAAGGCAGTAGATTGAAACAATACGAAGGAAACTTAGAAAGTAATGGTTCTGAGAAGTTTGATAAACTAATTAGTAACTGATGGCATCAACGATGGATGTCCTGTTGCTGCACCTTATGCTTCGGATGTTGCTTTAATAGAAACAGAGCTTATTGAGTTGCAGGAAGATGTGGGTTTGAAGCTAGTACATAAAAGCTCATCTCTGACTGACTTTTGGAAACAAATTCCAGAAGCAAAGCATCCGAATCATCAGAAAGCTGACTTCCAACTACTGTTAATGGGACAACCTAATTGCTGTGAATCTCTTTTCTGTAATGACTCCGATATGGTAAACATGAGGAAATTAAAACTTCATCAGAGTACAAAACAAATTCCTTCCACAAAATAGAGCGAAAAACCAATGTCAAAGACCTGGGAGTGATCATGTTAGAGGATCTCACCTTCAAGGACCATAACATTGTATCAATCGCATCTGCTAGAAAAATGACAGGATGGATAATGAGAACCTTCAAAACTAGAGATGCCAAGCCCATGATGACACTCTTCAGGTCACTTGTTCTATCTAGGCTGGAATATTGCTGCACACTAACAGCACCTTTCAAGGCAGATGAAATTGCTGACTTAGAAAATGTACAGGGAACCTTCACGGCGCGCATAACGGAGATAAAACACCTCAATTACTGGGAGCGCTTGAGGTTCCTGAACCTGTACTTTCTGGGACGCAGGCGGGAGAGATACATGATTATATACACCTGGAAAATCCTAGAGGGACTAGTACCGAACTTGCACACGAAAATCACTCACTACGAAAGCAAAAGACTCGGCAGACGATGCAACATCCCCCAATGAAAAGCAGGGGTGTCACTAGCACGTTAAGAGACCATACAATAAGTGTCAGGGGCCCGAGACTGTTCAACTGCCTCCCAGCATACATAAGGGGGATGACCAACAGACCCCTGGCAGTCTTCAAGCTGGCACTGGACAAGCACCTAAAATCGGTACCTGACCAGCCGGGCTGTGGCTCGTACGTTGGATTGCGTGCAGCCAGCAGTAACAACCTGGTTGATCAAGCTCTGATCCACCAGGAGGCCTGTTCACAGACCGGGCCGCGGGGGCGTTGACCCCCAGAACTCTCTCCAGGTAAGCTCCAGGTAAATGAAATTTATCGAGTCAAAACATCGTTCTATCCTCACTAACATTCACCTCACTGAGCTTATAAGAACAGCTCTGACATCCTACCAATCAAATTTTAAACTATTAACTGCAAAAACTAAGACTCAGTCTTCAACGAGCAGAGATTAAACATTCTTCTTTGGTGAGTAGGCCTACTGTATAGTTGTATTTTTATTTTTTATAAATAGTTTCAAAATAATAATTTCTGTGGCTCTTGAACATTCAAGAATGTATGAAAAGTATTACATGTGGCCCTTCTTATCGAAGAACTTGGCCACCCCTGCCGTAAAGCAAAATAATAAATTAAAACAGTTTACAAATAATGAATTGTATCGCTATTAAGCTTTACAAAGTGAAGGTATTCCTTACACAGCTAACGTCCAGGCTAGTGACTTATATACAAGTAGTTGAATCACACTTTCTAAATTCGACCATTGGTCTTTAAAGTGTGGTCTTCCCTCAGGTGAGATGGTCGCTGAACTTACCCTTCAACACTTTCACCTTATATGGCGGCGTGTTAAATATTGGTATACCAGTCAAGTTTCCCATGCCGGAAGCCTTCATTGTTGGGGGAAGCTTCAAGAAGCGATCCGTTGGCGGCCCTGACGAAGGTCCTGACGACTTTCCTAACGACAATCCTGACATCATTGACGCCCTTCCTGAACGCTACACCTACTGGTACCAGAACGACAAGGGCAGCCAACTGGAACGCTATTCCAGGTCAAGGCGAGCCTCAAGGCAGGAACGATTATTCCTCTACAAGTACATGGAAACAGCCTTTAATAAGTGAGTCTCAAACTTGTCATATTAAAGCCAGGGGCTATTTCCTGTTTTTATTACTTCTAATAACTTGTTGAGGCGTTTTAGAGACTGGCTTGGTATTTTTTGATATTGAATTCTCTGGTTAGACCTTGACATTAAGAAATTCTTCCATATAAGTTATTGTGTGCAGTGTACATAGGTTATGCAATGACATCTGTGTTCTATTATCCAGGAAGTATCGTTTCTGCAACTAGATTCATTCAGATTAGTCTCACTGTAAACTATTTTTATTAAGCAGTATTACACGACACCCTTCAGGGATTTTCACATTCTACTCACGATCTCATTCCTGGCTTTTTTAACTTAAATTTGTATAGAAATGGCTAATATGAAAGTTATGTAGAAGTTTTAGAGTTGTGTAGCCAAAAGTTATTACTTTTAAAGAGTTAATCTTGAGTGCTGTGTAGTTATAATATTCAGTATTTCTGATTATAATAAGAAACTTTAGTGTTATGCAGTCTTTATCTGTTATGCATTCACTTTCTTATATACGTTTTATTTTACGATCACCATGGATCCTCGTATGTGCAGGGCAGGAGTAGACGGTCGCACATGCCTCCTGAGAGCCATCTGTGAGGTGGCTGATGCGCCCTTTGACCAGGGACTGCTTGGAAAGATGATAAACACATTCTTAGCGTGAGTTCTAAAGATGGCATGGATTTTTTTTTATTTTTAAAAATACGAATATATCAGCAATGTGCAGTTACCTTTTTCTATATGCTAGTTATATATTAGGAACAAATGCTAGTTGTTTTCTTGTCGTATTCCATAGGCTGAATTTCGTACTTAGTGAAAATTACACATGTGCAACATCTGGGTGTCCAGAGGCGTTGTAAGTAGGGGGTGCGGTGGCGCGGGCCGCCCCGGGTGACACCATTTAGGGGGTGACACCATTTAGGGGGTGACACCATTTAGAGGGTGACACCATTTAGGGGGTGACACCATTTAGGGGTAACACCATAGTGCCTCTAAAGAAGGTAACACTAATGACCAAAACCATGCTGCAGCAACCTAAGAGAAAAATGTTTCGTTTCTATATAGCCTATTATAGGATTAACGTAATTTTTTTTTTTTTTTTATTCAGGTATACACAATACAGTTACATAGAATTATCATACATAGCAGCATATGTGTAGAGAACCTAGGATAACCCAAAAAAGTCAGACAGAGTGACTTATTTCCATTGGGGTCCTTTTACCTTATTATTATAATATAAAGGTTATAATATTTTCTTATTATTCTATAATGAAGATAACATCTTATTATCATACTAAAAGACTATCTACTACACGAGGGTCATTAAGACTATCTACAATACGAGGGTCATTAAGACTATCTACTACCCGAGGGTCATTACGACTATCTACAATACGAGGGTCATTACTAGGGATAAGGTAAAATTTACACGTATTTTAGCTAAAAAATAGAAAATCATTCCCCTCCCTTTCTGTTGCTTCATTCATCAGACACTTTTTGGCAGTCTTCTTGAACTGGTTCAAGCTATGACTGGCCTTGACATTTGTGGGTAGTCTGTTCCATTCCTTTATTGCTGTACAATAAAAGGTGTTTGAAGCCTGGCCACTGACTGTGGGTACTACAAAGTTGTGCTCTCTCCCCCTAGTACTATGATTGCTGCGGTTCCCAACCTTGACAAAATTGACAGCAAGATATTCTGGACACTGTTCGTGAGCAATTTTATAAACATGATTTAGCTTCAGTTGTTTTACTCTGTCTTCAACATTCAGCATATCCAACTGCTGTAATTCATAGTACAAATAGGACTATATAGGGAAAATCATTGATTTTGATGTGATAGATGATTTTGCAGGATTGAAGGCAAGGAAATGAAATATCGGTGTCTTCGAGATGTTACCTGTACTCAAGGTTAAATCGGAACTAGTTTTTTTCTTTATTTTTCAAGTTTTTTTTTTCATTGTTGAAGATAAATAAATGTAGGATCTGTTGCCTGTAGTCAAAGTGATATTTGAGTTTATATTTTCTCAATGTTACTACGATTGTTTATTTTATCATTAATAAAGTTTGGGTTATGGCCCTTAAACGTTCTCATTGCTAAATATTAGTCACTGGTCATGCAGCAGTGATGTAATTGGAGTTTACTACCCCTATCCCCCCGCCTTTGGATTTCATGGGGGGTGACACCAGATTCCAATGCCCCGGGTGACACCAACCCTAGCGACGCCTTTGTGGGTATCTTTATTGTAAACGTTTCGCCATCCAATGACTTTATCAATACAGATTCTAGGACATAACTTGAAGACAATAGAACTATATACAAAACATGAGGTAATCTGTCCCTCAGCCTTGAGTTGGTGTGAAGATCGCTGTAGTTGTAGAGATTCTGGAGTACAGGCAAGGAGACTGGCGCTTATACAGGCGTCAGTGTTGAAGTCCGTCAGCCATAAGTATTCAAAGTATTTCATTAAAGGTTCGGCAGTTGGATGAACTTCGAATGTTTCATTCTGGTCTAGTAGAAATTTCTTTTGCCTGGGAATTGCCGTCTCTCAGGATGGCCCATCCCATACACAGTAGAAATTATTTTATGAAGATACCTCAGACACGATATATCCACTACCTCCAGCCCTCTCCTCGCTGCAACATTCACAGCCTATGCTTCACACCCATATAATAAAGTTGGTTCCACTATATTCCTACACATTACCCATATTTTGCCTTCATCATCATCTATGCAGGCTAAAGGACTGAGCATCTGTTTTCAAGGCTGAGACTAAACACCTCAAAATTGCCTTTCCATTCCTTTCACTGTGTCTGTTAAAGTCACCTTCGTATTTGACTGAAGAAGCCTGTATGCAGGTGAAACGTTTCGAAAATAAAGATAGACACATGTTGCTCATGTATCTTATTCACATGCTTTGTTAGCAAAATATATGGTAGTAAATATATCTTATCTTGAGCACAACAATATATCCAGCCTAGCATGCACTCGTGGAAAGAACAGATATCATATTAATATTAAAGTTCTTTCCCCTTCCCTCCTAAAAACATATTTGAAATTTTTACTAAATTTTATCCTTCATTGACTGAAGCACTTTTTTTTTATTTAGGCAGGGTACACACAAGTACTGTTACCATGCATAGTGTAAATTGGTATAAACTTTGGTAATAAATACCGACAAGTTGGTTTAGAAAGACACGTAAGCAAACACTATAACCTAGGATAATCAAAAAAGTCAGTGACTTATTTCTCTTCGTCCTTCAACTTTTTAAGTTCTAATTCTCCTGCTCTGCAATACCTCTCAAACACATTTTCCCCCATACAGAGCTTCGACTGCTGGTCGACCAGACACTGTGGAGGAGAGGAAGGAGTATGACCTCTTCATCGAGGCTGAGTTACATGGTAAAGTGACCGGCAGATGTGAGGAACGCTACCACCAGTGTCACACTTCACCCTTCGACCTCATCCCTTACATGGTCCACACCCTCAGCTAGTAGCCCTCGTGACCCTCACTCAGTGTGTGGTTGTCTGCTGTGACAATCGTCTGGAGATATCCTGTGGTGAGGGCGTTGTCAACCAGCACTTCGTATGGTTTCGATCTCTAAACGAAGTGCCGGTCTGATCATTTGATACGAACATCGGCAGATAGGGCATTATATATTACTAACATAATTTTCTATTATATTAGTCCAGCATTTACCAGAGTAGTAATCTTGTTGCAGTGACGTCACTGGCAGCAGAAGTCGTCTGGCAGGGAACTCATCTTTTAGTGTTGTTATTTTTTAGCAATGCGTGCTTGCAACAGTCTTTTTTTTTTACGTCAACATCTTATTAGTTCCAGATTTTCTAAAATTACTAAAACTAGCCACGATACGTCTGCCAACGTTGCAGTCGAAAAGCAGGAAACGTTAAATTCTGTATCAGTCTTGATGCGAGGCGACTTGTTTTACACCAATCATTTTCTTACGTGATTACCAGCGTCATTTTGTGAACGTTACTTGCAGTTTTGAAAGGTAAACAGGTTGTTACATTAACCTATGAAAAAAAATGTATGTTCACACCGAGGAAGAAAAAAAAAAAGGCTACCACACGCCTGGCAATGCACATCAAACGATGTTTGTTACATCTCAAATGTTTCAATGGGTGGACTGATAAGGTGGAAGAAATCCTCATTCAGTTAACCAATTTTCCAGTGATGGGTCATCACCTGGCTGAGATCGGCAACTGTAAATTAACTCCCGTTAATTGGTGGAGCAGTTCCAGGCAGCATTCAAATTGTGAGAGTATTACTCATGGACTGGGAATGAGTTGTTTGAAACAACGTCAGCCCTTGTAGCTTAGCGCTTCTTTTTGATTATAATAATAATAATAATTGAAACAACGTCGTCCGCCAGCACCGTTGTCTGGAAGCAATGTCTTGTGGCAGCGTTATCGTCTGGCAGCGTTATCGTCTGGCAGCAACATCCCTGGCAGCTTTGTCGTCTGGCAGCAACATCCCTGGCAGCTTTGTCGTCTGGCAGCAACATCCCTGGCAGCTTTATCGTCTGGCAGCAACATCCCTGGCAGCTTTATCGTCTGGCAGCAACATCCCTGGCAGCTTTATCGTCTGGCATCAACATCCCTGGCAGCTTTGTCGTCTGGCAGCAACATCCCTGGCAGCTTTATCGTCTGGCAGCAACATCCCTGGCAGCTTTGTCGTCTGGCAGCAACATCCCTGGCAGCTTTGTCGTCTGGCAGCAACATCCCTGGCAGCTTTGTCGTCTGGCAGCAACATCCCTGGCAGCTTTGTCGTCTGGCAGCAACATCCCTGGCAGCTTTGTCGTCTGGCAGCAACATCCCTGGCAGCTTTATCGTCTGGCAGCAACATCCCTGGCAGCTTTATCGTCTGGCAGCAACATCCCTGGCAGCTTTATCGTCTGGCAGCAACATCCCTGGCAGCTTTGTCGTCTGGCAGCAACATCCCTGGCAGCTTTGTCGTCTAGCAGCAACATCCCTGGCAGCTTTGTCGTCTAGCAGCAACATCCCTGGCAGCTTTGTCGTCTAGCAGCAACATCCCTGGCAGCTTTGTCGTCTAGCAGCAACATCCCTGGCAGCTTTATCGTCTGGCAGCAACATCCCTGGCAGCTTTGTCGTCTGGCAGCAACATCCCTGGCAGCTTTGTCGTCTGGCAGCAACATCCCTGGCAGCTTTGTCGTCTGGCAGCAACATCCCTGGCAGCTTTGTCGTCTAGCAGCAACATCCCTGGCAGCTTTGTCGTCTGGCAACAACATCGTCTGGAAACATTATTATTATTATAATCAAAACCAAGCCCTAAAGCCAAGTCTGGAAACTGTGTTACTTAGTATAACATATTTTGTCCATTTATATTGCTACTTTCCCACTTCCCTCCCACATTTACTCAGTATTCATCATAGGATGTTTACAGTCCCTACACTAATACAAAAATTAATACGTATTGGATTTTGTAAGTAAGTTTATTCAGGTATACACAAATAGTTACATACATCATCATACATAGCAGCATGTGTGTAAAGTATCTAGGATAACCCAGAAAAGTTAGAGTAGGGACTTGCCGCCATTGGGGTCCTTTTACCTTACTATTATAATATAAAGGTGATAATATTATTCTATAAAGGAAATAACATTTTAATAGTATGATAATAAGACTATCTACTACACGAGGGTCATTACTAGAAATAAGGTAAAATTACACGTGTGTTAGCTAAAAAACTAAAAAAATCATTCCCGTGCATTCCTAGGCACTTCCTCATGAACTTTCTCTGCACAGGTTATATTATGTAATATCTGCCTGTGTCTCACCACTCACAACTGTGAGTGTGTAATTTACCTTGGGTACTTTATGATTATGAGCTCCCACTTATTTTAAATAATTTTAAACTCTTTTCTTACAGCAAATAACCTAGACCTATTTTTAATTTGTTTATGCAGGTAAATACTATCAATAAGTCCTTGAGAATAATGAGAATTAATATAATGCTTGAGGCTCTCTGAGAGCCGCTTCTGGCAGACCTCCTGACCAGTGTAGCTTCAGTAAGTTTATTTAGCTACAGCTACATATAAGTTTAATTTATCAAGCCTAGTAACACATGTGTAAAGTGAATGAGCTCCCAGAAGTGATTGTCTCCACCTTCATATAGTTAATTTACATATTCACTTCAAAATACGTGTATTTCAGATTACTCTGTGATCCGAGAAATGTATCCCTGTATCTCATAAGCTCAGCCTCCTCTACCTCACTGCATGCAAAAAGAATAGTGTAGAATGCTCGTTAATTATAAAACTAAATTATTTTTTTTTTAAAGTTTTATATTTTCTTTAAAACTGTTTTTTTTTTAGGCTTATAAGATAATATCTTAACATATATCTATTTATTAAATTATGGCTACTCAAGGGACCTATGACTTATTGGTTTAGCTTTCCCTAATTGTAACAATAGTAACAATATTTATGGATTTATTTATTCCTTAGAAATTTTCTCACTCCATTATCGAAAAATAAATACTTCACTGTTATTCGTGGATTTTTTTTATGCAGGCCAGCCACCGTCTTACCAGACATGCCGCCCTTATTAATATAATATGATCTGTTGCATATATAACCTAACCTAGCTTTGTCTTGCCTAACTCTAAATAAAAATAGTTTGTTAGCTTACAGGAAATGATAATACATTGTGTGGAAGCTAGTAAGAAAGTTAAGGAAGTCAGATCAAGACGTCTGTTTTTGTACTGACACGTATAAAACATTACAGAAATAAATCAAACGTCAATTATGTACAAAAACAACAAAATATCAAGATTTAATAAGGTTAGGCTAGGTACGGTTTGTTTTCTGACCAGCCACTGGAACTTTTGTTCATCTGATCGAGGCCTTCCACCGGCTCATCGTTCTACCCCTGAAAAATATATTAGCATTTTATGTTTTGTTTTAATTATTAAGATTTAAGGAAAATATTGAAAACTTAATAAAAATTGTTTAGTATCCTTTGTTTTTTTCATTTGCTGAATTTATATAATACTGAATTACATTTGCGTGTGTATAATATATACACATATCAGACATTAATGCCATATGCACTATTATTTTTGTGAATGAATAGTTATTATTTAATTGATAAACAATAGTAAAACCCACCATCATAAAGATTACACTACCAATGTTTCTCGACATGAAATCAACTAGTTCATTATATCCCAACTATCATGCAAGCCAGGGTAACAATGTCACTTTTATATGAATCACTGTACCCTCAAATTTAACAGTGTAGGATTTAACGCAACACCTCGGGTAGTTTCACTTCTGTGTCCCTGAAACAATGCAGATATATTACTGTTAATGAAATACCCAAGTATGTAGCCTGGTCCCATAGCCTTCGCGGTATATAGTTCACTAATTATTTTCACTACTTACTTGTTTGTATTGTTTCCAGCACTCGTATTCTCTCTCACTTTCACTCTGTCATTTACTCTTACTCTACTCTGACTCTTTGGCAGTGTTCTTAATTCCACTGAGAATACCACCCTAAAAATTTTGTTCTGCTCCTCGCAAAATTCTTGATTATTGTGAGTTCCCCTTACCTGGAGTTTACCTGGAGAGAGTTCCGGGGGTCAACGCCCCCGCGGCCCGGTCTGTGACCAGGCCTCCTGGTGGATCAGAGCCTGATCAACCAGGCTGTTGCTGCTGGCTGCACGCAAACCAACGTACGAGCCACAGCCCGGCTGATCAGGAACCGACTTTAGGTGCTTGTCCAGTGCCAGCTTGAAGACTGCCAGGGGTCTGTTGGTAATCCCCCTTATGTATGCTGGGAGGCAGTTGAACAGTCTCGGGCCCCTGACACTTATTGTATGGTCTCTTAACGTGCTAGTGACACCCCTGCTTTTCATTGGGGGATGTTGCATCGTCTGCCAAGTCTTTTGCTTTCGTAAAAGACTCCTTCCTTCTTCAACCTTATTACCTAGTCCTTCACATTTATCTTCCTTCTGATTTGGCTCTACATCAGCTCTGGCTCAGATTTAGCTTTTGATGCTAAGTCATTCTCAAACTGCGATTCGGCCTCTTCTTATCCATGCACATTCATTTCTGGCCTTTCTGCTTGCTTCCCTGCTCTCTGGTGTTCTTTTCTGCCTATGTCTTCCATGCGCTTAGCTTTTGCCTCCCTGCGCCTCTGAGTGAATCATGGGCTCATTCTTGGTATAGTTACACAAATTTAGGTGATAACGTTTATCATACATCGTAATATTTGTGCAAATTTACCTCGGATAACTCCCAGAAAAGTCAGACGAAGTACGAATTTCTCCTCGGTACTTTCCAGCTACATACTCTGTGAATACATTTGTTGTCATTCCTTATAGCTCTCTATCCCACTGCTTAGAAATTTCCCAACTCCACCATAGTTTCCTCCTTTAAAGTTAGGTTTGTCCCTTCATTTGTACTCTATTCCTCACTATTCTCTAAGCTCACTATTCCACAAGGCATTCAAATCATAGTACTGAGCGGTCTCTAGCACCAAGAGGCATCTCAAATGCGATGTCCGTAACAACAGTCTCTTAAGGTAAACATAAGGTCCGGCCTTGCTGGCTAGCAACCCTTGCCTTAGTTGTGTCCCTGACTTATTGACCCGTGAAATTTCCCATCGCCACCTCCAGCAGTTTAGATCCCCATGTTTCCACCCTCCGTGTGGCTCCAGACTTTTCCTTATGGTTCAAATCTCCAATGGTCATTAGCAGATACCTCTGCTAGTGACCATTGGTTACTAAACTTAGGGTGTGGGCGTTGTGCTCATCTAGGGCTTGCAAGAGGGTGTCCATATGACCCATTTGGGACCTTCTACTTTAAATAACAAAAAAGGCACAATATCGTGACTGGAACAATACACAAATAACTCGGACCGAAACGTCGTCGTAAGCTCCTCTCTTCTATGTGCGGGTTATTTGTGTAACTTCTGCTTTGTTGTTATTTGCAAAGGTACTTCTCTCTTATGGCCCAGCTTAACTACATTTCCGCAAGAGAGGTTCCTTATTTTATTAATTTGAACATGATACATAGAAGTACAAGGAAATACAGTGGTTAAGTGTAACATGCCAAAGCCCCTTGTATGCAGAGCATAATGGGCAGGCTTAAAATTAACTTAAGATTAACTAAGCAGTGATATATTCAGTGGTAAACATTATTGTAAACAAATAACAATTAAGCACAAATGAGTATTTCAAAGACAGGTCATACTGTCATTTACTGTGTGCTGAGCATTCAGTAGAATGGAGTATTCTGTTAGGTAATGTAATTAAAAATAACAAAGTTTGATTGGGTCACAGGTTAAACATTTATGAGATACAATTATTCAGTATTTATTTAGTTGAGGGTGAGTAAGTGATTTTTAAGAAGAGACTTGAATTTATAAACAGACAGTGTTTCTTTTATATTCACAGGTAATGAATTACAGATTTTTGGGCCTTTTATGTGCATTGAGTTTTTGCAAAGTGTGAGATGGACACGAGGAACATCAAAGAGTGATCTGTGTCTTGTGTTATGGTCATGTGTTCTGTTGAGGTTGGTAAGGAGACGTTTGAGGGGAGGGTTTACATCCGAGTTAAGTGTTCTATGTATGTAGTAAGTACAATAATAAGTATGGATGTTTTGGATGGTGAGTAGGTTTAGAGTTTTGAATATTGGTGGAGTGTGCTGCCTGTAGTGGGAATTTGTTATTCTGACTGCAGCCTTTTGTTGGGTAATTAATGGTATGAGATGGCTTATTGTTGTTGAGCCCCATGCACAAATTCCATAGGTGAGATAGGGGTAAATAAGTGAGTGATATAGGGTCAGGAGGGCTGACTGTGGAATATAGTACCGTATCTTCGATAGTATGCTCGTAAAGGGCTCTTGATCTAAAGAATTGGATCTGTGCTCTAATTCCCTGAATAAAGCCTGAATGCCTTCCACCCCACCCCTTACAAACACTGTATAATCCCTATGGGTTTAGCGTTCCCCCATAATAATCTTTAGAAAATCATGAAGGAGGGTGGATGCGCCGTAAGCTGTCAACAGCCCTTACAAACCCAACAGACAAGAATAAAACTTGCATAACAATGAACCTTACCCAGCGCTGAATATTTGAAGCTGACTGGATGAAGCTTTATCAAGTTATAGAAAAAATTCAGAAAGAAAAACAATCTAGCAACCACTTGAGATATACCTTCGGGATACTTATAATCGGAAGCTTTTCAGAAAATGTTAGTCATTTTTTTTGTGCCAATTGTAAACCATTCTTTATTAAAATAGCTTAGCGCTTCTTTTTGATTATAATAATAATAATTTATTAAAATAGTTATTTTATTTGTTTTATTTTAATCCCTCAGGAGTCAAGGTCACGAACAAAACACGTTCAGGAGGCTCACGTTATGTAATGTTTAAGTAAATTTGTTGTTGCAAAATACATCGAATACATTTATTCCAGTAAACATAAGTACTTTTAAAGAATCAAAGAAAATAAAAAAAATAAAGATTATGTATTTTGCCACTGCATTAATTAATATCGTCTTAATGAAATAAATTATATAACCCGGAGACAAGAGTGTCCAATATTTTGGTGGTGATCTCCCGTGGTGGTGTTCCCGCGCTCAACCTTCTGATATTACCCTGGAATGTGGGTTTTAGAGAAAGATGGGACACCTCCAGGTAATTAATGAGTCTCCATGCCCACTAATCTAGCTGCTGGAAATAAGTAGAGAGGATGATAATGGTGTAGAGAGGGACAACATGGGCAGTACCCTGCCACTGCTGACTATTGTATTAATATTCTGTTTGTTTTACTAAGGTGTATATATATATTTTTATTACTATGCATATTTTCTGACATTGAATAACTTAAAACATATTTACAATGATTGTCATAAGCACAATATTGGTATCTGTCGCGCGAGAGATGAGCTTTATCAAATGTCTATTATTATTATTATTATAATCAAGGGGGAAGCGCTAAACCCGGAGGATTATACAGCGCCTAGGGGGGGGGGGATGTGGAAGGCATTCAGGCTTAATTCGGGGAACTGGAGCACAGATCCAATTCCCTAAATCAAGAGCCCCTCACCAACATCAAGGAACCTTCCTTGAGGGGATCAAATGTCTAGAAATTAATTTTTGTGTTTTTCCAAGATTTCTGCAGCGGTTATTTTAAACACATGATTATTTTGGACACACTTGTGCAACACCTGCAGTGATGTTTTCTGAAAATGACCTAAATAAATTTCACTTTAACCTGTTAACTTTTTCTCACTTATCGTATAAAAAACATTAATAATGCAATTATAACTATTTTTAAGAAATATAATATTTGCATGTTTTGATGTTTATAATGCAGTTGTTAATGTTTGATACTTAGACAAGGTCCTGCAGTCTAAAGTCTTGAAAATAAGAAGACTTTCCCTTCCTAGCTTACAGTATATGGTTCTTGCATTTAATGCTGATATTAAGTTTAGAATTCCTTTGTTGCACTTACCCTTTCTTCACTCTATGCTGGTAGAGTATGGCAGCCTGTGCATAACAGGGAATATAATAACCTTGTGGTTGTTGCAGCCGTTTAACACTATCCACAATGCTTCTTAAAATTAGGTAAGATTTTTAACGTGGAGAGTTAGCCACCCAAGAAAGTCAATGCATCATCGAGGACTCTGTCTTATTTCCATTGGGGTCTTTCAGTTTTGTCCCCAGGATGCAACCCACACCAGTTAACTAACACCCAGGTACCTACATACTGCTACGTAGGAGAATAGGGACAGCAGGTGTAAGGAAATGTGCCCATTGTTTCCACCCATACCGGGGATTGAACCAGGGGCTCTGGTGGCCTGGTGGTTAACGCTCTCGCTTCACACGGTGAGGGCCTGGGTTCGATTCCCAGCCAGAGTAGAAACATTGGACGTGTTTCTTTCCACCTGTTGTCTATGTTCCCCATCAGTAAAATGGGTACCTGGGTGTTAGTCGACTGGTGTGTGGTCGCATCCTGGGACACTGACCTAAGGAGGCCTGGTCACAGACCGGGCCGCGGGGGCGTTGATCCCCGGAACTCTCTCCAGATAAACTCCAGATAGACACTCAGTGTGTGAGGCGAGAGCAATATAAGATGCTGGTTTCATAATCTTTACTTTTGGTGCCAAAAAGTAGAATTCCCCAGTTATCCCAGAGAAACCAATTAATTTTATGGATACATCATGCAATTATTACAATATTTGCTTGACTCACTTCCTCTATAACTTGAACTTGAACCCTTTAACTGTCAGTTATGTAGATCTATGTCATTGGGATCAGTGTCACTGCTGTAGTTCTGTCATTGGGATCAGTGTCACTGCTGTAGCTCTGTCATTGGGATCAGTGTCACTGCTGTAGCTCTGTCATTGGGATCAGTGTCACTGCTGTAGCTCTGTCATTGGGATCAGTGTCACTGCTGTAGCTCTGTCATTGGGATCAGTGTCACTGTTGTAGCTCTGTCATTGGGATCAGTGTCACTGCTGTAGCTCTGTCATGGGATCAGTAACACTGCTGTAGCTGTCATTGGGATCAGTGTCACTGCTGTAGCTCTGTCATTGGGATCAGTGTCACTGCTGTAGCTCTGTCATTGGGATCAGTGTCACTGCTGTAGCTCTGTCATGGGATCAGTGTCACTGCTGTAGCTCTGTCATGGGATCAGTAACACTGCTGTAGCTCTGTCATTGGGATCAGTGTCACTGCTGTAGCTCTGTCATTGGGATCAGTGTCACTGCTGTAGCTCTGTCATTGGGATCAGTGTCACTGCTGTAGCTCTGTCATTGGGATCAGTGTCACTGCTGTAGCTCTGTCATTGGGATCAGTGTCACTGCTGTAGATCTCATTGGGATCAGTGTCACTGCTGTAGCTCTGTGTCATTGGGATCAGTGTAACTGCTGTAGCTCTGTCATTGGGATCAGTGTCACTGCTGTAGATCTCATTGGGATCAGTGTCACTGCTGTAGCTCTGTCATTGGGATCAGTGTCACTGCTGTAGATCTCATTGGGATCAGTGTCACTGCTGTAGCTCTGTGTCATTGGGATCAGTGTCACTGCTGTAGATCTCATTGGGATCAGTGTCACTGCTGTAGCTCTGTCATTGGGATCAGTGTCACTGCTGTAGATCTATGTCATTAGGATCAGTATCACTGCTGTAGATCTATGCATAATTTCTAGTTCCCTCCAATTTGTTATGAGCAACAAATTTTAGCATAGATGTGAGACTGGGCATGCACATATAAAAAAAAAACTTGCCTCATGCAGTACACAACAGAAACAATTAACTTCTGACCTTGTGTTTGGATTAAAATAGTGTTTTGCAGGCATTTTCTAGGGTAATTTTATTGATTCTATTAGCTGTTTCTTGGGGTCACTAGGTATACTGGAATACATACTAATGAAATGGAGAAGATTTTGGTCAGTTTCAAAACCAGAAATAGGCCTCATACTGACAGAAATTGTTGATATTAGGTGATTTTTCTTGGGAAAAGGTAGGGTACCCCTACCCACCCCTGTTTCTTATGGGTTTTACTAAGTCTGCTTTGATTGTTGGGATGGTCTAAACCATGACTAAGTGTTCTTGGTTATAGTTTATTAGCCAAGATATAGGGAAAACATCAAATGTGTGTGACAGTGGATTTAAATTGGAAGGCAAGTGTTATATAGAAGCCAGGGGATGTCATTAATGAACAAAACGAAGGTTGCTTTAGTGGCTGGAATGCTTAGTGTCTGTTTTAAACTTTGCTTTTAAATTGGAATTTGCTAAAAAATCCTGTAAAATTAGCAAATTACCAATTTGTGTGTGCTTAATAAGACAATTCTGATTGCTGAATGATCAGTTTCTTGTGACTAATGGACAGTATGGAAGGCATAATAACAATATAGCCAGAAATTGGGTCAGTTTAGGCATTGGAATTGGCCTAACATAGGTCTCATAGTGGGTGAAATCATTTGTGTAAGCCTGCATCTTTGGTATCATTATCTTTAGAAAAAATTCTCAACTATGTTCGAAGACAATTTAAAAAATGGCAACCAAGGTGCTTTCACATTCACTCTATTTCAGTACCTCTATCTACCCTCTGTGATGGGGTATATAAGTTGGCATTCACTTCCTCTCTAGCACTTGACAAAGCTTGCACTTGAGCAAAACACTGCCTAATAAATGCCTTACTAATTATCTTTTTTTTTACCCCATTTGTTGGTGGCTTGCTTCTTATTCCAAAGATTATCATGTCTGACAAGTGAATTTTAAACTTATATTTCTGAAGAGTAGTACATGACTTAATGTTACAGACCATTGACAATATCATATTTGGTGACTTAGAACAATTGATAGTAATTTTATTTACCATATGAAATTTAAAACAATTAACATAGTAATTTTTATTTTCCAGATGAAATTCAAAACAATTAACAGTAATTTTTATTTACCAGATGAAATTCACTTCTTGTACTGTGGGACACTACTGCTGGTGACCCGACGTGAGGGTCACATTCTTCTTCAGGGTGATGTCTCCATCAGCCGACAGCATGCTGCTATTTTTATTACTCACTCGATTGAAAATTTGGTAAGTCTTTGGATATACCCTTTCATCTCTTCTTTTAATTTTTAATCTGTAGCTAATTATGTAATCAAAAATAATTTTCCTATCACATAGGTATTAAGAGTCTCTAGTATTATGTACTCTGCCATTCAGTATAATGATGATGGTTTTGCATGTGCTGCATCAGCAGAACAGAAGATAGTCTTGAACAGTCTTCTGAGACTCCATTGTCATGGTCATGATCAAACTCCATTGTACATTTGACTGCAGCAATAGAACTGATAAGAATAATAGGTCTTTCTGATTATTTTATTTTTATTATCACACCGGCCGATTCCCACCAAGGCAGGGTGGCCCGAAAAAGAAAAACTTTCACCATCATTCACTCCATCACTGTCTTGCCAGAAGGGTGCTTTACACTACAGTTTTTAAACTGCAACATTAACACCCCTCCTTCAGAGTGCAGGCACTGTACTTCCCATCTCCAGGACTCAAGTCCGGTATGCCGGTTTCCCTGAATCCCTTCATAAATGTTACTTTGCTCACACTCCAACAGCACGTCAAGTATTAAAAACCATTTGTCTCCATTCACTCCTATCAAACACGCTCACGCATGCCTGCTGGAAGTCCAAGCCCTCGCACACAAAACCTCCTTTACCCCCTCCCTCCAACCCTTCCTAGGCCGACCCCTACCCCGCCTTCCTTCCACTACAGACTGATACACTCTTGAAGTCATTCTGTTTCGCTCCATTCTCTCTACATGTCCGAACCACCTCAACAACCCTTCCTCAGCCCTCTGGACAACAGTTTTGGTAATCCCGCACCTCCTCCTAATTTCCAAACTACGAATTCTCTGCATTATATTCACACCACACATTGCCCTCAGACATGACATCTCCACTGCCTCCAGCCTTCTCCTCGCTGCAACATTCATCACCCACGCTTCACACCCATATAAGAGCGTTGGTAAAACTATACTCTCATACATTCCCCTCTTTGCCTCCAAGGACAAAGTTCTTTGTCTCCACAGACTCCTAAGTGCACCACTCACTCTTTTTCCCTCATCAATTCTATGATTCACCTCATCTTTCATAGACCCATCCGCTGACACGTCCACTCCCAAATATCTGAATACGTTCACCTCCTCCATACTCTCTCCCTCCAATCTGATATTCAATCTTTCATCACCTAATCTTTTTGTTATCCTCATAACCTTACTCTTTCCTGTATTCACCTTTAATTTTCTTCTTTTGCACACCCTACCAAATTCATCCCCAATCTCTGCAACTTCTCTTCAGAATCTCCCAAGAGCACAGTGTCATCAGCAAAGAGCAGCTGTGACAACTCCCACTTTGTGTGTGATTCTTTATCTTTTAACTCCACGCCTCTTGCCAAGACCCTCGCATTTACTTCTCTTACAACCCCATCTATAAATATATTAAACAACCACGGTGACATCACACATCCTTGTCTAAGGCCTACTTTTACTGGGAAAAAATTTCCCTCTTTCCTACATACTCTAACTTGAGCCTCACTATCCTCGTAAAAACTCTTCACTGCTTTCAGTAACCTACCTCCTACACCATACACTTGCAACATCTGCCACATTGCCCCCCTATCCACCCTGTCATACGCCTTTTCCAAATCCATAAATGCCACAAAGACCTCTTTAGCCTTATCTAAATACTGTTCACTTATATGTTTCACTGTAAACACCTGGTCCACACACCCCCTACCTTTCCTAAAGCCTCCTTGTTCATCTGCTATCCTTTTCTCCGTCTTACTCTTAATTCTTTCAATTATAACTCTACCATACACTTTACCAGGTACACTCAACAGACTTATCCCCCTATAATTTTTTGCACTCTCTTTTATCCCCTTTGCCTTTATACAAAGGAACTATGCATGCTCTCTGCCAATCCCTAGGTACCTTACCCTCTTCCATACATTTATTAAATAATTGCACCAACCACTCCAAAACTATATCCCCACCTGCTTTTAACATTTCTATCTTTATCCCATCAATCCCGGCTGCCTTACCCCCTTTCATTTTACCTACTGCCTCACGAACTTCCCCCACACTCACAACTGGCTCTTCCTCACTCCTACAAGATGTTATTCCTCCTTGCCCTATACACGAAATCACAGCTTCCCTATCTTCATCAACATTTAACAATTCCTCAAAATATTCCTTCCATCTTCCCAATACCTCTAACTCTCCATTTAATAACTCTCCTCTCCTATTTTTAACTGACAAATCCATTTGTTCTCTAGGCTTTCTTAACTTGTTAATCTCACTCCAAAACTTTTTCTTATTTTCAACAAAATTTGTTGATAACATCTCACCCACTCTCTCATTTGCTCTCTTTTTACATTGCTTCACCACTCTCTTAACTTCTCTCTTTTTCTCCATATACTCTTCCCTCCTTGCATCACTTCTACTTTGTAAAAACTTCTCATATGCTAACTTTTTCTCCCTTACTACTCTCTTTACATCATCATTCCACCAATCGCTCCTCTTCCCTCCTGCACCCACTTTCCTGTAACCACAAACTTCTGCTGAACACTCTAACACTACATTTTTAAACCTACCCCATACCTCTTCGACCCCATTGTCTATGCTCTCATTAGCCCATCTATCCTCCAATAGCTGTTTATATCTTACCCTAACTGCCTCCTCTTTTAGTTTATAAACCATCACCTCTCTCTTCCCTGATGCTTCTATTCTCCTTGTATCCCATCTACCTTTTACTCTCAGTGTAGCTACAACTAGAAAGTGATCTGATATATCTGTGGCCCCTCTATAAACATGTACATCCTGAAGTCTACTCAACAGTCTTTTATCTACCAATACATAATCCAACAAACTACTGTCATTTCGCCCTACATCATATCGTGTATACTTATTTATCCTCTTTTTCTTAAAATATGTATTACCTATAACTAAACCCCTTTCTATACAAAGTTCAATCAAAGGGCTCCCATTATCATTTACACCTGGCACCCCAAACTTACCTACCACACCCTCTCTAAAAGTTTCTCCTACTTTAGCATTCAAGTCCCTACCACAATTACTCTCTCACTTGGTTCAAAGGCTCCTATACATTCACTTAACATCTCCCAAAATCTCTCTCTCTCCTCTGCATTCCTCTCTTCTCCAGGTGCATACACGCTTATTATGACCCACTTCTCGCATCCAACCTTTACTTTAATCCACATAATTCTTGAATTTACACATTCATATTCTCTTTTCTCCTTCCATAACTGATCATTTAACATTACTGCTACCCCTTCCTTTGCTCTAACTCTCTCAGATACTCCAGATTTAATCCCATTTATTTCCCCCCACTGAAACTCTCCTACCCCCTTCAGCTTTGTTTCGCTTAGGGCCAGGACATCCAACTTCTTTTCATTCATAACATCAGCAATCATCTGTTTCTTGTCATCCGCACTACATCCACGCACATTTAAGCAACCCAGTTTTATAAAGTTTTTCTTCTTCTCTTTTTTAGTAATTGTATACAGGAGAAGGGGTTACTAGCCCATTGCTCCCGGCATTTTAGTCGCCTCATACGACACGCATGGCTTACGGAGGAAAGATTCTTTTCCACTTCCCCATGGACAATAGAAGAAATAAAAAAGAACAAGAGCTATTTAGAAAAAGGAGAAAAACCTAGATGTATGTATATATATATATGCATGTGCGTGTCTGTGAAGTGTGACCAAAGTGTAAGTAGGAGTAGCAAGATATCCCTGTTATCTTAGCGTGTTTATGAGACAGAAAAAGAAACCAGCAATCCTACCATCATGCAAAACAGTTACAGGTTTTTGTTTCACAGTCATCTGGCAGGACGGTAGTACTTCCCTGGGTGGTTGCTGTCTACCAACCTACTACCTATATCTTTCTGATATTTTACAGAAAAGCTAAAAGGCAGGCTCTTGTACTTTATTTAAACCCAGCAACTCATTTTGCAGTACTTGTACATACAGTATATATATTCTGATTATAAACCATACCACAGGTGGGGATAGAACCCATGGACAGAGAGTCATAAAACCCCTGGGCCAGCTGGAATTTGAGACACACTGACCGCGGGTTCTATTCCCACCCATGGTATGGTTTATTTGTAATCGTGTCATTACGATTTCGTGAGTCAGTTATTCTGATTATTTCATCTCAGGTAAGCTGTATAGCAGCCTTAAATTAAAATAAGAATATTTATGTAGCATGCAGCCCCTTTTAAAGCAGTTGAATCTGCAGAACTAGAGAATGCACAGAGAACCTTCACTGCACATATACAGGAGGACCCCACTTATACAGCAGGTGAGGTTATTGGCTACTGCTGTAAAGTGAAACCTAGACTTGAACAATAGAGCTAGGCCTAAATAATGCATATACAATGGAACCTCTACTTGTGAGTGCATCCACGTGCGAGTTTTACCAAATATGACCAGTCAGTGGGTCAGTTTTTGCTTCCATACGCGAGCAAAATTTCCATAAGCGAGCAGACCTTGACGCTGGTGAGGGGCTCTTGCTCTTGATCTAGGGAATTGTATCTCGTTTGTTTGTTGGACTATCTTATTGAAATTTGGGCAGTGTATGATGGAAAGATGCTTAACATAATAATAATAATATAATCATATGTATAATAATGTATAATAATATGTATAATAATAATAGTATAAAAATAATAATAATAAAAATAAAAATAAAAATAATAAATGTATGAAAGAGGGGAAGGTACCTAGGGATTGGCGGAGAGCATGTATAGTCCCTTTATATAAAGGGAAAGGGGACAAAAGAGATTGTAAAAATTATAGAGGAATAAGTTTACTGAGTAAACCAGGAAAAGTATACTGTAGGGTTATAATTGAAAGAATTAGAGGTAAGACAGAATGTAGGATTGCGGATGAGCAGGGAGGCTTCAGAGTGGGTAGGGGATGTGTAGATCAAGTGTTTACATTGAAGCATATATGTGAACAGTATTTAGATAAAGGTAGGGAAGTTTTTATTGCATTTATGGATTTAGAAAAGGCATATGATAGAGTGGATAGAGGAGCAATGTGGCAGATCTTGCAAGTACAGTGGACCCCTGCATAACGATCACCTCCGAATGCGACCAATTATGTAAGTGTATTTATGTAAGTGCGTTTGTACGTGTATGTTTGGGGCTCTGAAATGGACTAATCTACTTCACAATATTCCTTATGGGAACAAATTCAGTCAGTACTGGCACCTGAACATACTTCTGTAGTGAAAAAATATCATTAACTGGGGGTCCACTGTATATGGAATAGGTGGTAAGTTACTAAATGCTGTTAAGAGTTTTTATGAGGATAGTGAGGCTCAGGTTAGGGTGTGTAGAAGAGAGGGAAAATACTTCCTGGTAAAAGTAGGTCTTAGACAGGGATGTGTAATGTCACCATGTTTTTTTAATATATTTATAGATGGGGTTGTAAAAGAAGTAAATGCTAGGGTGTTCGGGAGAGGGGTGGGGTTAAATTATGGGGAATCAAATTCAAAATGGGAATTGACACAGTTACTTTTTGCTGATGATACTGTGCTTATGGGAGATTCTAAAGAAAAATTGCAAAGGTTAGTGGATGAGTTTGAGAATGTGTGTAAAGGTAGAAAGTTGAAAGTGAACATAGAAAAGAGTAAGGTGATGAGGGTATCAAATGATTTAGATAAAGAAAAATTGGATATCAAATTGGGGAGGAGGTGTATGGAAGAAGTGAACGTTTTCAGATACTTGGGAGTTGACGTGTTGGCGGATGGATTTATGAAGGATGAGGTTAATCATAGAATTCATGAGGGAAAAAAGGTGAGTGGTGCGTTGAGGTGTATGTGGAGTCAAAAAACGTTATCTATGGAGGCAAAGAAGGGAATGTATGAAAGTATAGTAGTACCAACACTCTTATATGGATGTGAAGCTTGGGTGGTAAATGCAGCAGTGAGGAGACAGTTGGAGGCAGTGGAGATGTCCTGTCTAAGGGCAATGTGTGGTGTAGATATTATGCAGAAAATTCGGAGTGTGGAAATTAGGAGAAGGTGTGGAGTTAATAAAAGCATTAGTCAGAGGGCAGAAGAGGGGTTGTTGAGGTGGTTTGGTCATTTAGAGAGAATGGATCAAAGTAGAATGACATGGAAAGCATATAAATCTATAGGGGAAGGAAGGAGGGGTAGGGGTCGTCCTCGAAAGGGTTGGAAAGAGGGGGTAAAGGAGGTTTTGTGGGCTAGGGGCTTGGACTTCCAGCAAGCGTGCATGAGCATGTTAGATAGGAGTGAATGGAGACGAATGATACTTGGGACCTGACGATCTGTTGGAGTGTGAGCAGGGTAATATTTAGTGAAGGGATTCAGGGAAACCGGTTATTTTCATATAGTCGGACTTGAGTCCTGGAAATGGGAAGTACAATGCCTG
Source organism: Cherax quadricarinatus (assembly GCF_026875155.1). Classification (NCBI taxonomy): domain Eukaryota; kingdom Metazoa; phylum Arthropoda; class Malacostraca; order Decapoda; family Parastacidae; genus Cherax; species Cherax quadricarinatus. The sequence continues at coordinate 17,356,976 of NC_069432.1, read as the reverse complement.
CACTTTAAAGGAGGGGTTTGAGATATTGGCAGTTTGGAGGGATATGTTGTGTATCTTTATACATATATGCTTCTAAACTGTTGTATTCTGGGCACCTCTGCAAAAACAGTGATAATGTGTGAGTGTGGTGAAAGTGTTAAATTATGATGAAAATATTTTCTTTTTGGGGATTTTCTTTTTTTTTTTGGGTCACCCTGCCTCGGTGGGTGACGGCCGACTTGTTGAAAAAAAAAAAAATAACACATATATAATAATAATGTACTACATAATAATTATAATAATAGACGACTTCAAAAGGTCATCACTAGATGGCAGTGTTTACCACAAAAAAGAGGAAACGGTTGTGGCCGCCTTCACCTGTTACATAATGACATATTTTATGCATTCTGGAGTATATATCAGGTTTCTGTTATTTATATTGTTTATTATTTCATATTAGATGAACTGTGATAGATAAATAAGCCCTAGAGTTGATGATAGTGAAATATTCAAGGAGTATTTTGTCCTGTTTCCAGAGAAACTCTCATCAGCCGCTGCTGCTGCCACATATATAATGATGTATTTATTCATTCTAGAGTATATCTCAGGTTTCTGTGTTATTTATATAGTTTGTTATGTCATATCAGATGAACTGTGATAAATGAATAAGCCGTAGAGTTGATATTGGCAAAATTATTGAAGTACAGAATTCCACTGGAATGGATTAATTGCATATCAATTAATTTAAATGAGGAAAATTGACTCTGCAAATGAGAAAATCCAGTTGCGAGCAAGGTCATGGAACGGATTAAACTCGCAAGTAGAGGTTCCACTGTACAGTACACACATTACTTTAAAATATTTTCGCCCTTAGCTTATAGTGAGTGGTGAATATATTATTGTAGGAAGTGTGAATAAATGAAGAATGGGTATAATTGAAAACTGCTATATTAGCGAAATGCCGTAAAGTAAAGCACCGTAAAATGGGGCCCTCCTGTATGTTCGGTCAAGCACATAAATTATTGGGAGTGCCTAAAGTCCCTAGAGCTGTTCTCTCTCAAATGTAAGTGAAGAAGATGCATTATAATTTATACTTGGAAAATGCTGGAGGAATTCGTTCCTATTCTGCATAGCAAAATTACTTCTAATGAGAGGAAGTAGCTTAGCAGACAGTGCAAAATGCTGTACTGTACCTCCAAAGGAAAGCAGGGGTGTAATGAGTACATCAAGATAAAACTCAGTAAGTGTAAAGGAGCTAAGTCTTAAGTGCCCTCCCTCCATACATAAGGGGAATTACCAACAGACCCCTAGCTGTTTTCAAGAGAGCTGGATAAGTTCCTCAAGTTATTTCCTGATCATCCAGGATGTGGTAACTCTGTTGGGATGCATGCAACTGGCACCACCAGCCTGGTTGAAGAGACCATTGACCAGGAGCTGATGCATACCTCACTTGATCTTTGTGATGTTTCTCTCACTTTTATGTATTTTTCCTGAATCTTTAAGAGGTTTATCTGTGATTTGATAAAGCCCATTGCACGAGCGAAACGTCATTAGTGATAAAACCCATTTGCATTGATGACGTTATATGTAATTCTTTATTGCCAGTGTTTTTCCCACTGCATAGGTGAAACCTTTTCAGTAAAAGGTTTAAATATAACTGCATTTCTCTCTCTTTAGTAGGTAAGTAGAGGCATGATTGTAAGCTCATTACATCCCAGGGTGGCATCACAGGCCATTCACAAAAATAATTGTAACCCTGAAATACTGTATTTCTTTTGTAATTGTGTAAAATAATTTTCTTGGAGAAAATTTGAACATAAACTAATCAGAAATTACCTTTCAGAAAAATATACAAGTATTGCCGAAGGTTGAACTAACTGATTTAGGAGCAAAATACGGTACCTATATGAATGAAGGCATCGAGTCGCAACAAAAGTTGCTTCTAAATTCAAAAACTGAGTTGAACAATGGTGATCAGCTCAAGTTTGGCATGCTTACCAACCTTTGGAGGTAAGGATGCAATAACTTTATGAAAAAATTAAAGATATTAAAAATATACTTCATTTTTTTTCCTTCTGTTGGTTACTTTTATTTAACCTTCAAGAATATTGGAAGATTTAGGCATCTCCTACCTTGCTGGGAGTTGGCTGATGTGTTAAAAAAATTAATTTAAAGAGTACAGTATTAATCCTTAAGCACTGCACAGGTCAGAGCCATGGCAGTATTTTAAAAATTAATAGAAAGTAGAACATAAAAAAAATGTTACTATGAAAGGAAATGTGAAAAATAAAAGAAAAATTTCTTTTTTTATTTTAGAATTCATACTTAATTTTTAGTACCATGTATAACTACCATAAGTCACATTTTTTCTTAATAAATATGCCCAGAGTTATGCCTCCTGTCTCATTAGTGCATACTACCCCAAAAAATATGTAAAAATAATCATAATAATGAAAAAAGTCATTGCTTGGCTTTCTTGAGTTATTCTGAATTAAAAATATACATACACTGTAGTGTAATTTTTACATGCCCATAGTATCTATGTGCCCTGGAAACCATTATAAGCAATATATGTATGCTATGTACACATGCCTAAAAAACTTAAGAGTGGGACTTCACACATTGTTTACATGTCCTTCTGAATCATTGTTGTTCATGATACAGTAGGTAGGCCTGCCTGGCCATATGTTTTTTCCTAGGCATGAGAAAGTGTCAGGACATACAAACAGTTAAGCTGAGCCATAAAATGGTGGCTGGCAGCAACTTCTGAGGCCTACAAAAATTTGGTGCAAAAAATTCATGCACAAAACAAGCTCCTGCATTTATATATGTAGTGTAAGGATAAATATAATACTGTACCTGTACAGTGGACCCTCGGTTATTGGTCGTAATCCATTCCAGAAGGTCGGCCTAAAACCGAAATGGCTGAAAACCAAAATAATATTTCCCATAAGAATTAATGTAAATCAAATTAATCCATTTTAGACACCCAAAAATATTAACAAAAAATACATTTTTTAAAGATTGACGATAGTTTTACATACACAAAACAATGAGAACTAAATAAAATGAAGAATAAAATGGATAAATGACCACATAACCCTTTGACTGTCGCAGTCCAGCCAATTTCACGCAAATTAAAAAAGATGCCAATTTCAAAATAGGGTCCAGAATAAACAATGTAGACATTTTTGGCACTAAAATAACATATCCTCTGTTCATTGGTCATGTCTCTAGGCCCCTCTTATATTACTATTGCTTTCTATTTTGATTTTTTTATTCATACAAAAAAAAAATAAAAAATTTACTGTTATGCAGACTACTGCATTATTGTAAAAATGGTATAAATAATATCAATGCACTAGTGAAAGAATATTAGACTCCCCAGTTGATGTGTATTGGACATGTGGTGTGATTTGCTTACTCTTGAACATTGGTAAAAATCAAACATTTCTGCTACTTTGAGCTCAATTTCAAGGTCGTTTTCATCGTGAAACTAATCAAAATCATCTCTGTTTCTGCAATATGTTTACCATTTTATCACGTGAGACCATGAAAACGAGAATACAACGATAAATACTATATGAAAATACACCTCAAAGTCGGCGTTTTAATCCAAAAAACGGTCGTTTTTTTTTTCTCTCTCATGCACTGCGTGCTGCAGGATTTTTTTTATGTGGTGCACACTGACCACACAGACCCATTCTCTCACATGTGGGCCTACCAGCTTTCTTCTGCTTAATTTGAAGCCACTAGAATTATTGAGTATATATAAGTCCGAAACACTGGCTTGTGAGACGTATATATACGACCAAAACAGTCAAAGGGTTAAATCACTTTTACCTTTATTGAAGAGTCTTGTTGGCGTATGCAAAATGGCGAAGAGTGGAGGGGGAGGCGAGTTTATTGTTTAGAGACAGGACAAAATGCTTAAATATGACGCTATTATCAACTCTTCGGCTTATTTATCTATCAAAGTTCATCTAATATGTTATAATAAACAATATTAATAATATAGAAACATGATATATACTCTAGAATGAATAACATATATCATTATGTATTTGGAGTGGTAGTGGTGGTGGTGTTGGCTAAATACTCAGTACACACATACTCACCTATGTACTCACACATCATAACTTCAACAATCACTTTGAACCTTTTATCCATTGTTGACAGGAATGTAATTGAACCATTGTTTTCACAAAAAGCATTTTAGACTATATGAATATATCCTTTGTGTTATACAAATTTAATTCACTTATAATTAAAAATCTACTGTTCAGCTATGAAATAATTACTATCCTACTATACAACTATGATATAATCCTTAGTGTTAAGTAGTCTGTAAGCCAATAATGTTAAGTTGGCCCATAATGCCTGGGCATAATAGAGGCTCTCTTTGTATTGCAACCCACTATTGTAAATATAAAATCTCAATGTACTGTTTGCAAAGACATAAAATAAATAAATAAATATAAGGGCTACTGAGAGCATAAGCTGTACATGTTAGTGGTAGTGGAAGAGGCAGCAGAGGCCGCCACCACTCTTCACATGAATAATGTACAGTAAGGCCCTGCTTTAGAGCGTTTCACTTTACGACGTTCTGCTATTACGGCCATTTCAAATTATGACCAAAAATCTCTATGCCCCCCCCCCCCCGACTTTCTAATGTGATCACTGCGCCCCACCCAGTTTATTTACGTTTTCCGTGAGCTCCTTAATTAAGCACTACGTCTCTCTATTATGCCTGGAAACTCCAAAATTTCAAGTGTTTTTTGAAAGTTATTTTATATATATGTACTCTGATAATTATACTTACGTATACCTGTATCTAAATAAAGTTACACACTGTACTGGCGTGCAGGTACACATTAAAATCAATAAGAGTGTCTTATGTCTCGAGATGCCATATTAGTAATGATAATAATACCTGATTTCTTACAATAAATACTACTCATCTCACCCTAGATTAAGACTATAAATATTTTAAGGTAAATAATGAGTGTATTATATGTATATTTTACTTTTTTTTTGAATCCACTGGATAAATTATACTTTTAGCTCATTTGATTTCATTATTTATTGCAGAATATCTGTGTACAGGACTATATTAGGTATACAATGCAGTACTTTCATATTTTTTCTCTAATTTTTTGACATTCTGATTTAACAGACACTTTGAAGAATCCTCCGTTAATCTATATACTGTATTTGGGAGCGGCTGAGATACCATTCCCACTTGATCAATCTTATTTTTTCTTGAACCTGATGATGGACATAGTATCAGAAATCTTTGTATTTTAGGTTGGTATACCGACCCCTGATTGTGACAACATCAACGTTGCAGCTGGCTAGCAGGGATGTGTTGACAGATGCTTTGCTCAAGTTGGGTGGCCACTTGGTTGATGAATGGAGTAATGCCTGTTTATACTTGGTCATGACTAACATCACATTCACAGTCAAGGCATGATACATTCTCTGAATTGTCTTAGTCTTTAAATTGAAGCATATTTTCTTGGTGTAAGCCTGAGTAAAATGTTGTGTGTCATGTGACTCTCACCATACTGAATTATTGCAGTATGTGTAGCACCTAACTTAAAGTGGCTCATTTCAGGTGGTGTGTGCTCTAGCTGCTGGACGATACATAGTAACTCCAGAGTTTTTTACCAAGTTGCTGGATGCTGTGATTAACAAAACTTCTCATCCAAATCCTGCTGAATATAATCCTCCACTTAAAGTTAGTTTGGCTTTAGTTTTGAAAAACACACAAGAAAAGGTTAGGATACTTTTTAATGATGTGTGAAATAAGGAGCATAGTGAATTATGATTCTTGACTGAGTGATGTGTACATAAAGTACCCAGTATATTTCCATCAACATGCAGCTTTGTGTATTTTGTGTCATCTTCACATTCTGGTCTTTCCTTGTGACTATTTCTTTCCCAGTACTCCTGGATAATAGACAGGCAACATTGAGCCCCCCCCCCCTTTTTTTTTTGTGTGTGTGTGTGTGTGTGTGCGCATAACACGTTGGCCCTCGCCCACTGACATAAGGTGATCCACAACCTTTATTCAATCTCTGTCCTGCCTTGATGGGAGATGGCCATTGTGTCAAAAAAAAAAAAAAAAAAAGACGTATGTGTAGTACTTGGGTATCTTTATTTTCACCTCATTATTCAATTGTAGAAGCTGCCAAGTAGGTGAAACATTTTAACAATAAAGATTCCAACCTGTTTCACATGTGTCTTACTCATCTACAACATATTTTACTTGAATATATACTCTGCTTTGTTATATTGGTGTAGCAGTCATTATTACTACAAGTTGTTGTGTCCAACAGTTTGTAGTAAGAATGCAGTTAGAGGGAATTGAACATGAATGTACACACTTTGGACACTTTTATTGAAAATATTTTTGAAGTGATCAAGGTCCTAGGACTAAAACATTATCAATAAAGGTCTAAGTTTATGCAGTCATGGCCATGGTATTTTGCATCTAGTGCAAAAAAGGTTCCCACCTGCAATCCTTTCCAATGGTGCAGTTTCTTATATTTGGCCATCTACCTCGTAATGGCAACATTATCCACATTGTAACATGTGTTACTGAGTCGGTGTTTTCCTGCCTGATCCTAGAACTTTTCCTAGTAGTGAGGTGGAAGATAACCCAAGCAGTCCTAAACAGGCAGTGCATGCTCAATTTGAAACCTAAAAAAAATATGCATACCGATATATTGAACACAGCCTTATCTCCTGCACACTAATATGTCATACAAAAGTTTAACAGTTATGTATTTCAAACAGTTATGGCCATTTTACATAAAATGTCAAGTCAGTGTTTTGTGTAAAAGTTCATTTCCAGTTATTATTTCATACATATTCCTTTTATCAGATTGATTTGATTTAATATATTGAAAGTGATAAAAAGGAAAAAGAAAAGTTTGTCTCAGAAATAAATTTTAAGCTAAAAATGGATTCTGTAAGACTCAGTTTGCATAATAAGTTGAACAAATTGAATGCTTGCTATCATTTCCTTTTTTTTATTATTATTATTATTATTCAAAAAAATAGGATGATAAGGCATGTCTTCATCATGTATCTCTTACATACATTTAGTGAGTTAAGGCAGATGATTTCCTCTACATTTTAGTTCTTCTTTCAACAAACCAGCTGTATCCCACTGAATGATTTTAGAGTTGCTCATCATAAATACAACATATCTATGGCTATATCATATATACAACATAAACACAGCATACCTATGGCTGGGTGGGCTTAGACCCCTGCTAATTTTCCATTATATCTCAGAGGTGTTCTTTCCTCAGTCAAGAAATATTTTCAGTTTAAAAATACACTTAATTCCTACCATTTTGTACTGACTTATTATACTTATGATAATTCTACACCATTGTGTACTGCAGGCAACCCAGCCTACATATTTTCTCCTATGCTTCTACAGTGATCATTAAAAGTGATGTCCCTTTAAAACCCCTTGGTGAGCATCTGCCTTGTTAATGTTTTGTAATCATTATTGTTATGATGAATGGAAATGGATGTGCAGTACTAATTTCCACTCCTTTTCAGGAGATGACAATTAATAGTGGAAAGGTGTCTTTTGTTCCTGATGAAAGGAGGAAGACTCTGTTTAGTGGGTGCACATTTTTATTTTCCTCTGAAAAACAGCTGAAGAGGATGGCACAAGCCATAGCTCTAGCAGGTGCGTATATCCACTTGTGATTGTCATTACCTGTTGAAATTAAATCAAGGTTGTGCTCTGGGCCATGATTACCAGATGGAGGAATAACCTTTATAACTAATTGCTCTGAGTCACCCATATGGGTTTACCAGTTCTTGAAGTACACATACACCACCAGTTTTCCAATACTTTTGGTGCAGGAGCCTTGCCAGATTATCCATTTTGCTGCACCAGTCAACAGACGTCATATAATGATAATTCAACAATTCACCTCTTACCCACTAATTATGCATCTCCCGTGTCTCAAAAGAGCCATGGACTGTTTCATTTATAATGTTCAACTTTAGTTTATTATAAATGAAACAGGTTTATTAATTACTGTGTTTACAAAGAATATTGCAGTACTACCACATTCCTGAGTAATAAATTTTAGAATTTTACTGGATTTTTAGAGCTAATTTCAAAGTTCTAGAAGTTGTGGGTTATCAGGATTACTGTTTGTTTCATAGTTTACTGTTTCATCATAGATTTGTGATGTTGCAGGGAGGGAGGGAGGGGCATCTGGGGGTACTTGAAACCACAGGATTTTCAGATGTAGGCTTACTGCTGTGACATACATTCTTCTTGGCTATATTTTTAACCATTTTATCCAGGCAAAGTTGGTGCATATGCCATGATCTTTCCATGAGTAATTTTTCATGCCTCAAAAATATGTTGTTCAAAGATACGTTGTCTTAGTCCTTTGATTAATTCCAGTGGCTAGAACAAGCTTCCCAAATTCATCCTATTTTGTCTGTCGTGGCTTATGAACCATTTTTCTCTACACTAAGCATGGAAATTCCCTGACAGTTCTTTAACCTTTGCATCCATTCTTCATTATAGCCACATTTTGTCATAAGTAGTTGACAAAGCAATACCACAGACATCACACAGCTTCTGCAAGGAAACACTATGCTCCAGTTTTTTCATCATTACTTCATCTTGTATTGACATGGACTGACACCTTCACTAATACTTGCATCTTTCTTAGAAGTTATAACTAGGGTTAAATGTAAGCAAAATAAACTAAGAATCACACAAAATCAACTACATAGTAAACAGTATAAGTGAATGTGCACTACATACAATGCCATCTGTGGTTTCCCAGTAAACTAGTTTGGTGGTTACAGGGATATCAAGTGACCTCATAATTTTGTCCAGACTAAAAGAAGTGTTAGATCATCAGTTCCTGGAAAATCAGTGGTGTACCTGTATAATAATAATAATAATTGGGAAGACATTACTCCATTGTAAAAAATAATAGTTTTGCATGAGCCATAAAAATGATTTTTCTGTATGTATTAAATTAGCCTTGCACAAGGTATAATTTATTTGCATGGATTTAAGTAAACATTACAGATATTATAGCTTAATTAATCTGAAAATTTTTAATGCTTGTAAAATGTCATTTTCATACATTGGACTTATTTTTGTATGTGCAGGTGGCAGTGCAGAAAAGCTTAATGAAGAGAATTATAAAATGCTGGTGTCTAATAACTATCTCTTAGTCAAAATTCGTGCAGAGAAATCGAGTTCTTCCAAAAATGACCTCTACAATACTGCAGAACGTGAGTTTACCTCAGAATTATTCTTTTAATAAACAATCTTTAGAAAAATATTGATATGCTCTTTTTTTTTTTGGAGAATAAGTTTTGTTATTTGGTTAATAGCAACTGCAGATTTGCAAATTCATATTTTAATTACTTGAGGCACAATGGCGACCTTCAATAAAAATGGCCTTTACACAAATGCATAAAAATAATAATTTTTTTTTTCAACACCTTGGCCGTTTCCCACCATGGCAGGGTGACTCAAAAAAGGAAGCATGTAAACATCATATTTCAGATGACCCTCTGATCTGCAGTATCCACACTCCTTCAGAGTGCAGGCACTGTACCTTCCATCTCCAGGTCTAGTCTGGCTAAGCAGTTTACCTGAGTCCCTTCATAATTGTTATCTTACACTCCTACAGTACGTCAAACTACTTATCTCCACTCTGATCTAACGTGCTCACACATGCCTTTTGGATGCTCAGGCCCCTATAACTTGAAACCTCTTTCACACACACCATCCAACTCTTCCTGGAATTACCCCAACTTCTCCCTTCCATCCCAGACTTAAAAATCCTTTTTGTTGTCATATTCTGCTCAATCCTCTCAAAATGCTCCAGTCACTTCAGTAACCCCTCCTTTGCCCTCTGAATTATACTTTTTGTAACCCCAGTACCATCTTCTAATTTCAATGTTCCAGACTCTGCACAATATTCACTCCACACAATTTATTGAAATTTAATGACATTAACAGTGGAATTTAACCAAATTATCCAGTAACAGATGGGACAAATAACACTATTTGACTTTACTGGGTTATCTTAGGTTCAATGTATATAGTTTGCTTCTATATGTGCCCTCAAGACTGTTTTAAGAAATATTGGTATTTTATGTATACAAAATTTGAATAAAACTTATAATTCTAATTAACTTAATTATTTCCAGTCTTCTTTTGATGAACTTATGAAGATTATTGTGGCTCAGACAAACTATTACCAGTACACATTGGTTAATGCAGTTATTTCAGCTACGACAGAGAAGAATGCTGTTGCAGTCTTTGCAACACTAATGCTAAATGCTCAAAAAAAATAATATATTCTCATCCTTTATGGTACTACAGTGCCTTGAAACACATCTAATATAAAAAACTATTGTACATAGTGTTAGAGTTTATAGACAAAAAATAAATGAACACCATCATAATTTTATTATTTAATTGTACCTCCGTGGCTTGGTAAAGGGATACACGTGTAGCTAATGTGACATTTTATTGTGGCAACGTTTCGCTCTCCAGAAGCTTTGTCAGGCCTTACCTGTACCTTTGGTAATGGCTTGACAAAGCTCCTGGAGAGTAATGTTGCCACAATAAAATGTCACATTAGTTACACAAGTGTCCTTTTACCTAACATACTGTTGGTACTTCTACCTTTATTACTACCTCCGTGACATTCACAATGCTCTAGTCACCGAGTGATCATTTTTCACCAACTTCAGCATGCCATAAATCCATTGGGTTTCTTTGATTTCCTTTCTCTTTTCTTAGTTCTCTTCAGAAAAATATGCTGTTTCCAACTGGGATTTTTTTTTTTCTAAAATTTTGCCAAACAAGAATTAAAAATGTGTGACCTCCCATAGTTAAAGGGTTAAAAACCTTTATTTTGAACCCCATTAAATATTTGGTCATACTCCTAGATGTGTGAAATGGGTCAGTTTTTTATTAAGGATATCTATTTGTAAAATGAAAGGGGGTAAAGCAGCTGGAACTGATGGGATCATGACAGAAATGTTAAAAGCAGGGGGGGATATAGTGTTGGAGTGGTTGGTACTTTTGTTCAATAAATGTATGAAAGTGGGGAAGATACCTAGGGATTGGCGGAGAGCATGTATAGTCCCTTTATATAAAGGGAAAGGGGACAAAAGAGACTGTAAAAATTATAGAGGAATAAGCTTACTGAGTATACCAGGAAAAGTGTACGGTAGGGTTATAATTGAAAGAATTAGAGGTAAGACAGAATGTAGGATTGCGGATGAGCAAGGAGGTTTCAGAGTGGGTAGGGGATGTGTAGATCAAGTGTTTACATTGAAGCATATATGTGAACAGTATTTAGATAAAGGTAGGGAAGTTTTTATTGCATTTATGGATTTAGAAAAGGCATATGATAGAGTGGATAGAGGAGCAATGTGGCAGATGTTGCAAGTATATGGAATAGGTGGTAAGTTATTAAATGCTGTAAAGAGTTTTTATGAGGATAGTGAGGCTCAGGTTAGGGTGTGTAGAAGAGAGGGAGACTATTTCCCGGTAAAAGTAGGTCTTAGACAGGGATGTGTAATGTCACCATGGTTGTTTAATATATTTATAGATGGGGTTGTAAAGGAAGTAAATGCTAGGGTGTTCGGGAGAGGGGTGGGATTAAATTTTGGGGAATCAAATTCAAAATGGGAATTGACACAGTTACTTTTTGCTGATGATACTGTGCTTATGGGAGATTCTAAAGAAAAATTGCAAAGGTTAGTGGATGAGTTTGGGAATGTGTGTAAAGGTAGAAAGCTGAAAGTGAACATAGAAAAGAGTAAGGTGATGAGGGTGTCAAATGATTTAGATAAAGAAAAATTGGATATCAAATTGGGAGGAGGAGTATGGAAGAAGTGAATGTTTTCAGATACTTGGGAGTTGACGTGTCGGCGGATGGATTTATGAAGGATGAGGTTAATCATAGAATTGATGAGGGAAAAAAGGTGAGTGGTGCGTTGAGGTATATGTGGAGTCAAAAAACGTTATCTATGGAGGCAAAGAAGGGAATGTATGAAAGTATAGTAGTACCAACACTTTTATATGGGTGCGAAGCTTGGGTGGTAAATGCAGCAGCGAGGAGACGGTTGGAGGCAGTGGAGATGTCCTGTTTAAGGGCAATGTGTGGTGTAAATATTATGCAGAAAATTCGGAGTGTGGAAATTAGGAGAAGGTGTGGAGTTAATAAAAGTATTAGTCAGAGGGCAGAAGAGGGGTTGTTGAGGTGGTTTGGTCATTTAGAGAGAATGGATCAAAGTAGAATGACATGGAAAGCATATAAATCTATAGGGAAGGAAGGCGGGGTAGGGTCGTCCTCGAAAGGGTTGGAGAGAGGGGGTAAAGGAGGTTTTGTGGGCGAGGGGCTTGGACTTCCAGCAAGCGTGCGTGAGCGTGTTAGATAGGAGTGAATGGAGACGAATGGTACTTGGGACCTGACGATCTGTTGGAGTGTGAGCAGGGTAATATTTAGTGAAGGGATTCAGGAAACGGTTATTTTCATATAGTCGGACTTGAGTCCTGGAAATGGGAAGTACAATGCCTGCACTTTAAAGGAGGGGTTTGGGATATTGGCAGTTTGGAGGGATATGTTGTGTATCTTTATATGTGTATGCTTCTAGACTGTTGTATTCTGAGCACCTCTGCAAAAACAGTGATAATGTGTGAGTGTGGTGAAAGTGTTGAATGATGATGAAAGTATTTTCTTTTTGGGGATTTTCTTTCTTTTTTGGGTCACCCTGCCTCGGTGGGAGACGGCCGACTTGTTGAAAAAAAAAAAAAAAAAATCTATTTGTCACCAAGCTTGAGGTTCTTGGTAGAGGCAGTGGCTTATTATCTAACATGGTCTATATGTCCAAACAGATATAATACTGGTCCGTATGTCCATACAGATATACCCCTTGTCTTCATGTCTATACAAATAAACCCCCTATCTTCATATCCCTGCAGATATACCCCTTGCCTTCATGTCTGTACAGATAGATCCTTGACCTTCATGTCCCTAAAGATATACCCTGATTTTAATGTCCATACAGATACACTTCTTATTCTTTTTAGTAATTATTACAGGAAAACGGGTTACTAGCCTATTGTTCCCAACATTTTAGTTAACTTTTATAACACGCATGGCTTACGGAGGAAAGATTAAAGGGTTTGTTGAGGTGGTTTGGTCATTTAGAGAGAATGGATCGAAGTAGAATGACATGGAGAGTGTATAAATCTGTAAGGGAAGGAAGGCGGGGTAGGGGTCGTCCTCGAAAAGGTTGGAGGGAGGGGGTAAAGGAGGTGTTGTGGGCAAGGGGTTTGGACTTCCAGCAAGCGTGCGTGAGCGTGTTAGATAGGAGTGAATGGAGACAAATGGTATTCGGGACCTGACAAGCTGTTGGAGTGTGTGCAGGGTAATATTTAGTGAAGGGATTCAGGGAAACCGGTTATTTTATATAACTGGACTTGAGTCCTGGAAATGGGAAGTACAGTGCCTGCACTTTAAAGGAGGGGTTTGAGATATTTGCAGTTTGGAGGGATATACGTATTGTGTATTTTTATACATATTTACTTCTATACTGTTGTATTCTGGGCACCTCTGCAAAAACAGTGATTATGTGTGAGTGAGGTGAAAGCGTTGAATGATGATGAAAGTATTTTCTTTTTGGGGGATTTTCTTTCTTTTTGGGTCACCCTGCCTTGGTGGGAGATGGCCGACAGATACACTACTGGTCCATATGTCCACACGAGGAGTTTGTGTTTCATCCAATAAGAAATGTGGTCTCAGTCAACGTCAGAATCGTTCACATGCCTCTTGCTGAATTTATGGCTTTTCTTTTCATGCCATGTCTACAGGAAAGTTTTCTGCACTTTCTGGTAATTCACACTTTTTTTATGCTGTGTCTTCAGGTAAGGCTTCTGCACAGCCCTTGTCAGATACAGTACTACATTATGAAACATTGTATAGTATCCTGATGATACCAGAGTTGCCTTTATATTCCCAGTGGTCATATTGGGTCTAAGGTAGCTTTTTGAGTCTTCTGAGACTCTTGTCTGACTGCATATCTGGGTTAAACTTTGCTGCTTCATCTTTCCAATAGGGTAACCATCCTAATTGCATTGAACTTCTTAATGAAGGACACTGCAGTCAACACTGGATTGTTCATTGTCTTTACAATTTTATAGTGAACTACAGATTTATGGAGATCAGTAACTTTTCACTGACATCTTTGGATAATTCCTTGATAGCAGGATTAATTATGTATACTCTCCTCTGTTATGCTCTGTGATATGCTGAGTGTAAAAGTAGGCCTTAAACAGGGATGTGTGATGTCACCATGGTTGTAAAGCATATTTATAGATGGGGTTGTAAAAGAAGTGAATACTAGGGTGTTGGGAAGAGGTGTAGGGTTAAATGATGAAGAATCTAATGCAAAGTGGGAGTTGTCACAGTTGCTTTTTGCAAATGACATGGTGCTTTTGGAAGATTCTAAAGAATAGAAGCAAATGTTGTTGAACAAATTTGGGAGAATATTTAACCCCTTGACTGTCGCAACCCCAAATCCTGAGGTGTCTCCTGGTGTCGCAAAAAATCCCCCCCCAATTATTTTTTCTTATGAAATGATTGAGAATCTTTTCCTGATTGTAATGACACCAAAAGAACGAAATTTGATGGAAAACTGACGGAATTACGCTCTCGCGAAGTTAGCGACCTTGGCGATATTTACGAATTGGCGATTTCGTCCACTTTGAGCCCTATTTTTGGCTAATTCCATTGTTCCAGTCGACCAAACTCATAGCTATTTCTTTAGAACTCCATTTTTTCTATCGATTGAGTACAATAAACTACCCATTTACCAATTTCAACTACCCAATAACATGGTCAGAAATTTGCAGTTTGGCCAATTTCACAAAAAAAAAAATATGCCAATTTCAAAATAGGGTCCAAAATGAACAATGCAGACATTCCTGGCTCTAAAATAATATTTTCTTTGTTCATCAGTCATGTCTCCAGGCCCCTCTGATATTACTCTTGCTTTCTATTTTGAATTTTTATTCAAATAAAAAATAGAAGATTTACTGCAATATTGTAATAATTGTATATATAATGTCAACCCATTCATGACTGCATATTAGATTGGCTACTTGGACATTCATTGGAAAATGACATCATTTGTTTACTTTTGAACACCGGCAAAAATCAAACATTTCCCCTACTTTGAGCTCTATTTCAAGGTTCTTTTCATAGAAAAACCAATCAAAATCACCTCTATTTCTATAATATGTTTTCCATACTATCAAATGAGACCAAGAAAACGAGAATACAACTATAAATACTATACGAAAATAGACCACGTCGGAGTTTTTTTTTCTCATTGTGCACTGCATGCTGCAAGATTTTTTTTATATGGTGCACACTGACCACACAGACCGATTCTGTCACATGTGGGCCTACCAGCTTTCTCCTGCTTGATTTGAAGCTGCTAGAATTTATGAGTATATATACGTCAAAAACGGTGGCTCGTAAGACGTATATATACGACCGAAACAGTCAAAGGGTTAAAAGAAAAGGAGGGGTTTGGGATATTGGCTGTTTGGAGTGACATCTAAACTGTCATATCTGGGCACCTCTGCAAAGACAGTGATATTGTGTGAATGAT
The DNA here is from genome assembly GCF_026875155.1 of Cherax quadricarinatus. Classification (NCBI taxonomy): domain Eukaryota; kingdom Metazoa; phylum Arthropoda; class Malacostraca; order Decapoda; family Parastacidae; genus Cherax; species Cherax quadricarinatus. Next base: position 17,341,283 of record NC_069432.1, on the reverse strand, counting down.
GGCGAAAGTGTTGAATGAAGGAGAAAGTGTTTCTTTTTTGGGTCACCCTGCCTCAGTGGGAGACAGCCAACGTGTTAAAAAAAATATTAAAAGTGAAGATAGGCAAGAGCAAGGAGATGAGGGTAACTAAAAGAAATTAGGTAAAGAAAGATTTGATATCAGATGATTAGGAGGGAGTATGGAGGAAGTGAATGTGTTCAGACATTTGGAAATAGACTCGTAAGCAGATGGGTCTATGAAAGATGAGGTGAACCATAGAATTGACAAGAGCAAAAAAGTAGGTGGTGCATTGAGGCATCTGTGGAGACAAAGAATGTTGTCCATGATGACAAAAAGGTGAATGTATGAGAGTATAGTGGTGTCAACATTCTTATATGAGTGTGAAGCATGGGTTGTGAATGTTGCAGCAAGGAGGAGGCAATGGAGATGTGTCTGAGGGCAATGTGTGGTGTGAATATTATACAGAGAATTTAAAGTTTGGAGATCAGAAGGAGGTGCGGGGTTACTAAAAGAATTATCTATAGAGCTGAGGAGGGGTCGTTGAGGTGATTTGGATATTTAGAGAGAATGAAGCAAAATAGGATGACTTGGAGGGTGTATAAATCTGTAATGGAGGGAAAGCATGGTAAGGGTCATTCTAGGAAAGGTTGGAGGGAGTAAATGAGGTTTTGTATGTGAAGGGTTAAGACATCCAACAAGCATATGTGAACATGTTAGATAAAAGTGAGTGGCACTAAGTGGTTTTTATGGGGATTCAGAGAAACCAGTTAGCTGGACTTGAGTCCTGGAGGTGGAAAGTAGAGTGCCTGTACTCTAAAGGAGGGGTGAGGATATTGTATTTCTGGAGGGGCATTTGAACTGTAATATTGATGCAACTCTGGTAAGACAGTGATGGAGTGAGTGATGGTGAAAGTGTTTCTCCTTTTTCGGGTCTTCATCTTTCTTCTTTCAACAAACCAGCCATTTCCCACCAAGGCAAGGTGGCTCAAGAGGAAAAACGAAAGTTTCTGTTTTTAAATTTAGTAGTATATATACAGGAGAAGGGGTTACTAGCCCCTTGCTCCCTCGGGTCTCCATATCTAAGGAAAAATCTTTCAAAGGTCTCGGATATCATTCTGTTTTTAACAGTACCATTTTATTAATGGTAAATGTGAAGGGATTCAGGTAAACCGGTTATTTTTTTTATATAGCCAGACTTGAGTCCTGGAAATGGGAAGTACAATGCCTGCACTCTAAAGGAGGGGTTTGGGATATTAGCAGTTTGGAGGGATATGTTGTGTATCTTTATACGTATATGCTTCTAAACTGTTGTGTTCTGAGCACCTCTGCAAAAACAGTGATTATGTGTGAGTGAGGTGAAAGTGTTGAATGATGATGAAAGTATTTTCTTTTTGGGGATTTTCTTTCTTTTTGGGTCACCCTGCCTCGGTGGGAGACGGCCGACTTGTTGAAAAAAAAAAAATGTAAACTGCTCAAAATGCATTGTACCATACTATAATCACTGAAACATTGTTAGAAAACATCATTTGCAAATATGTATCTCAGAGTTTATTACAATTTAAATTATAATTTTGCTTGTATACTACCTCGTATGTTTTTTCAGAATTACTAAGTGATAATAGACTGCGTGCTATCCCTGAGTCAGACATTGGTTTGGCTATTCTGTACATGGACACAAGTGGTCATTGCAATCCAGCCTTCAAGGTTTCCAGTATCCTTCGACCCGGAGGCTCATCTGCATCGGAAATTACTGAGGTGAGCTCATGTGATACTGTATCAATTTTTAGTCACATAGTAAAAGCTGGAGAGGAAACCGTGGATAACATTTCAGTCCATCTTGAACTATTATCAAATCATGACTTAATAATGGTCCAGGATGGACTGCAGTGTATTATGCAATTGAAAGCATGTGGGATACAACCATGTTGTTATATGAGCGTTACTTCCAGAAATTTCAGACAACTATTTCTTGGTATGCTTTAACATGCTTTTAATTTTTTATACCCATGTAAAATCAAGGCTGATTTTTTGGTTAAAAAAAAATATTCCAAACTATAGTACAATTTTGCTTTACCTCTTTTTCAGTTTTAGGGATAGATCCAAAAATTGTCTGTTAATGTTACAATCATTTTTTTTTTTCTCTCTCATTAAGTCGGCCGTCTCCCATCGAGGCAGGGTGACCCAAAAAAGAAAGAAAATCCCCAAAAAGAAAATATTTTCATCGTCATTCAACACTTTAACCTCACTCACATATAATCACTGTTTTTGCAGAGGTGCTCAGAATACAACAGTTTAGAAGCATATACGTATAAAGATACACAACATATCCCTTCAAACTGCCAGTATCCCAAACCCCTCCTTTAAAGTGCAGCAGGCATTGTACTTCCCATTTCCAGGACTCAAGTCCAGCTATATAAAAATAACCAGTTTCCCTGAATTTTTTTTTTTTTTTTTTTTTTTTTCAACAAGTCGGCCGTCTCCCACCGAGGCAGGGTGACCCAAAAAAGAAAGAAAATCCCCAAAAAGAAAATACTTTCATCATCATTCAACACTTTCACCACACTCGCACATTATCATTGTTTTTTCCCTGAATCCCTTCACTAAATATTACCCTGCTCACACTCCAACAGCTCATCAGGTCCCAAATACCATTCATCTCCATTCACTCCTATCTAACACGCTAATGCACGCTTGCTGGAAGTCCAAGTCCCTTCCCCAAAAAACCTCCTTTACCTCCTCCCTCCAACCTTTTCAAGGACGACCCCTTCCCCGCCTTCCTTCCCCTACAGATTTAAATGCTCTCCATGTCATTCTACTTTGATCCATTCTCTCTAAATGACCAAACCACCTCAACAACCCATCTTCAGCCCTCTGACTAATACTTTTATTAACTCCACACCTTTTCCTAATTTCCACACTCCGAATTTTCTGCATAATATTCACACCACACATTGCCCTTAGACAGGACATCTCCACTGCTTCCAACTACCCCCTCGCTGCTGCATTTACAACCCAAGCTTCACAACCATATAAGAGTGTTGGTACTGCTATCATACATTTCCTTCTTTGCCTCCATAGATAACATTTTTTGTCTCCACATACCTCAATGCATTACTCACCTTGTTTCCTTTATCAATTCTGTGATTAACCTTGTCCTTCATAAATCCATCTGCTGACATGTCAACTCCCAAATATCTGAAAACATTCACTTCTTCCACACTCCTAATTCCCAATTTGATATCAAAATTTTCTTTATCTAAATCATTTGATACCCTCATCACCTTACTCTTTTCTATGTTCACTTCAAACTTTCTGCCTTTACACACACTCCCAAATTCGTCCGCTAACCTTTGCAATTTTTCTTAAGAATCTCCCATAAGCAAAGTATCATCAGCAAAAAGTAACTGTGTCAATTCCCATTTTGTATTTGATTCCCCATAATTTAATCCTACCCCTCTCCCTAACACCCTAGCATTTACTTCTTTTAATACCCCATTTATAAATATATTAAACAACCATGGTGACATTACACATCCCTGTCTAAGACCTACTTTTACCGGGAAATAGTCTCCCTCTCTTCTACACATCCTAACCTGAGCCTCACTATCCTCATAAAAACTCCTTACAGCATTTAGTAACTTACTACCTATTCCATATACTTGCAACATCTGCCACATTGCTCCCCTATCCACTCTATCATATCCCTTTTCTAAATCCATAAATGCAATAAAAACTCTCCTACCTTTATCAAAATTCTGTTCACATATATGTTTCAATGTAAACACTTGATCTACACATCCCCTACCCACTCTGAAACCTCCTTGCTCATCTGCAATCCTATATTCTGTCTTACCTCTAATTCTTTCAATAATAACCCTACCGTACACTTTTCCTGGTATACTCAGTAAACTTATCCCTCTATAATTTTTACAATCTCTTTTGTCCCCCTTCCTATTATATAAAGGGACTATACATGCTCTCTGCCAATCCCTAGGTACCTTCCCCTCATTCATACAATTTTTTTTTTTTCAACAAACCGGCCGTATCCCACCGAGGCAGGGTATCCCACCTTGCCTCGATGGGATACGGCCCTGCCTCGGTGGGATATGGCCCTGCCTCAGTGGGATACGGCCCTGCCTCGGTGGGATACGGCCCTGCCTCGGTGGGATACGGCATTTTAGTTGCCTCTTAAAACACGCATGGCTTATGGAGGAAGAATTCTGTTCCACTTCTCCATGGAGATAACAAGAAATAAACAAAAACAAGACTAGTAAGAAAATATAAGAAAACCCAGAGGGATGTGTATATATATATACACCTACCATCCGACTTACGACCTGCTCGACTTACGATCACTCGACTTACGACCGTGTTTTTTATGCCAAATTTCTGGGAAATAAACAACTATTTGTGTTGTACACAGTGTTTATCCTAAAGCTTACAGTATAAAATACAGTACTAACAACATAAAAAGTAAAGTAAAACATGAAATACCAAAATAAAACAAAATAAAGTCATTACAAAAATGTTTTGTTGATATTCAGTAGTAAAGTTTGACTTATGACCATTTCGACTTACAACCGGTTTCTCGGAACCGAACTCGGTCGTAAATCGGATGGTAGGTGTATATGTTTGTACATGTATGTGTAGTGTGTCCCAAGTGTAAGAAGAAGTAGCAAGACGTACCTGAAATCTTGCATGTTTATGAGACAGAAAAATAAGACACCAGCAATACTACCATCATGTAAAACAATTACAGGCTTTCGTTTTACACTCACTTGGCAGGACAGTAGTACCTCCCTGGGCGGTTGCTGTCTACCAACCTACTACCTAGGTTTCATACATTTATTAAACAAAAATACCAACCACTCCAAAACTATATCCCTCCCTGCTTTTAACATTTCTGTCATGATCCTGTCAGTTCCAGCTGCTTTACCCCCTTTCATTCTATGTAATGCCTCACGCACCTCCCCCACACTCAAATCCTGCTCTTCTTCACTCCTACAAGATGGTATACCTCCCTGCATAGTGCATGAAATTACTGCCTCCCTCTCTTCGTCGATGTTTAAAAGTTCCTCAAAATATTCTCGCCATGTACCCAATATCTCCATCTCCCCATCTACTAACTCCCCTACTCTGTTTTTAACTGACAAATCCATTCGTTCCCTAGGCTTTCTTAACTTGTTTAACTCACTCCAAATTTTTTTCTTATTTTCATTAAAATTTCTTGACAGTGCCTCTCCCACTCTATCATCTGCTCTTCTTTTGCACTGTCTCACCACTCTCTTCACCTTTCTTTTACTCTCCATGTACTCTACTCTTCGTATAACACTTCTGCTTTGTAAAAACCTTTTTCTCTTTTATTACACCCTTTACTTCATCATTCCACCAATCACTCCTCTTTCCTCCTGCACCCACCCTCCTATAACCACAAACTTCTGCCCCACATTCTAATACTGCATTTTTAAAACTATTCAAACCCTCTTCAACCCCCACATTACTTATACTTACACCAGGCCACCTTACTGCCAATAGTTGCTTATATCTTACCCGAACTTCCTCCTCCCTTAGTTTATATACTTTCACCTCCCTCTTACTTGTTGTTGTCATTTTCCTCTTGTCCCATCTACCTCTTACTCTAACTGTAGCTACAACTAAATAATGATCCGATATTTCAGTTGCCCCTCTATAAACGTGTACATCCTGGAGCCTACCCATCAATCGTTTATCCACCAATGCATAATCTAATAAACTAGTTTCATTATGTGCTATATCATACCTTGTATATTTATCCTCTTTTTTATAAAATATGTATTACACATTACTAAACCTCTTTCTACACAGCTCATTTAAAGGCTCCCCATTTTCATTTACCCCTGGCACCCCAAATTTACCTACTACTCCCTCCACACCCCTCAAGGAAGGTTCCTTGATGTTGGTGAGGGGCTCTTGATTTAGGGAATTGGATCTGTGCTCCAGTTCCCCAAATTAAGCCTGAATGCCTTCCACATCCCCCCCCCAGGCGCTGTATAATCCTCCGGGTTTAGCGCTTCCCCCTTGATTGTAATAATAATAATACTCCCTCCACAACATTTTTACCCACTTTAGCATTGAAATCCCCAACCACAAGTACTCTCACACTTGGTTCTAAACTCCCCACACATTCACTCAACATTTCCCAAAATCTCTCTCTCTCCTCTACACTTCTCTCTTCCCCAGGTGCATATACGTTTACTATAACCCACTTTTCACATCCAACCTTTATTTTACTCCACATAATCCTTGAATTTATACATTTATAGTCAGTACAGCCCCTCCTCACTTAGCGATGTACTTGTTTACCAGCACCTCAGACTTACAATGGGTTTTCTGACCAGTATTCATATCTAAATAATGTATATTAGAGCTGATTTCCTCTATTCTGTTTATTTCAATATATAGTACACCACTGTATAAACATTTAAAAATATACCAGAAATGTTATAAATGGTGCAAAGGTGACATTAAAACAATATCAGAGATGGTTGACACAAACTCAGTACCATTATAGTATGCTCCTCACTTAGTGACGAATTCGTTTAACCCATAAACGATCCAAACATATATATACGTTTTTTCAACATCTGAAAGTATGTAAAAAAATGTAGATAATCTTTTTTGTTTTACATTTGAAAACGTGTAAAAAAACTTTTATCTACAATTTTTTTTTGTTATATTTGAAAATATGTAAAAAAAGTAGATCTACTTTTGTAGCACTACGAATTTGAATGTCGATCTGTTTGGACCGTTTTAAGGGTTAACGACGTGGTCTCAGGAATGGAACTCCGTCGTTAAGTGAGGAGAGGCTGTGTTAGCGAACAGCCCCTCACCCATATTATTCTGTTAAATCTAGAATTTACTACCATCATTGGTGTGACTTATCTTGTTTTGAAAGTCTTATCACCCAGCCTATCATTTTCCTGGCATTTGTTTCATTTGTATTATTGTGTTCAAATAACAGTAAATAATTTTACTTCATTATTCCTCTATCTTTTACATAATCTTTTCTATCTGAGATAATCTGACTGTGGTTTTTTAGCTGTACTTGTTCAGGAGTTTCACTTGGAATTTTTTGCTGTTGAATATTGTGGTATTTTTCTTAGTCCAGTAAAAGATTTTGCTGATATCGTTTTCTGGACTTCTGCTGAGGCAGCTTTCCTCTGTGAGACCCCTAGGGCCCAGGCTGCAACAATAGAAGAACCCTCCAGACTGGCCACAGATTTGTTATAGGTCCTACCTGGAATATTCCACACCTGAAAGTGAATAGTATGGTGATGTAGTAAAAAGATACTTCTATACAGTTCAGGAAGTTGAAGGAAGAAGCCATGCATGGCAAAACATTTCTTTATGTCCTGTGTCTTTTATCATATTCCACACATATTCCATGCCTAATACCTACTTTTCTTATCCCTGGTATGGTCTAATACATGATGATGTACCATGTGGGGCCTCCTTAACTTCCACTTGACTATCATGCACTGACACTCAAGGACTTGTGCACATGCCCTGCTCCTGTCATCAACTGTTTCCCATTGTTCCAATATCTCCCTCTTCCATATTTTTGGGCCAGGGTTTTTGTTATTTGATTTAGGAACGAGTTCTATGCAAGCTACCTATGAGGTGGCTACTCCTTGGCACTTTCGGTGTCTTCTCATAATATAATCCATTTGCGGATATGTAAAGGTCAGGTCCCTAATCTGGATATAGTAGTAAACTGGCATCTTCCCATAATGAGAATTATAAGAGGAAGTGTAGAATAAACATAATGAAAAGTATGGGTGCCTAAATCATACTTTGAGAACATTGTTACACTTCTCCCTTCTGCTAGCAGATACTGTGTTAAGAGATACAGCACTGCCAAAAGAAAGATAAAAGTCTTCAATAGAGAACTAGACAAGGCCATGGAGAACATGCCTGATCAGCCGAGTTGTGAGGGCTTAAGGTAGCAATAGCCTCTCTGAAGAAGTCAGGTTGCAAAACAAGCTTTTACTAGTCCCACATCTTACTTTGTGTAGAGCTTCATCATGTTAGACAAAAGGTGTGACTTAATTCATACAGCTCTACACAGAATGAAACACTGTCCAAATGAAAACATATTCTGTATCTGTATCTTCACTATTGTTACCAGTGTGACATTTGGATGCAGTAGTTTTTCTGCTAGCTAATTAGGCATTTGCCAGGGAAACCTAGCCTCAGGCCAGGCTGCAAAAGAGAATGAAGCTCAGAATTGGTCACAAGTATATTTGTAAAAATATTAATTGGTAAAAAAAAAAATTTACTTGACTACTTTCCAGAATTAATTACTCTGTGAGCTTTAGAGTATTAATTCTATCAATAACTTGTTACTCTTTATGCCAGGGTTTACAGATATACGCCACCGAGACCCAGGACACGGAGGAGAACCCGGTGAGCTGGACGGGCACTCGAGTGGTGCCTGAGACTGGTCAATCATCAGCTTCCAGAAGACCTTCTTGCACAGCAGCTACCTCCAATTGCTCACCTGTATCCAGTAACACCTCAACATCTACCAGTACCAATGTGACATTCTTACCTACATTAGGCCAGTCACTGCCATCTTTAACTGGTATTGAAGACAAAGAAAACTTTTTAAATAGTACAAAGAAAAGGTAAGTCTTAATTAAGAAAATGATAATTTTTTAATGCTTGTAGAATTAATGTATTTTTTCTTGATGACCTGGGATAACAGGTGTAAGGAGATAAGTTGGGGAGACGTAATACATCGTGGGGTGGAGTATAGTATGAGAAATGGAATACAGTTTGCAGGATGGTGCATAGTGTGGTGGTAAAGTATGATGTTTTAGTGGAGTACAGTATGGGGCTGTAATATAGTAAGAAAGGGGAGGTGGAGAGCAAATGTAAATTTTTGTGTTAGATATAAGAGAGGAATGGAGGTAAGAAAATAGGAGAGATGGAATGGGAGGGAGGAGAAGAGAGAGAGAGAGATTCTCATGAGTACTGAATATATTTTTAATTTTGTCATTAAAAACCTAAATGAAATACAGAATATTATAGCTCAAAAATGCATCTTCGATTATAACATGGGTATCTATGGGAAATTGTGTTTTTAGTTCCAAAAATTTTCAGCAATACATTAACTTCTTGATGAGAGACTTACCGTATTGTATTCTGATTTTCAGAAATGATGTTCAAGTCAATTTTTCTTTTTTCAATTAACCAGCCATATCCCACCAAGGCAGGGTGACCTAAAAAGAACAATGAAAGTTTCTCTTCTTAAATTTAGTAATGTATCCATGAGAAGGGGTTACTGGCCCCTTGCTCCCGGCATTTTAATAGCCTCTTATGACACGCATGGCTTATGGAAGAAGAATTCTGTTCCACTTCCCCATAGAGTTTTCTGTTGTTATTTGGTCAAATATGTTAATACAATGTATGAAAATACTCAGTGACAAAATAGTACTGTACACTGTTGGAAATTTTAGTTATAATAATTGCATAATTTTCTTGTCTGAGGGGAAAAGAGAATGAGAGAAAATGTAAGAATTATCAGGGATAGGGAACGAGAGATAACGTAAAAATTATTGGGGATAAGCCTGTGAAAGGGCAGGGGATGTATTAATCAAGTGTTTATGTTGAAGTATTTAAGTGAGTAATACTTAGATTAGGATAAAGATTTGGTTTTGCATTTATGGATTTAGAAAAGGCATATGATAGGGTAGATAGGCAAAGTGAGACATTGCATTTTAGAAGGTCATTTGAATTCTTAAGATGTCTGCACACTTTTGGCAAGACAGCTATTGAATGAGTATTGGTGAATGTGTCAACTTTTATTTGGGCAGCTTTACCTTTGCGGGAGATAGCCACTGTGTAGAAAATAATAAATATATCTAGTATCATACATACATAATCACTGTCTTTACAGAGGTGCTCAGATACAACAGTTTAGAAGTCCCTCCAAACTGTCAATGTCCCAGACCCCTCCTTTAAAGTGCAGGCATTGTACTTCCCATTTCCAGGACTCAAATCCGGCTAAATTTATAATAATCGGTTTTCCTGAATCCCTTTACTAAATATTACCCTGCTCACACTCCAACAGCTCGTCAAGTCCCAAAAAACATTCGTCTCCATTTACTCCTATCTAACACGCTTGCTGGAAGTCCAAGCCCCTCACCCAAAACCTCCAACCTTTTCAAGGATGACCCCTACCCCTTTTTCCTTTCCCCACAGATTTATACGCTTTCCAAGTCATTCTGCCTTGATTCATTCTTGCTAAATGACCAAACCACCTCAACAATCCCTCTTCAACTCTCTGACTAATACTTTTAGTAACTCCACACCTCCTAATTTCCACACTCCGAATTCTCTGCATAATATTTACACCACACATTGCCCTTAGACGCGACATCTCCACTGCCTCCAGCCACCTCCTTGATGCAGCATTTACAACCCCAGCTTCACACTCAAATAAAGGTGTTGGTACCACTATACTTTCATTCATTCCCTTCTTTGCTTCCATAGATAACATTTTTTGTCAACCTCATCCTTAATAAACCCATCTGCTGACAAGTCAACTCCCAAATACCTGAAAACATTCACTTCTTCCATACTCCCTCTCTCCAATGTGATATCCAATTTTTCTTTATCTAAATCATTTGATACCCTCATCACCTTATTCTTATCTATGTTCACTTTCAACTTTCTACCTTTACGCGCTGTCCCAAACTCGTCTACTAACCTTTGCAACTTTTCTTTAGAATCTCCCATAAGCACAGTATCATCAGCAAAAAATAACTGTGTCAACTCCCATTTTGTACTTGATTCCCCATAATTTAATCCCACTCCTCTCACCAGCACCCTACCAATTACTTCTTTTACAACCCCATCTATAAATATATTAAACAACCATAGTGACATTATACATCCCTGTCTAAGACCTACTTTTACCGGGAAGTAATCCCCCTCTCTCCTACACACCCTAACCTGAGCCTCACTATCCTCATAAAAACTCTTTACAGCATTTAGTAACTTACTACCTATTCCATACACTTGCAACATCTGCCACATTACTCACCTATCCACTCAATCATATGCCTTTTCTAAATCCATAAATGCAATGAAAACTTCCCTAACTTTATCCACATACTGTTCACATGTATGCTTCAATGTGAACACTTGATCTACACATCCCCTACCCACTCTAAAACCTCCTTGCTCATCTGCAATCATACTCTTTGTCTTACCTCTAATTCTTTCAATAATAACCCTACCATACACTTTACCTGGTATACTCAGTAAACTTTTTTTTTTTTCAACAAGTTGGCCTTCTCCCACCGAGGCAGGGTGACCCAGAAAGAAAGAAAATCCCCAAAAGAAAATGCTTTCATCATCATTCAACACTTTCACCTCACTCATACATAATCACTGTTTTTGCAGAGGTGCCCAGAACACAACAGTTTAGAAGCATATACGTATAAAGATACACAATATATCCCTCCAAACTGCGAATATCCCAAACCCCTCCTTTAAAATGTAGGCATTGTACTTCCCATTTCCAGTACTTGAGTCCGGTTATATAAAAATAACTGGTTTCCCTGAATCCCTTCTCTAAATATTACCCTGCTCACACTCCAACAGCTTGTCAGGTCTCAGCAAACTTGTTCCCCTATAATTTTTACAATCTCTTTGTCTCCCTTCCCTTTATATAAAGGAACTATACACATTCACTGCCAATCCCTAGGTACCTTCCCCTCTTTCATACATTTATTAAACAAAAATACCAACCACTCTAACACAATATCACCTCCTGCTTTTAATATTTCTGTCATGATCCTGTCAGTTTCTACTGCTTTACCCCGTTTCATTCTGTGTAATGCCTCACACACCTCCCCCACACTCACATCCTGCTTTTCTTCACTCCTAAAAGATGTTATACCTCCCTGACCAATGCATGAAATTACCGCCTCCCTTTTGTCATCAACATTTAAAAGTTCCTCAAAATATTCCCGCCATCTACCCAATACCTCCAACTCCCCATCTTCTAACTGCCCTACTCTGTTTTTAACTGACAAATCCATTCATTCCCTAGGCTTTCTTAATTTGTTTATCTCCAAAACTTTTTCTTATTTTCAGCAAAATTTCTTGCCAGTGCCTCTCCCACTCTTTCATCTGCTCTCCTTTTGCACTCTCTCACCACTTTCTTCATCTTTCTTTTATTCTCCATATACTCTGCTCTTCTTACAACACTTCTGCTTTTTGAAAACCTCTCATAAGCTACCTTTTTCCCTTTTATCATACCTGTTACTTCATCATTCCACCAATCACTCCTCTTTCCTCCTGCACCCACCCCTCCTCCACCCACAAACTTCTGCCCCACATTCTTCAACACCCTCACTACTCATACTTGCATTAGCCCACCTTTCTGCCAATACAGTGGACCCCCGGTTTACGATATTATTCATTCCAGAAGTATGTTCAGGTGCCAGTACTGACCGAATTTGTTCCCATAAGGAATATTGTGAATTAGATTAGTCCATTTCAGACCCCCAAACATACACATACAAACGCACTTACATAAATACACTTACATAATTGGTCGCATTGGGAGCTGATCGTAAACCGGGGGTCCACTGTAGTTGTTTATATCTCACCCTAACTTCCTCCTCCCTTAGTTTATACACTTTCACCTCTCTCTTACTTGCTGTTGCCATTTTCCTTTTGTGCCATCTACCTCTTACTCTAACTGTAGCTACAACTAATTAATGATCCGATATATCCGTTGCCCCTCTATAAACATGTACATCCTGAAGCCTACCCATCAACCTTTTATCCACCAATAAAAAATCTAACAGACTAGTTTCATTACGTGCTATATCATACCTTGTATACTTACTTATCCTCTTTTTTCATAAAATATGTAGTACAGTAGGGCTCCACTTACATGGCTGGTTAGGTTCCAGGCTTCCGCCTTAAAGCGGAAACTGCCGTAAAGTGGAACACCGTGGAACACCTTGTTGTTTTTTCCTTATAAATGCTAGATAACGTATTTACACTGACATATATTAAATTAGCAATAAAACTAGGCATTAAAAACACAATGAAAAGTAAAAATACACACACAGTACATTTATTACTTACCTTCATTACTTAATATGACTGTGTGAGAGGTGAGTGGCAATGTAGTTATTGAATCAAATCATGAGATGGCAGACCATCATCCTCTAATTCTTCGACTAATTTGATTCGTTTTGGAGACTTGTGTGAAACTTTTGAAGGAATGTATGTTGCTGTTGATGTTGAAGGCTAGCTGTTGATGTTGAAGGCTGTTCAAGGCTAGCTGTTGATGTTGAAGGCTGTTCAAGGCTAGCTGTTGATGTTGAAGGCTGTTCGAGGCTAGCTGTTGATGTTGAAGGCTGTTCAAGGCTAGCTGTTGATGTTGAAGGCTGTTCAAGGCTAGCTGTTGATGTTGAAGGCTGTTCAAGGCTAGCTGTTGATGTTGAAGGCTGTTCAAGGCTAGCTGTTAGGTAAGACACATATGCAACAGTTAGGTATCTTTATTTCGAAATGTTTCGCCTACACAGTAGGCTTCTTCAGTCGAGTACAGAAAAGTTGATAGAAGCAGAAAAGACTTCAAGACAATGTAATCAGTCCATCACCCTTAAAGTTTTGAGGTGGTCAGTCCCTCAGTCTGGAGAAGAGTATTGTTCCATATTCTGAAACAATATGGAGTTGAAGTGACAGGATGGAGCCTTATATACTAGGGGAGATATCATTGAAGTGTATAAGTGGATGACGGGCATAAACAAGGGAGACATTAATAAAGTACTGAGGGTGTCGAACCAGGTAAGAACCAGGAATAATGGATTTAAGTTGGATAAATTTAGATTTAGAAAGGACATAGGTAAGTACTGGTTTTCTAACAGAGTTGTAGATGCGTGGAACAGTCTTCCCAGTGGGCTGATAGAGGTTAGGACCTTGGGTAGCTTTAAGAAGAGACTGGACAAATATATGAGTGGGAGGGGCTGGGTTTGATTGGTGTCAAGGGGTACGGGAGTTATTTCTTGAGTAGCTTTAGGTAGATGTCGTTTTGATAAGGACCTGCCTCGTATGGGCCAGTAGGCCTTCTGCAGTGTTCCTACATTCTTATGTTCTTATGTTCTTATACCACCAGGAGGTGAGATGTAGGCCACTAGTAGAGGTAAGAATGTAGTCGTTGGGAGGTCAGGTCCCTACTCAAATCCATCCATTCTCACTAGTAGAAGTTATCCAAGTTGATTTCAGGTCTGTACCAAGATACCCTTGTGCTGCAGTGTCTGACAGAGTGGACATTAAAATGGTATAAAATACCGACAGGTTGTTAGGTAAGACACATATGCAACAGTTAGGTATCTTTATTTTGAAACGTTTCGCCTACACAGTAGGCTTCTTCAGTCGAGTACAGAAAAGTTGATAGAAGCAGAAGAGACTTGAAGATGATGTAATCAATTAACCCTTTGAGGGTTTCGGCCGTACTAGTACGGCTTATGACCCAGGGTTTTTGACGTACTAGTACGCCTAAATTCTAGCGCCCTCAAATCTAGTGGGAGAAAGCTGGTAGGCATACATATGAAAGAATGGGTCTATGTGGTCAGTGTGCGCAGTGTAAAAAAATCCTGCAACACACAGTGCATAATGAGAAAAAAAACTTTGACCGTGTTTTCGGAATAAAGCAGCGACTTTGCACTGTATTTTCGTATGGTATTTATTATTGTATTCTAGTTTTTTTGGTCTCATTTTATAGAATGGAAGACATATTACAGAAATTGAGATGATTTTTGACTGGTTTTACAATGAAAAGTACCTTGAAATTGTGCTCAAAGTAGCAGAAATGTTCGATTTTTACCAAAGTTCAAAAGTAAACAAATCATGCCAAGCGTCCAATACACGTCAACTGGTGAGTCTGATATTCTTTCACAAGTGTGCTGATATTATTTATACCATTTCTACACTAATGCAGTAGTCTGCATAACAGTAAATCTTCTATTTTTTGTAAGAATAAAAATTGAAAGTGGAAAGCCAAAGAAATATAAAAGGGGCCTGGGGATGTGACTAACAAACAGAGGAAATGTTATTTTAGTGCCAGGAATGTCTTTCTTGTTTATTCTGGACCCTATTTGGAAATTGGCATCTTTTGAAATTTGTGTGAAATTGTCAAAATTGCTAAATTCTGACCACTGTATTGGATAGTTGAAATCAGTAAATGGGTGGTTTCTTGTACTCATTCAATAGAAAAAATGGAGTTCTAAAGAAATAGGTATGATTTTTGTCGACTAGTACACAGGAATTGGCCGAAAATAGGGCTCAAAGTGGGCAAAATCGCCGATGCATAAACATCGTTGAGACTGCTAACTTCGCGAGAGCATAATTCCGTAAGTTTTCCATCAAATTTCATACTTTTGGTGTCATTATGATCGGGAAAAGATTCCCTATCTTTTCATAAGATTTTTTCTAATTTGGCCGACCCTGAGAACAAGTCTTGGAGAGGGCCTGTCGACCCTCAAAGGGTTAAAGGCTCCCCATTTTCATTTACCCCTGGCACCCCAAATTCTGCTTTTTGTTTTAGTAAGCTATTCGTGAAAAGGGGTTACTAGCCCATTGTCCCCAGCATTTTAGGAGGAAAGATTCTTATTCCTCTTCCCCATGGATATGAAATAAAAAACACTATTAAGATAAAATCAAAGAAAACTTAGATGATTGTGTATACGTAAATGTGTACATGTATGTGTAGTGTTACCTAAGTGTAAGTAGAAGTACCAAGACATATGTGAAATCTTGCATGTTTATGAGACAGAAAAAAGACACCAGGAATCCTACCATCATGTGAAACAAATACAGGCTTCCTTTTTACACTCACTTGGTAGGATGGTAGTACCCTACCTCAGTGGGAGACGGCTGACTTGTTAAAAAAAAAAAAATTGGTATCGGGAGCAAGGGGGCTACTAACCCCTTCTCATGTAAAAATTAGTAAATGTAAAAAGAAGGTAAACTGTATTTTTCTTATTTTTTGGGTTATTTTGCCTCAGTAGGAGATGGCTGGTATGCTGAAAAAAAGAAAATACTATATATGAAAGTGTCATTTACCCAAGCAGTGATGACATATATTTTTGGGGGGCTGTAAATGCCATACCATGATATCACTCATTTAGCCAGCTCGGAAGTACTTAAAGTTGTCTTTGCTTTTTTAGGCCTTCTTCATCTCCTGTGTATAGTGAAGGATTTTCCACTAGGTAGTTTTATCCATGTCTCCAGACTCTACTCTTTGAATCTTCCCTGCTAGTTTTAACCCTTTGACTGTTGGTGTCGTATAAATACATCTCATGAGCCAGTGTTTTTGACGTATTAATATGACAAAATTCTAGTGGCTTCAGATCAAGCGGGAGAAAGTTGGAAGGCCCATATGTGAGAGAAAGGCTGTGTGGTCAGTGTGCGCAGTATAAAAAAAAATCCTGCAGCACACAGTGCATAATGAGAAAAAAAAACTGACTGTGTTTTTGGATTAAAAAGCTGAATTTGAGGTGTATTTTCGTATAGTATTTATGGTTGTATTCTCATTTTCTTGGTCGCATTTCATAGAATGGAAGACATATTACAGAAGCAGAGATGATTTTGATTGGTTTCACGATGAAGAGGGCCTTGAAATTGAGCTCAAAGTAGTGGAAATGTTTGATTTTTGCCGATGTTCAAGAGTAAACAAATGACATCACCATCCAGTAAGAGTCCAACTAGCCATTCTAATATGCAGTCATGAATGGATTGACATTATTTATACAATTATTACAGTAATGCAGTAATCTGCATAACAGTAGATCTTCTATTTTTTGTGTGAATAAAAATTTAAAATAGAAAACAAGAGTAATATGAGGGGCCTGGAGATGTGACTAATGAACAGAGAAAATGTTACTTTAGTGCCAGGAATGTCTGCATTGTTTTTTCTGGACCTATTTTGAAATTGGCATCTTTTTTAATTTGCGTGAAATTGGCCAAATTGCCAATTTCTGACCACTTTATTGAGTAGTTGAAATCGGTAATGGGTGCTTTCTTGTACTCAATTGATAGAACAAATGGAGTTCTAAGGAAATAGCTATGAGTTCGGTCGACTGGAACAACGGAATTGGCTGAAAATAGGGCTCAAAGTGGGCGAAATCGCCTATGCGTATATATCACCGAGATCACTAACTTCACGAGAGCCTAATTCTGTAAGTTTTCCATCAGATTTTGTACTTTTGGTGTCATTACCATTGGGAAAAGACTATTATTTTATAAGATATATATATATATATATATATTTTTTTTTCGAATATTTTGCGACACAGAGACACTTCAGGATTTGGGTTTTCGACAGTCAAAGGGTTAAGGGTGTAAACAAATTCCAAGTGCTGTGCACAGATCATGTGCCCTTGAAATTGCCACCTTCTTGGTATATCACAAATTCTTATTCAGTCACATGGTTTGCCTGATTGATGACCAGAATGTGACTTTGTGACATATTTGTGTCACAATTTATAGCTTTGCCAAAAGGGCAGAGAGAGTTGTTCAAGTCATACAACTGAAGTCTCTATAAAGAACAGCTGCAGTTAATGGGTATATTAAACTTCAGTTATATATTATTTGGGGTATATTAAACTTCATCTCCATGGGAAAGTGGAACAGAATTCTTCCTTCATAAGCCATTCGTGTCATAAGAGGTGACTAAAATGTTGGGAGGAAGGAGCTATAACCCCCTTCTCCTGTATATATTACTAAATTTAAAAAGAGAAACTTTCGTTTTTCTTTTTGGGTCACCCTGCCTCAGTGGGATACAGCTGGTTTCTTGAAAGAAAGATTATTAAACTTCAATTGTATATGAGAAACTTAAAAAAATATTAGTTATTCATGTAAAAATTTGTATATTTGCATTTCTCTTGTACAACTGTTATTCAGGTCACGGCCAGTAAATGGAGAAGACACTGCACCTTCATCCAAACGTATCAGTATTCATTACCCTGACCAGATACACCAAGATCACCCAGACCCTACACAGCCTATGGAGTCACAGGTAACTTTTTCTCATATTTATCCCTTTCAGGGTCCAAACCCCCGATCTGAAACTTGTTCACAGGGCCCAACGACTTTCAAAAAAAAAAAAATTCTTATTTTTTCTTATGAAATGGTAGAAAATCTTTTTCTGAAGTAATAAAACAAAAGTACAAAATTTGATGGAAAATTGGTGAAATTATGCTTTCGCAAATTTTGCTGAGTTGGCATTATTTACGCATTGGCGATTTTGCCTACCCACTTTGACTCCTATTTTAGGCAAATTACATTGTTCCAGTTGACAAAATTCTTAGTTATTTCGCTAGTATGCCTTCCATTTTATTGATTGAGCACAAGAAACCGCCCAATCAATTATGTATTTCAACTACCCAATAAAGTTATCAGAAATTGGTCATTTGGCCAATTTGACACAGGCATTCTCGGCATAAAAGTAACATTTTCTCTGTTCATTAGTTATGTTCCCAGGCTTTACATATGAATTCCATTTTGATTTTTTATTTGCACAAAAAATAGAAGACTTACTGTTATGTAATACAGTGGACCCCCGCATACCGCACACATCGCATACCGTACAATCCGCATACCGCTCGCTTTTTTTCGCAAAAATTTTGCCTCGCATACCGCCCAAAAACCCGCTCACCGCTCTTCGTCCGAGACGCGTCCAATGTGCGGCCTGAGCCACGCTCACATGTTCCGCCGGTGGCATTGTTTACCAGCCAGCCTCCGCGGTAACATCCAAGCATACAATCGGAACATTTCGTATTATTACAGTGTTTTTGGTGATTTTTTCTGGAAAATAAGTGACCATGGGCCCCAAGAAAGCTTCTAGTGCCAACCCTACAGCAATAAGGGTGAGAATTACTATAGAGATGAAGAAAAAGATCATTGATAAGTATGAAAGTGGAGTGCGTGTCTCCGAGCTGGCCAGGTTGTATAATAAACCCCAATCAACCATCGCTACTATTGGTGGTACAGCTGCTGCTGCTGCTGTACCACCATCAGCTGCTGCTGCACTGTCAGCTGCTGCTGCTGTTGTACCACCGTCAGCTGCTGCTGCTGCTGTAGTACCGTCTGCTGCTGCTGTAGCATCGTCTGCTGCTGGTGTAGCATCGTCTGCTGCTGGTGTAGCATCGTCTGCTGCTGCTGTAGCATCGTCTGCTGCTGCTGTAGCATCGTCTGCTGCTGCTGTAGCATCGTCTGCTGCTGCTGTAGCATCGTCTGCTGCTGCTGTAGCATCGTCTGCTGCTGCTGTAGCATCGTCTGCTGCTGCTGTAGCATCGTCTGTTGCTGCTGTAGCATCGTCTGCTGCTCCTGTAGCATCGTCTGTTGCTGCTGTAGCATCGTCTGTTGCTGCTGTAGCACCGTCAGCTGCTGCTGCTGCTGCTGTAGCACCGTTGTTGGTGTGGCTTATTGAGAATACCAAGAAACAATTAACCCCAGAGGATTTGCCACCCAGGATAACCCAAAAAAGTCAGTGTCATCGAAGACTGTCTAACTTATTTCCATTGGGGTCCTTAATCTTGTCTCCCAGGATGCAACCCACACCAGTCGACTAACATCCAGGTGAACAGGAAAAAATGCCTGGAACTAGTGCTCATATTGGTGAATCTAAAGCCAGCAAAGGTTGGTTTGAGAGATTTAAGAATCGTAGTGGCATACACAGTGTGATAAGGCCTGTTCTGGAAGAAAATGCCAAACAGGACCTACAGTACTCAGGAGGAAAAGGCACTCCCAGGACACAGTGTCTCATCAGTCATTGCTGCATCTTCAATAAAGGTAAGTGTCATTTATTCTTCATTTAGTAGAGTAGTACATGCACAGTATATATTGTGCATGTACTACTCTACTATTGTGCATGTATCTTTGATTTCCATTATTTCTTATGGGGAAAATTCATTCGTATACCGAACATTTCGCATAGCAATCAGCCCTCTTGCACGGATTAAAGTCGCTCTGCGGGGGTCCACTGTATGTTAAATCCGGTATTCGATACATTTTAACGCAAAAATTTTGCCTTGCTACTCGTTAAAAAACCCGCCACACGCGGTTCGTCTGGGATGCGTCCACATGAGTGCCAATGTTTACAAGCCAGCCAGTGTGCTTGCATCTAAACATACATTCGGTACATTCCATATTATCACAGTGTGTTTGGTGCTTGTTTCTGCAAAATAAGTCACCATGGGGCCCCAAGAAAGCTTCTAGTGCCAACCCTGTGAGAATTAGTATGGAAATTAAGAATGATTTTGAAGGGTTTAGGGCTAACCCTGAGAAGTCTATGCCAATTGTGGAATCCATTGTGCCTACTTCAAAAATTAAGGAAATGTGTGCAAAGTGGGTTGAACTGCAAACATTTATGGATGAAAATCACCCTAACACAGCTATTGCAAGCCGTGCTGGTGACTATTACAATGACAAAGTTGTGGCCCATTTTAGACAAATCGTAAAGGAACGGGAGGTACAGAGCTGTATGGACAGATTTGTTGTGCGACAGAGGTCAAGTGACTCTAAAGCTGGTCCTAGTGGCATTAAGAGAAGAAGGGAAGTAACCCCGGAAAAGGACTTGCTACCTCAAGTCCTAATGGAAGGGGATTCCCCTTCTAAACATTAACAACTTCGACACTCTTCCCTCCTCCCATCCCATCAATCATCACCAGATCTTCATTAAAGGTAAGTGTCATGTATTCTTTTGTTAGTAGAGTACTACAAACTGTGCATGTCTTCTTCAGTTTGTGTGCATTAAACTTAATATTTCATGTGGTAAAACTTTTTTTTTCATAGTACTTTTGGGTGTCTTGCACGGATTAATTTGATTTCCATTATTTATTATGGGGAAATTAATTCGCCTTCTGATAATTTTGGCATACGATGAGCTCTCAGGAATGGATTAATATCGTATACTGGAGGTCCACTGTATTGTAATAATTGTATATATAATATCAGCGCATTTGTGAACACACATTAGACCCACTAGTTGACGTGTATTGGATGCGTGACATGATTTGTTTACTCTTGAACATCGGCAAATATGGAACATTTCCGCTACTTTGAACTCAATTTAAAGCTATTTTAAGTCCTCAAAACCATCAAAATCATCTCTATTTCTGTAATATATCTTTCATTCTATCAAATGAGACCAAGAATGTAGCTATAAAAACCATACAAAATTACACTGCAGTTATTTTTTCCTCATTATATACTGTGTGCTTCAAGATTTATCTTATATGGTGCACACTTACTGCATCGATCCATTCTGTCATATTTAGTCCCAAATTCATCGCTCGCAGCTTATCTGAGTGAGTTCAGCTCATCATATAGTACTATGGCACGGTCCCTGAAAGGGTTAAAGCCCTTCAAGGAGGGGTGCCTTGATCCTGGCAAAAGGTGTTTGATCATAGGAATTAGAGCTACCTTCCTCCTTTCTCAGGTCAAATCTGATTACTACCTCCTTCAGTCTAAGCAAAAAAAAAAGTTTGAAAAGAAAAAGTGTTGGGAAATAATTGCATAAAACAAAAGCTTGTTAGGGACCTTAGAGAATATAAAACATCAATATCTGTTCATCCTAGGAGTAGGTTGGTGGACAACATCTGCCCAGGGAGGTACTACCGTCCTGCCAAGTGAATGTAAAACGGAAACCTGTATTTTTTTTTTATTTTTTATTATTATCACACTGGCCGATTCCCACCAAGGCAGGGTGGCCCGAAAAAGAAAAACTTTCACCATCATTCACTCCATCACTGTCTTGCCAGAAGGGTGCTTTTCACTACAGTTTTTAAACTGCAACATTAACACCCCTCCTTCAGAGTGCAGGCACTGTACTTCCCATCTCCAGGACTCAAGTCCGGCCTGCCGGATTGCTGGTGTCTTTTTTCTGTTTCATAAACATGCAAGATTTCAAGTACGTCTTGCTACTTCTTACACTTAGGTCACACTACACATACATGTATACAAGCATATATATATACAGTGGACCCTCGACCAACGATGGCATCGATTAACGATAAATCTGACTAGCGATACATTTTAACGCAAAAATTTTGCCTCGACTAGCGCTTAAAAACCCGACCAGCGCTATTCGTTCCGTACCATACGCGTCCACTTTGGCCTGAGCGCGCCTCACTTGTCCCTTTGGTGCCAGTGTTTACAAGCCAGCCAGCCACCGCGGTCACTTCCAAACATACAACTGGAACATTTCATATTATCACAGCCTTTTTAGTGATTGCACCTGCAAAATAAGTCGCCATGGGCCCCAAGAAAGCTTCTAGTGCCAACCCTTCAGCAAAAAGGGTGAGAATTACTATGGAGATGAAGAAAGAGATCATTGATAAATATGAAAGTGGAGTGCGTATCTCTGAGCTGGTCAGGTTGTATAATAAACCCCAATCAACCATCGCTACTATTGTGGGCAAGAAAACGGCAATCAAGGAAGCTGTTCTTGCCAAAGGTGCAACTATGTTTTCGAAACTGAGATCGCAAGTGATAGAAGATGTTGAGAGACTTTTATTGGTGTGGATAAACGAGAAACAGATAGCAGGAGACAGCAACTCTCAACCGATCATATGTGAAAAGGCTGGGAAGTTCCCATGCGTTTAATTAAAAAAAATGCCAGCAACAAGTAAAAGTGAGGGGGTTTTTTTAAAGGGCCAGCAAGGTTTTTTTTTGAGAGGTTTAAAAAGCGTTTTGGGATTCAAGTGTGAAAAGGGCATGGTAGGCTCCCATTGGACCAAAAATTCTGCTGAAAAAAAAGGTGCGGGAAACTTAAAGGGATTTAAAAAAGAAATTTGGGGAAACTGAAACCTGAACAAGTTTTTTAATTGTGACGAAAAAAAGCCTTTTTTGGGAAGAAAATCCCAAGCAGGACCTAAAATTATTTCAGGGGGGGAAAAGGTATTCCGGAAATAAGCCTTGAAAGAAAAGCCTTTTACTTTTTTAAAGTGGGCCCTTTTGGAAGTGGTGATTTGAAAAGTGAAGCCTTTATTTTTGAAATCCCCCTCTGAAACTTTTTCAGAGTTTTTCGGGAAAAAAAAATGCCCCAAAGGGCTAATTTGTGGGGCTTTGGAGGGAAAAACAGGGGGGCCCTGGGTCACTGGGGATTTTTTTTATGACTGGTTTAAACATCCCTTTTTGCCCCCAATAGGGAAAAAAATTCCCAAATTGAAAAAAAATTAACCTTAAATTGCCCCCCTGGTTTTAGACAATGCTCCTGGCATCCTTCAAAACCTTGGAAAGGGATTTTTCGGGGACATGAGCTTCTTTAAAAGGGTGAAGTTTTTGCCCCCCAATCCCCCACCCCTTTCTCCTCCCCAGCCCATGGACCAGCGGGTTTTCCAACTTCAAAAAATTGAACACAAAGCTAGGGTTTGGGGGGTGCTTTGAAGTGACCTCAAAAAACTAAACTGACTTAAAGATTTTTTGGAAAGATTTTTTTAAACCACCCTAAAATTTTTAAAAAATTGTAGGTAAGGCTTGGGGGAAGGATAAGAGGACATTGAACCTGCTTGGAAAAAAATTTGGGCCAAAAAGTGTAGACAAAAGGGTTTTTAAAAGGGTTTGAGGTAACCCTGGAATCCAATGTCATTGGGGGAACCTTTTGGGGCATTGGGGAAGTCCTTGGGGGTTTGGGGGTTTAGTGGGGGGGATTTTGGAAAGATTTTGGGGGTTTAGGACAGTAAAGAACTAACCACTCATGGTGCAAAAATCACTGCAACAGCAAGGGGCCCACACCTGAGGAAACTGCTTCGGAGGAGGGGAGAGAGAAATTGAAGAAGTTGCCTACTTCTTCTGACACTGTTGTGAACCACTTTAGGAAAGTCATAAAGGAACGAGAGGTACAGGCCTCTATGGACAGATATGTTGTGTGACAGAAGTCCAGTGACTGAAGCTGGTCGTAGTGGCATTAAAAGAACAAGGGAAGTAACCCCAGAAAAAGACTTGCTGCCTCAAGTGCTAATGGAAGGGGATTCCCCTTCTAAACACTAACATCTCTCCCCTCCTCCCATCCCATCAATCATCACCAGATCTTCAATAAAGGTAAGTGTCATGTAACTGTGCATGTAATCTTCAGTTTGTGTGTATTAAAATTAATATTTCATGTGGTAAAAATTTTTTTTTTCAATACTTTTGGGTGTCTTGCACGGATTAATTTGATTTCCATTATTTCTTATGGGGAAAATTAAATTGACTAACGATAATTCTGACTAACGATGAGCTCTCAGGAACGGATTAATATCGCTGGTCGAGGGTCCACTGTATATATATATACACACACCCCTCTGGGTTTTCTTCTATTTTCTGTCTAGTGCTTGTTCGTGTTTATTTCCTCTTATCTCCATGGGGAAGTGGAACAGAATTCTTCCTCTGTAAGCCATGTGTGTTGTAAGAGGTGACTAAAATGCCAGGAGCGAGGGGCTAGTAACCCCTTCTCCTGTACAAATTACTTAATTTAAAAAGAAAAACTTTTGTTTTTTGGGGGGCCACCCTGCCTTGGTGGGATACGGCCAGTTTGTTGAAAGAAGAAAAACATGCAAGATTTCAGGTATGTCTAGCTACTCTTATGTAGTGATACTGGTCCTGTGAGGAGCAGCAGCAGGATAATACTGCACCACCTCTAGGGGCCCTTAACAACAACAACAACAGTTTGGTGTGGTCATGGGCACCAACACATGGTGTGTGATTCTCTTATACTTTATCCATTTATCTGCGATGCAGATTACATGGTGAGTTTAAATATGTGGCCTGTAGTTATAACTTTTCTCTTGACATATGCAAGACATCACCATCCCTGTAGAAGCCATTATTAGATGTACTAGTCATTATATTTTGTTGTTGCAGAAGTACTATGAAGATTCTATGTTCAATAAAGCCTAGAGGTAAGGCCTGTGTTTCTATCACAACAATTTATTGAACATAGAATCCTGGGCTACCTGGTGGTGATCCTGCGCTAGACTACATCACAACATGGAGCGTTTACTGAAACCTGAGAGGCTAGACTGTGACCCCAGCTTATCAACGGCTGCTCAGGAATGGAAGCACTGGTTTAAGACTTTCGAAAACTTCTTGGGAGCCCTTCCTAAAGAAGATCTAGATAAACTAAGTCTGCTCATCAATTTTGTGTCACCTAAGATATATGAGGCTATTTCTGAGTGTAATACCTACGAAGATGCTATCAAAAACCCTCAAGCTCAGTATTTTAAACCTACAAATGAAATCTTTCACGCTATCGCCTTAACTCCCCCCCCCCCCTTTTTCCCAAAATCAAAAAGTTCCAAAAACGGGGTCAGGTTTTTTTTAAATTTTTTTTTTAAAAAAAAAAATTTTTTTTGGGGGGAAAAAAATTTTTTTTAAACCGGGGGGTTTCCCCTTTTTTTTTTTTTAAAAAAAAAAAAAAAAAAATTTTTTTTTAAAAAAACCCCCAAAAACCTTTTTTTTTTGGGGATCCCCCAAAAAAAAAAATTTAAATTTTTTTTTTCCCCTTTTTTCCCTTTTTTTAATTTTTTTTTCCCCGGGGTTTAAAAAATTTTTTCCCAAAACCCGGTTTTGGAAGGGGGAAAAAAAATTTTTTTTTCCCCCCCCCTTTTTTTTTAAAAAAATTTTTTTTTTTTTAAAAACCCCCGGGGAAACCCTTTGGGGAAAGGGGGGGGCCCCCCGGGGTTTTTTTTGGGGGGGGGGAGGGGGGAAAATTTGGGGGGGGGGGGAAAAAAAAAATTTTGGGGGGGGAAAAAAAAGGGGGGGTTTTGGTTTTTTTTTTGGGGGGGGAAAGGGGGGGGGGGTTTTGTGGCCCCCAAAAAACCCGGGGGCCCCCTTTTTTTTGGGGGGTTTTGGGAAAATTTATTTGGGTTTTTTTTTTGGGTTTTTTTTTTTTAAAAATTTTTTTTTTTGGGGGGGGGTTTTTATTTTTTTTTTTCCCTTTTTTTGGGAAAGGGGGGGGGGGGGGGGAAAAAAAAAAGGGGGGGGGGCGGGGGGCCGGGGTTTTTAAAAAGGGGGGAAAGGGGGGGGGTTTTTGGTTCCCCTTTTTCGGGGGGGCCCCCTCGGGGGGGGCCCCCCAAAGGGGGGGGGGGGGGGGAAAAAGGGTTTTTTTTTTTTAAAAAAAAAGGGGGGAAAAAAGGGTTTTTGGGGGGTTTTTTTTTCCCCCCCCAAAAAAATTTTTTAATTTTTTTTTAAAAAAATTCTAGGTTTTTTTTTTTTGGGTGGGGGGGGTTTTTTTTTTTAAATTTTTTTCCCCCCCCCAAAAAGGCGGTTTTTAAAGAAAAACCCCCCCCCTTTTTTTGGAAAAAACCCAAACCCCCCAAAAAAAAATTTTTTTTAAAAAAAAAAAAAAGGGGGGGAAAATTTTGGGGGAAAAAAAAATTTTTTAAAAAAAAAGGGGGGTTTTTTTTTTGGTTTTTTTTTGGGAAAAAAAATTTTTTTTTTTTAAAAAACCCAAAATTTTTGGTTTTTTTTTTTTAAAAAAAAACCCCCCCCCCCCCCCCCTTAATTTCCCCCCCCTTTTCCCCCCCCCAAAAAACCCTTTTAAAATTTTTAAAAAAATTTTCCCCCCCCCCCAAAATTTTTTTTTTTTTAAATTTTTTTTCCAAATTTCCCTTTTGAAAAAAAAAAACCCCCCCTTTTAAAATTCCCCCCGGGCCTTTAAAAAAAGGGTTTCCCCCGGGGGTTTTAAAATTTGGGGGGGGAAAAAAATTGTTTTAAATTTTTTTTAAAAAACCCGGGGTTTTCCCAAAAGGGGGGGGGAACCCCCCCGGGGGCCCAAAAAAAACCCCCCTTTTGAATTTTTTCCCCCCCAAAATCGGGAAAATTTTTTTTTTGGGGAAAAGGGTTTTTTAAAAAAAATTAAAAAAAAGGGAAAAAAAAAAAAAGGGGGGTTTTTTTTGGGGTTTTTTTTAAAAAAGGGGGTTTTTTTTTTGGGGGTTTTTTGGGAAAAACCCCTTTCCCCTTTTTTAAAAAAAAGGGGGGGAAATAAAAAAATTTGTAAAAAAAAATTTTCCCCTTTTTTGGGGGTTTTCCCCCCCCCGGGGGAAACCCCAACCCCCGGGGGAAAATTTTTTTTAAAAAGGCCCGGGAGGGGGGGCCCGGTTTCCGGGGGGGGGGGGGGCCCCCCCCCCGGGGAAAAACCCAAAGGGGGCCAAAAAAAGGGGGGGGGGGCCCGGGGGGGGGCCCCGGGGGGGCCCCCCCAAAAGGGGGGGGGGGGGGGAAACCAAAGGGGGGGGGAAAAACCCCCCCTTTGGGGGGCCCAAAAGGGAACCCGGAAAAAAAAAACCCCCAAAAACCCGGCCCTTTTTTTTCCCCCCCCCCAAAAACCGGCCCGGGGGGGAAAAACCGGGGAAAGGGAAACCCCCAAACCCCCAAAAAGGGGCCCCGGGGGGGGGGGCCCCCAAAAAAAAGGGGGGGGGGGAAAAACCCCGGGGGGGGGGGGGGCCCCCCCGGGGGGGTTTTTTGGGGGGGGGTTGGGGGGGGCCCCCCCCCAAAAATTTTCCCCTTTTTTTTTTTTTTTAAAACCTTTTAAAAAAACCCCCCCTTTTTTTTTTTTTTTTTTTTTTTTTTTTTTTTTGGGGGGGGGGGGGGTTTTCCCCCCCAAAAAACCTTCCATTTTAAGGCCCCTTTTTCCCCAAAGGGGCCCCCCCCTTTTAAATTTTTTAAACCCGGGTTTTTCCCCCCTTTTTCCCGTTCCTTTTTAAAAAAAACATGCCCCCCGGGGGAAAAGGGGCCAAAAAAGGAAAGGGTGAAAAAAAAACCCTTTTTTTTCCCGGGAAAAAAAACCCTAAAAAAAAAAAACCCCCCCCCCCTTTAAAAAAAAAAAAACCCCCAAAAAAAAAAAATTTTTTAAAAAGAAGAAAAAAGGTTTCCCTTTGTATTCCCCCCGTGCAAATAAAGGCTGCTTTTAATGGGTTTTTTGTTTTCTTTCACAGTTTTTTCCCCTATTTTTGGTTGCCCCTTTTTATCCATTCAGACAGGGATCCTCGTTCCAAAGAGTAACGAAAATTCAGGGTTTTTTTGGTAGCCCAAAAGGGTTTTCCTGCAGCGGGAAAAACAACTCCAAACCCCCAAGGGAAAAAGGGTTTTTAAGTTGGGGGGGGCGGTTTTTAATGGTTTCTATTGGAAGGCAAATTTACAATGACTTTTAAAGTGCCCCAATCTACCCCTTTCCCAACACGGCAAAACTGTCCTACCCCGGATGCTCCCTTTTTCCCCTAATTTGAAACACTGCTGGTGCACAGCAAATAATCAACCCCCCATGAAAAACCCCCTCCAATTCCCCGGGGTTCCTCTACGGGAAACCTCCCTGCCCACTTTGGGTTTTGTCCCAACCTGAACCCCTTCTCCCTGAAGAGCACCGAAGGAAAGAACAAAAACGGATCCTTTAGTGGGGGAAAAAAGGTTTGAGCCCTGCAAGCTTTAAACCCCCATTACCCCACTTTTTGCTACCCAAAAAGGTGGGAAAAGACTTCAGTATCTACAAAAACATTTTTTGCCCCCGTTGAAATCCCTAATTTGTGTGGAATCCAAGAATTTCAAATAGTGTTGGAAAAAAATGGGTTCCCTTTTTCCTGGGAAACCCCCTTTAGCCCACCCCTATGGGAAAAAAAAGGATTTGCTAAACAGTTTTTAAACAAACCCCCCCGGGAAAAAAACCGAACCTGGTGGGAAAAGGTCAAGGGGGACAAGGTCGGGGCTGAAAGTCGCCCACCTAACAAATTTGGGAGATTTCTGTCTCTTTAAATTTTAGAAGGGGGGATTGTATGATAATGGTCCCCGTGAAAGGGGGCAGCAGGCAGGGTAATACTGCACCACCCCTAGGGGGGCCCTTAAACCCCCAACAACAACAGTTTGGGTGGTCATGGGGCCCCAAAACCCTGGGTTTTGTGTTCTCTTATACTTTATCCATTTATCTGCGAAAGCAGATTACCCCTTGGGGGGGGGATTTTTAAATTTGTGGCCTTTTAGTTATAAATTTTCTCTTGACAAATGCAAAACTTTTAAACCCTCCCTTAAAGCCCTTTTAGATGTAATAGTCATTATATTTTGTTGTTTTCCCGAAGACTATGAAGATTCTAAGTTTTAAAAAAGCCTAGAAAGGTTTTAAAGGGCCCGTGTTTCTTTTTCAACATCTTCTTATTTGTACTTTGGGGCCCACTGCACTACAGAAAAAGCACATAAATACACACTCCCTGGGTTTTCCCTTTTATTTTCCCAAATAGGTTTTAGTTTTATTTTTATTTTTCTTATCTCCATAGGGGAAATTGGGAAAAGAAAACTTCCTTGTAAATCATGAATTTTTTGCAAGAGGTGGGCTTTAAATGCCAGGAGCAAGGGCTATAGCCCCCTTTCCCCTTTTAATTTTTTACTTAAAGTTAAAACAGAAAATTTTGTTTTTTCTTTTTTTTGGGGACTGTGCTTCGGTGGGATACGCCCGGGGTTTTTGAAAAAAAAGAATATCTATTTTAATTTTTCCTTTCCTTACATTATGTTTTTAAACCTTAGTGTTGAAACATTTTTCAAATAACAAAATTTTTTTGGGACATTGCACTCCATGACCCCCTATGGATTTAGAACCCCCCTCCTTCCTATCATCATAATAACAATAATAATTTATATTTAGGAAGTGTTTCGTAATGTATTATGTTTGTCTAGTGACCAGCAGCACAGAACCTCACTGCCCGACACTAATTCATGGTTGTCGACAGATTTTTTAAGGCAAGGAATTAGAAGCATGCACAACAACTAGGTATCTTTATTTGAAGAAGTTTTTGCCAACCTCTGACTTTTATCAATTCAATGCAGAGAAGATATGTGAAGACAGCAGATGATCAGGTAATCAGTCGCTCAGCCTTACAGAACTATATACAGAAGATAATACAAGATGAGCACCTCTGCAAAAACAGTGATTATGTGTGAGTGAGGTGAAAGTGTTGAATGATGATGAAAGTATTTTCTTTTTGGGGATTTTCTTTCTTTTTTGGGTCACCCTGCCTTGGTGGGAGACGGCCGACTTGTTAAAAAAAAAAAATACAAGATGGAGGTAATTAGTCCCTCACCTTGGAAGCCAGTGTTCATGAATATGATGAATATGCCTGGAGGGGGTTTCAAGGGTCAACACCCCCATGGCTCAGTCTGCCCAGGCCTCATGGTGGATCAGGTTTTGATCAACCAGGCAGTTACTGCTGGTCACACACAAACCAACATATGAGCCACAGGTACTGGCTTTAGGTGCCTGTCCAGCTCCTCCTTGAAGACAGCCAAGGGTCTTATTTGTAATCCCCCTTATGTATGCTGGGAGGCAGTTGAACAGTCTTGTGGCCCTTTTCACTTATTGTGTTGTCTCTTAGCATACTCATGGGGAGATGTTGCATCTCCTCCCAAGTCTTTTGCTTTCATAGAGAGTGATTTTCGTGTGCAGATTTGGGACAAGTCCCTCTAGGACTTTCTCGCCTGCATTCCAGGAATACAAATCAAGGGACTTCAGTCGTACCTAGTAATTTAGGTGCCGTTCCCAGTAATTTAGGTGCTTCACCATGAGGTCTGGTCACAGACTGGGCTGCGGGGGCATTGACCCCCCGAAACCCTCTCCAGGTATACTCCAAGTATATGTGCTGTGAAAGTTCTCTGTATATTCTCAAGGTCTGCAATTTCACCTGCCTTGAAAGGGGCAGTTAGTGTATAACAATATTCCAGCCTAGAGAGAACAAGCGATTTGAAGAAAATCATCAAATAATGCTGATGGTGACACTGTTCAAATCACTAGTGCTCCCTCACTTAGAATATTGCTCAGTGCTGACAGTCCCATGCAAAGTAGGAGAAATATTGGAGTTGGAACAAATACAAAGATCGTTTATGGCTCACATTGAGCCATTAAAGCACCTAAACTACTGGGAATGCCTTCAAGTCTTAAACATGTACTCATTGGAGTGGAGGAGAGAGAGATACATGATAATATATACCTGGAAAGTACTTGAGGGCCTGGTCCCAAATCTGCATGCTGCCATAACAACATACTGGAGTGAGAGATATGGGAGGAAGTGTAAAATAAACCCAATGAGGAGCAGGGGTGTGGTGAGGAAAATAAGGGAACACTGTATCAACATCTGAGGTCCCAGGCTATTCAACATCTTACCAGAAAATATCAGAAACACAGCTGGAACAAGTGTAGAAGCCTTCAAGAGGTAACTGGCCAAGTATCTTCACCAGGTGTCAAATCAACCAGGCTGTGGTGGATATGTGGGGCAGTGGGCCTCCAGCAGCAACAGCCTGGTTGATCAGGAAAGCACCAGACGAGCCTGGCCAGAGAGTACAGAAACTCTCGAAACTCTTCAAAGGTATATCATGGCTTGGCATCTCTAGTTTTGAAGGTTCTCATTATCCATCCTATCATTTTCCTAGCAGATGTGGTAGATACTTAGTTGTGATCTTTGAAAGCGAGATTCTCTGACATTATCACTCCCAGGTCTTTCATATTAGTTTTTTATTCTGTTGTATAGTTGCAATTTGTTTCATACTCTGAGAGTTTTAATTTCCTCAAGTTTTTTCATAGTGGAGTAATTGAAATTTGTCTTCAGTGAACTTCATATTGTTTTCTGTGGTCCATTTAAAGATTTGTTTGATGTCTGTTTAGAGATTTGCAGTGTCTTCAATGGATGACACTGTCC
Source organism: Cherax quadricarinatus (assembly GCF_026875155.1). Lineage (NCBI taxonomy): Eukaryota > Metazoa > Arthropoda > Malacostraca > Decapoda > Parastacidae > Cherax > Cherax quadricarinatus. The sequence continues at coordinate 17,309,562 of NC_069432.1, read as the reverse complement.
TGTAAATCTGGGTGTCATATGCAAAGGAGGACACGGTGCTGTCTATGTCTGATATGAGGATGAGGAACAGGATGGGAGCAAGTACTGTACCTTATGGAACAGAGCTTTTCACTGTAGCTGTCTCTGACTTTACTCTGTTTGCTATTACTCTCTGTGTTCTATTTGTTAGGAAGTTATAGCTCCATCTACCCACTTTTTTTTGTTATTCTTTTATCACGCATTTTGCGTGCTATTACACCGTGATCGCACTTGTTGAAGGCTTTTTCAGAATTTGCGTGTACTACATCTGCATTTTGTTTGTTCTCCAGAGCATCCAAGACCATGTCATAGTGGTCCATAGTTGTGAGAGGCAGGAGTAACCTGGTCTAAACCTATGCTGCCCTGGGTTGTGCAACTGATGGGTATCTAAGTGGGTGGCAATCTTGCTTCTTGGAACCATTTTAAAGATTTTTATGATGTGGGACGTTAGTGCTATCGGTCTTTATATTTTGCAGTTTCTTTACTGCCACCTTTGTGGAGTAGGATTATGTCTGTTGTTTTTAGTGATTGTGGGATGGCCCCTGTGTCCATGCTCCCTCTCCATAGAATACTTAAGGCACATGAAAGGGGTGTTTTGCAGTTCTTGATGAACACAGAGTTCCACGAGTCTGGCACTGGGGCAAAGTTATACCTGTGGTATAACTTGAGTATTTAAGCCTAGATACTCATTATTATCTAGTTCCTGCTCTTTTTCCATGCTTTTCTTTTCCAAGTCTTTATTTAATGTTCTAAACCATTTCTTTTCCTTATTACTCCTGCAGCATCCTGTTGCATAGTGCAAGAGTGATTTGGGTGTGCAATTATCAGTGTAATATGCTAAAGTTTTTTTCTGTTGCTGGCAATTATAAGCATCCTATGAAATATCAACTTGTGTATATTTGAACTTATGTTATTTTTCAGCTAAAGCCACTCTTCTTTGCAGATTGACTGTAATGACTCCCAGTCTAACTCCCAAGTGACAGCCCTGAAGTTTGAGCCTCAACATTGTAGCACCCAGAAAAATAAGACTACAACACCTGCAACTTCATCATCTGATGGACATCCAAGTGAGGCAAATAAGACCAGTAGGATAGCTCCAACTGACATGCCAAGTACCTCTGGTGAGAGTTTGGACAAGTCCATCGGTTGTACAGGTGTGAGATCCATTCCCTTCGAACCTTACACACTTCCTAGCTTGAAAACAGACACACTGTATCACGATGACATGTCAACCCAACAATTTGTTCCTGTCAAAGATGAGCCTCTCACTGCAGAAGCAGATGAAAGTTTATTAGATGTCACAGATTGTCACCCTGAAAAGAGAAGAGCAGAGGAACAAATGAACTTGCTTAATAAAAATGATGACTCTCTGTGGCATGGAGGCAAAAAGAGGAAAATTGGGAATGAGAACAATGGACTTACAAAAACTGAGAGAAGCTTAATTAATAATAACCAGAGAACAAATACTTTTGTACACAGTGTAAAACAGGAACAGGCAGAGGAGGACAATCTTTTTGACTTGCCAACAACAAGTGAAAGAGTTCAGAGAAGAAGAGCAGGCAGTCAGGTAGGACATTTAATCATTTACTTGATAAGAAAAAATATATACAAGTTTTCCATGTAAACCATAGTTATCAATGAAGAGGTGTGTGAAAATTTAAAACACTCCTTTTATAATTTCTCTGGTTTTGGTAATAATGGCATTACATTTTAATATTTGCAGAACATTGTGAAAGAACTTTGTCTCTGTTATATCCTGTATATTTCTGAGTTTGCTCTTTTTAACCAATTTGATCTTTGCCTATGTCCTCACAGTCTGCTCTCAACTTTTGTCTTAGTTTAGTGGTTTTCTTTTTGTTACCATCTTTCTCCATTCTAAATCTTACTAAACCATCTCAACAACCCCTCCTCAGCTCTCTTGGTGACCCAACAATGCCTGTTAATTTCGTCAGTCTGAATTCTCTACATTACATTCACACTGCACATCACTCTCAAGCACATGAGATCTTCACTGCCTCTAGCTTCCTCCTTGCTGCAGAGTACAAAACCCATGCCTCACACCCATATAAAAACGTTGGTACCACTATACTCTGGTACATTGCCATTTTTGTCTATAGATAAACTTACCAAAGATGCCTCAACACACCATCCATCCTCTCATCTGTTCTGTGGTGTATCTCATCTTTCATATACCCATCTGATGACATATCTGCTCACAAATATCAAAATACATCGACTTCCTCCATACTCTCTCCCTCTAATGTGATATTCAGTTTATCATTGCCTAGACTTTTTTGTTATCCTCATCACCTTACTTTTTTTCTGTATTCACTTTCAGTTTCTTTCTTTTACATACCTACCCAGATTCATCCCTCAACTTTTGCAGCAGGTCTTCAGAATCCCCCTAAAAAGAACTATGTCATCAGCAAAGAGCAGCTCTTATAACTCCCACTTTGTATCAGATCCTACATCTTTTAATCTCACACCTCTTCCTAACCCCCTGGCATTCACTTCTTTTACAACCTCATTTATAAATATGTTAAGCCACAAATGCAGTAAACAGGTTTTTACCCTAATCTTGTATAAATGACTGTGTTCTATCATGTTTTCTGCAAAGAAAAAAGTTAATTGTTCATGGTAAAATAGAAAATTAATAGCCTTGTGCCAGTTTTATATTTCAGAACTTTGATATAAAAACCTTCCAGTTTGACATGTTGTAGTGATTTTTTAATATTACAGTATGTTAATATTGATGAATCAAGGATTGATTCATCAGGAATGGAGAAACTTGTAAATCATCATTTCTCAACAAACTGGCCATATCCCACTGAGGCAGGGTCTCCCCCCCCCCCCCAAAAAAAAAAAACTAAAGTTTCTTTTTAAATTTAGTAATATATACAGGAGAAAGGGTTACTAGCCCCTTGTTCTCGGCATTTTAGTCGCCTCTTATGACATGCTTGGCTTATGGAGGAAGAATCCTGTTCCACTACCCCATGGAGAAAACTTATAAATACTTTCATAATACAGCCTCTCCTCACTTAATGACGGAGTTCCATTCCTAAGACCACGTTGGTAGACGAATTCATTGCTAAGTGAGGAGCATATTATAATGGTAGTGGGTTTGTGTCAGCCATCATTGATATTATTTTAATGCTACCTTTACACCACTTATAACATTTTTAGTATATTTTTCAATGTTTATACAGTAGTGTACTGTATATTGTAATAAACAGAATAGAGGAAATCAACTCTAGTACACATTTAGGTATACATACTGGTCAGAGAGCCCGTCATAAGTCCAAAGCATCAGTAAACGAGTAAGTTGCTAAGTGAGGAGAGGCTATAATAATTAAAGATGTGAGGAAGTGAAGAACAAGTAAAATGCCAAAGTAACAGTTGTTTAAATAAATGAAAACATCAGGGAACAGAATAAGTGACATCATAAAAGTAAGAGAGCAGTTGTGTTTGAACAAAATTAACAGGAGTAAAAACTTGGGACCTCCAAATATAATTATATAAATAAATGATGGTTTATATAGCTAATGCTCAGAAATGTTTGTGTACTGTAGTATTTGGGACACTTCTACATGAACCATAATGGATATTGCCAGATGAAATAGATATATGACTAGGAGGTGGAGGTATTGTTAAGTAACTTGAAGAATTTATTAGAAAAACAGAATGATTTTTATACATTTCAGAGTGCTGCTGCAGCAAATTCAACAACTGTGAATGTCAGAGAGCATATTCCAGATGATGAGCTCTTTGCCTTGCCTACATCATCTCGATCAGAGCGCAGGAGGAGACAACTTGATCAGAAAGCCGAAGATACACGAGCACCTCAAGAGGGCAATCGGTCAGAGCCAGCGAAGGCAACCCAAGCTCCGATTAATAATCCCTGTAGGGGCAGTGTAGAGCAGAAACAGAAGATAGTGATTGTTTCAAATGAAGGAGACTTTATATCAAAGGTAAACAATTAGGTATCCTTGGAAGGAAATGCCTTGAAACATTCAAAAAGTTTATTTTGTTGTTTTCATCTTCTTTTTTCCTGCATTTTTTGGTTTCACATGTATGCTGGGATCAGTCAACAACAGTGACAGTGTATAGAAATGGCTTAGGGAATGGCAGACTGGTTGGTAACTAGGGGGATTTGTCTTGATGTCTATATACATATTTTTTTTTTATTTGAGTGTCTGATGGAAATTATGGATGGCTGAAGTCTTCTAATTGCAACCCCTCCCCCTATCCCCATCTTTCCATTGGCACCGCCACTGGTTAGCAATTAGTAGCATGTTCAAACATGAGCATCCATCTCCCTTCCTTCCATCCCTCAGTCATAATAAATTAGTTTGACAGTTCAAATGTATACTAGTATTTGATTATCAATAAATTCACAAAAAATGCACTGGAGTGGCTTAGCGATGTTAAAGTGATAATGCCTGATCTCATATTTTTGCTATTAGGAAGTCAGAGGCATGAGTATTGCTTCCAGCACTTGATGGCTTTCTGATTTTTACTGTTTCACATCTTCATTAGCAGCTGTTACTATATTATGTGTCATAACTACAACAGTGTTTGATAAGTAAATGCAAGGAAGAGAAATTACCAGCAAAGATTACTGGCAGATTGGTGGGTGGCAGGCCACTTCCATCCTACTGGGAGAGGGATGGGGCAGACTTGTTAGTAGGGTGACCAGGTACATTTTCTTGACCATAATTATGGTAAAAGAATATGGGCATCTTTCATCTGATGTAGGAAAATTTTATGTAAGTGGGAGTTTTTCTTTTGCTCATAGACATTTTTATGTAGTGCAGGTGAAAAATTACACCTGGAAATACTGGAGGGACAGGTTTCAAATCCTCACACAAATATTTCCTTACAAGAGTGGGAGGCATAATATTTGTTGCAAAATATACCTAATGAAAAACAGGTGCAGTAAGTACATAAGATAGCTGGGTATGCATTAAGAGTATATGGGTAATTACCAATTGTCTCCTATCTTCAAGAGGAAATTTATCAAGATGCTCCAAACTTTTCTGGAGCACCTATTCTGTTGTGCCCATGTTGAGCTGCATGCTAGGATCTGTGACAGCCTGATTGGTCAGGTCATCAACCAGAAGGTCTAATCTAAGACAAGACTTTAGGGAGTGATTATCTCCAGAATCAAATACAAGTAAGTAGGAAGTCTTATAGAACAGATTATTTTAAATATGACCTTATATTCCATCAGGGAGTTAATCAATCCATGAGGATTGTCTTAGTTTTGTACTCACCATTGCAGAAAAGTATCTCCATTAAGCGAAGTCCAAGCGAACTAGAGGCAGCAGCCCAAACTGGTATGCCTCTGCCAGGGGTGATCAAACATGGAGATGTTGCAGAGCTCAGTGGTGCCATGGAGAAATCTCTGGTGGTTGTGGAAGTAGCTTCTCTTGTGAGGCGAAATAATAGAATTTCTGCAGAAACCTCACTCAATCAGAACTTTGGTGGACTTCAAAATTACAAGAGATTTAGAAAGGTAATTTTTTCAAATTGTTGCCATTTGTCTTTTGTCAGTATTTTATTTTATTTATTTATTTATTTTTTTTCAACAAGTCGGCCGTTTCCCACCGAGGCAGGGTGACCCAAAAAAAGAAAGAAAATCCCCAAAAAGAAAATACTTTCATCATCATTCAACACTTTCACCACACTCACACATTATCACTGCTTTTGCAGAGGTGCTCAGAATACAATAGCTTAGAAGCATATACGTATAAAGATACACAACATATCCCTCCAAACTGCCAATATCCCAAACCTCTCCTTTAAAGTGCAGGCATTGTACTTCCCATTTCCAGGACTCAAGTCCGACTATATGAAAATAACCAGTTTCCCTGAATCCCTTCACTAAATATTACCCTGCTTACACTCCAACAGATCGTCAGGTCCCAAGTACCATTCGTCTCCATTCACTCCTATCTAACACGCTCACGCACGCTTGCTGGAAGTCCAAGCCCCTCACCCACAAAACCTCCTTTACCCCTCTCTCCAACCCTTTTGAGGACGACCCCTACCCTGCCTTCCTTCCCCTATAGATTTATATGCTTTCCATGTCATTCTACTTTGATCCATTCTCTCTAAATGACCAAACCACCTCAACAACCCCTCTTCTGCCCATTGACTAATACTTTTATTAACTCCACACCTTTTCCTAATTTCCACACTCCGAATTTTCTGCATAATATTTACACCACACATTGCCCTTAGACAGGACATCTCCACTGCCTCCAACTGTCTCCTCGCTGCTGCATTTACTGCCCAAGCTTCACATCCATATAAGAGTGTTGGTACTACTATACTTTCATACATTCCCTTCTTTGCCTCCATAGATAACGTTTTTTGACTCCACATATACCTCAACGCACCACTCACCTTTTTTCCTTCATCAATTCTATGATTAACCTCATCCTTCATAAATCCATCCGCCGACACGTCAACTCCCAAGTATCTGAAAACATTCACTTCTTCCATACTTATTATTATTATTTTTTATTATCACACTGGCCGATTCCCACCAAGGCAGGGTGGCCCGAAAAAGAAAAACTTTCACCATCATTCACTCCATCACTGTCTTGCCAGAAGGGTACTTTACACTACAGTTTTTAAACTGCAACATTAACACCTTCTCCTCCCAAATTTGATATGCAATTTTTCTTTATCTAAATCATTTGATACCCTCATCACCTTACTCTTTTCTATGTTCACTTTCAACTTTCTACCTTTACACACATTCCCAAACTCATCCACTAACCTTTGCAATTTTTCTTTAGAATCTCCCATAAGCACAGTATCATCAGCAAAAAGTAACTGTGTCAAATCCCATTTTGAATTTGATTCCCCATAATTTAATCCCACCCCTCTCCCGAACACCCAAGCATTTACTTCTTTTACAACCCCATCTATAAATATATTAAACAACCATGGTGACATTACACATCCCTGTCTAAGACCTACTTTTACCGGGAAGTAGTCTCCCTCTCTTCTACACACCCTAACCTGAGCCTCACTATCCTCATAAAAACTCTTTACAGCATTTAGTAACTTACCACCTATTCCATATACTTGCAACATCTGCCACATTGCTCCTCTATCCACTCTATCATATGCCTTTTCTAAATCCATAAATGCAATAAAAACTTCCCCACCTTTATCTAAATACTGTTCACATATATGCTTCAATGTAAACACTTGATCTACACATCCCCTACCCACTCTGAAACCTCCTTGCTCATCCGCCATCCTATATTCTGTCTTGCCTCTAATTCTTTCAATTATAGCCCTACCGTATACTTTTCCTGGTATACTCAGTAAACTTTTTTTTTTTTTTTTCAACAAGTTGGCCGTCTCCCACCGAGGCAGGGTGACCCAAAAAAGAAAGAAAATCCCCAAAAAGAAAATACTTTCATCATCATTCAACACTTTCACCACACTCACACATTATCACTGTTTTTGCAGAGGTGCTCAGAATACAACAGTTTAGAAGCATACACATATAATTTTTACAATCTCTTTTGTTCCCTTTCCCTTTATATAAAGGGACTATACATGCTCTCTGCCAATCCCTAGGTACCTTCCCCTCTTTCATACATTTATTAAACAAGAGTACCAACCACTCCAACACTATATCCCCCCCTGCTTTTAACATTTCTGTCATGATCCCATCAGTTCCAGCTGCTTTACCCCCTTTCATTCTACGTAATGCCTCACGTACCTCCCCCACACTTACATTCTGCTCTTCTTCACTCCTAAAAGATGGTATACCTCCCTGACCAGTGCATGAAATTACCGCTTCCCTTTCTTCCTCAACATTTAAAAGTTCCTCAAAATATTCTCGCCATCTACCTAATACCTCCCTCTCCCCATCTACTAACTCCCCTACTCTGTTTTTAACTGACAAATCCATACTTTCCCTAGGCTTTCTTAACTTGTTTAACTCGCTCCCAAATTTTTTCTTATTTTCATTAAAATTTCTTGACAGTGCCTCTCCCACTCTATCATCTGCTATCTTTTTGCACTCTCTCACCACTCTCTTTATCCTTCTTTTACTCTCCATATACTCTGCTCTTCTTATAACACTTCTGCTTTGTAAAAAACCTCTCATAAGCTACCTTTTTCTCTTTTATCACACCCTTTACTTCATCATTCCACCAATCATTCCTCTTTCCTCCTGCCCCCACCCTCCTATAACCACAAACTTCTGCCCCACATTCTAATACTGCATTTTTAAAACTATTCCAACCCTCTTCAACCCCCCACTACTCATCTTTGCACTAGCCCACCTTTCTGCCAATAGTCGCTTATATCTCACCCGAACTTCCTCCTCCCTTAGTTTATACACTTTCACCTCCCTCTTACTTGTTGTTGCCACCTTCCTCTTTTCCCATGGTGCTTCTCATCCTACCATTAAGTTTGTGAACAGTGGGGTTACAATCATAGTGCTTCTCATTGTAACATATTATTATAATAAAAAATAAACACTAAACCCACAAAGTCATTGTAGCATAGAGTACAGTGGTACCTTGATATTCGAACTTAATCCGTTCCAGAAGTCTGTTCGAATAGTTATAGAAATGTTGAATCAGTTTTTTCCCTAAGAAATAATGTAAATTGGATTAATTCCTTCCAGACCCCCAAAAAATTACCAGTTATAAGACATTTTAAGTGAAAACATTGCTTATTTAAACCTGTACAATAATACATTGGAACTTCGGGTTTCAAATTTAATTAATTCTGGATGTTGATTCGACAGACAAAATCGATGACAACCAAAGCAATTTTTCCTATAAAGAATAAACAGCATTAACCCATTCCAGACCCCAAATGACAACATAATAATATACAGTAGACTGTCGTTTAACACATTTTGGTTATAGCACTATTGAAGAATTGCGGCATATTTTTGTATAACACTTCATAAAGTTAACATGGTTCAGTTTGTGGGAGGGGAAAAAATTTGGAGTGATACCTGCGGGATGCACTCTTCTTGGCTATGGGTTAAGAATAATAATAATAATACAATGGACCCCCGAGTTTCGTGATTAATCCGTTCCAGAGAGTCTGCCGAATGGCGAAACCATTTTCCCCATAAGAAATAATGTAAATCCAATTAATCTGTTTCAGACACCCAAAAGTACTAGTCTCCCTCCACATTCGCGAGGGTTAGGGGATCAAGAACCTCGCGAATGTTTGGTGCACAATTTTTTTTTTTTTTATCAACAAGTCTGCCGTCTCCCACCTAGGCAGGGTGACCCAAAAAGAAAGAAAATCGCCAAAACGACAATACTTTCATCATCATTCAACACTTTCACCTCACTCACACATAATCACTGTTTTTGCAGAGGCACCGAGATACAACAGTTTAGAAGCATATATAAAGATATATTACACATCCCTCCAAACTGCCAATATCTCAAACTCCTCCTTTAAAGTGCAGGCATGAATATATTGTAGGGAAATATAATAATAGCATTTACTTAGCCTAACAATACTGCTTCCTTAACCTGTTGAACCATGAACAATCATAAAACACATGAAAACATCGTGAAATATTGTACTACTGCCAGCCTTTTGGTAAAGAAGGTGAGAAAGAGTATAGAATTCAAGAAAGAACTCATAGCAGAGTACCAATGTGGAGGAGGAGGAGAGAGGGGAGAATGTGCCTTTGTCAGTGATTCTATGATATTAAAGCAGCATGAGTCGATAAAGGCTATAGCACCAGCCAGCGATAAAGTGTATCATTAACAGCGTAGCAAGTAAATTAGGCGATTAATCGATAGAAAAAGGGCAGCACAAACCTAACTCCTCCAGTGTTGTTGGAGTTATATAGGGCGACTGACAACACCGCCGTCTCTGCTGCTGCCTTCACCACCACTATGTAAGGCTTATGCTCTCAGTGGCCCTTATGCACCCAACAACAACAACACAGCAACACTCGTGACATACTTAATGACGTATTTTATTCATTCTAGAGTATATGTCATGTTTCTATGTTATTAATATTGTTTGTCATATTAGACAAATTGTGATAGATAAATAAGCCGTAGAGTTGACTTTTTTTATTTATTATCACACTGACCGTTTCCCACCAAGGCAGGGTGGCCTGAAAAAGAAAAACTCTCACCATCATTCACTCCATCACTGTCTTGCCAGAAGGGTGCTTTACACTACAGTTTTTAAACTGCAACATTAACACCCCTCCTTCAGAGTGCAGGCACTGTACTTCCCATCTCCAGGACTCAAGTCCGGCCTGCCGGTTTCCCTGAACCCCTTCATAAATGTTACTTTGCTCACACTCCAACAGCACGTCAAGTATTAAAAGCCATTTGTCTCCATTCACTCCTATCAAACACGCTCATGCATGCCTGCTGGAAGTCCAAGCCCCTCGCACACAAAACCTCCTTTACCCCCTCCCTCCAACCTTTCCTAGGCCGACCCCTACCCCGCCTTCCTTCCACTACAGACTGATACACTCTTGAAGTCACTCTGTTTCGCTCCATTCTCTCTACATGTCCGAACAACCTCAACAACCCTTCCTCAACCCTCTGGACAACAGTTTTGGTAATCCCGCACCTCCTCCTAACTCCAAGCTACGAATTCTCTGCATTATATTCACACCACACATTGCCCTCAGACATGACATCTCCATTGCCTCCAGCCTTCTCGCTGCAACATTCATCACCCATGCTTCACACCCATATAAGAGCGTTGGTAAAACTATACTCTCATACATTCCCCTCTTTGCCTCCAAGGACAAAGCTCTTTGTCTCCACAGACTCCTAAGTGCACCACTCACCCTTTTCCCCTCATCAATTCTATGATTCACCTCATCTCTCATAGACCCATCCGCTGACACGTCCACTCCCAAATATCTGAATACATTCACCTCCTCCATACTCTCTCTCCAATCTGATATCCAATCTTTCATCACCTAATCTTTTGTTATCCTCATAACCTTACTCTTTCCCCGTATTCACTTTTAATTTTCTTCTTTTGCACACCCTAACCAAATTCATCCACCAATCTCTACAACTTCTCTTCAGAATACCCAAGAGCACAGTGTCATCAGCAAAGAGCAACTGTGACAACTCCCACTTTGTATGTGATTCTTTATCTTTTAACTCCATGCCTCTTGCCAAGACCCTCGCATTTACTTCTCTTACAACCCCATCTATAAATATATTAAACAACCACGGTGACATCACACATCCTTGGTCTAAGGCCTACTTTACTGGGAAATAATTTCCCTCTTTCCTACATACTCTAACTTGAGCCTCACTATCCTCGTAAAAACTCTTCACTGCTTTCAGTAACCTACCTCCTACACCATACACCTGCAACATCTGCCACATTGCCCCCCTATCCACCCTGTCATACTCCTTTTCCAAATCCATAAATGCCACAAAGACCTCTTTAGCCTTATCTAAATACTGTTCACTTATATATTTCACTGTAAACACCTTGTCCACACACCCCGTACCTTTCCTAAAGCCTCCTTGTTCATCTGCTATCCTATTCTCCGTCTTACTCTTAATTCTTTCAATAATAACTCTACCATACACTTTACCAGGTATACTCAACAGACTTATCCCCCTATAATTTTTGCACTCTCTTTTGTCCCCTTTGCCTTTATACAAAGGAACTATGCATGCTCTCTGCCAATCCCTAGGTACCTTACCCTCTTCCATACATTTATTAAATAATTGCACCAACCACTCCAAAACTATATCCCCACCTGATTTTAACATTTCTATCTTTATCCCATCAATCCCGGCTGCCTTACCCCCTTTCATTTTACCTACTGCCTCACGAACTTCCCCCACACTCACAACTGGCTCTTCCTCACTCCTACAAGATGTTATTCCTCCTTGACCTATACACGAAATCACAGCTTCCCTGTCTTCATCAACATTTAACAATTCCTCAAAATATTCCCTCCATCTTCCCAATACCTCTAACTCTCCATTTAATAACTCTCCTCTCCTATTTTTAACTGATAAATCCATTTGTTCTCTAGGCTTCCTTAACTTGTTAATCTCACTCCAAAACTTTTTCTTATTTTCAACAAAATTTGTTGATAACATCTCACCCACTCTCTCATTTGCTCTCTTTTTACATTGCTTCACCACTCTCTTAACCTCTCTCTTTTTCTCCATATACTCTTCCCTCCTTGCATCACTTCTACTTTGTAAAATCTTCTCATATGCTAACTTTTTCTCCCTTACTACTCTCTTTACATCATTCCACCAGTCGCTCCTCTTCCCTCCCGCACCCACTTTCCTGTAACCACAAACTTCTGCTGAACACTCTAACACTGCATTTTTAAACCTACCCCATACCTCTTCGACCCCATTGCCTATGCTCTCATTAGCCCATCTATCCTCCAATAGCTGTTTATATCTTATCCTAACTGCCTCCTCTTTTAGTTTATAAACCTTCACCTCTCTCTTCCCTGATGCTTCTATTCTCCTTGTATCCCATCTACCTTTTACTCTCAGTGTAGCTACAACTAGAAAGTGATCTGATATATCTGTGGCCCCTCTATAAACATGTACATCCTGAAGTCTACTCAACAGTCTTTTATCTACCAATACATAATCCAACAAACTACTGTCATTTTGCCCTACATCATATCTTGTATACTTATTTATCCTCTTTTTCTTAAAATATGTATTACCTAGAGTTGATATTAGTGTCATATTGAAGGACTATCTTGTCCTATCTCCAAACATACTCTGCCACCACCACAATTCCTAACATATGTAATGACATATTTTAAATATGATTAGGCAGCTGGGAATTCGTGAATGTTTGAAGCCCACGAATGTTGCGGGAGACCTGTATTAACAAAAAATAATTTTTTTAAAGATTAAATATAGATTTACATACAGAAAACAATGACAGATAAATATAAACCACTAATAAAATGGATAAATGAACATTTAACATCACACTTACCTTTACTGAAGACTCTTGTTGGTGTATGGAAGACAAGTAGGAGGGGAGAGGGAGGCGAGTTTATTATGCTTCAATATAACGCTAATATCACCTCTACGGCTTACTTCTCTATCACAATTCATCTAATATGACATAATAAACAATATTAATAACATAAAAATGTGATATGTACTCTAGAATGAATAAAATATGTCATAATGTATGTGAGGAGTAAGTGGTGGTGGTGGTGTTGGGTTTATAAGGACCACTGAGAGAAGCTGTACATATTAGTGGTAGTGGAGGCAGCAGCAGAAGCCACCACCACTATTCACACTGAAACAATGTACGTAATTTATAAATAAGAAATATTTACACTTTAATTTATAAATAAGAAATATTTACACTTTAATTTATAAATAAGAAATATTTACACTTTTATTTATAAATAAGAAATATTTACACTTTAATTTATAAATAAGAAATATTTACACTTTAATTTATAAATAAGAAATATTTACACTTTAATTTATAAATAAGAAATATTTACACTTTAATTTATAAATAAGAAATATTTACACTATAAATAAGAAATATTTACACTTACCTTGGAGGAGATGTTAGTTTAACCCTTAAACGGTCCAAAGAGATCGACATTCAAATTCGTAGTGCTACAAAAGTAGATCTACTTTTTTTTACATATTTTCAAATATAACAAAAAAAAATGTAGATGAAAGTTTTTTACACATTTTCAAATGTAAAACAAAAAAGAAGATCTACATTTTTTTACATACTTTCAGATGTTGAAAAAACGTATATACAGTGGACCCCCGGTTAACGATATTTTTTCACTCCAGAAGTATGTTCAGGTGCCAGTACTGACCGAATTTGTTCCCATAAGGAATATTGTGAAGTAGATTAGTCCATTTCAGAGCCCCAAACATACACGTACAAATGCATTTAAATAAATACACTTACATAATTGGTCGCATTCGGAGGTAATCATTATGCGGGGGTCCACTGTATATGTTTGGACCATTTAAGGGTTAATTAGTTAGTTTGATGGAGGAGATGCTGGCAGAGGTTTAGGGTGGTGGAAGACAGCAGGGCAGTGTAAGTTCAGTGGCCCTATAGACCTCCAACAACATTGGAGAGTTACTTTTGTGTCGTTTTTCTATAGCTTAATCGCTTAACTTATACTTGCTACACTTTATCGCTGGCTGGCACTATAGCCTTTATTGATACCAGCTGCTTTAGTATTGTACATATCACTGAAGAAGGCACATTCTCACCTCTCTCTTCCTCCTCCACTTTGGTACTTTGCTACGAGTTTTTTCTTGAATTCTATCATGTTTCTTTTTCTCTTTACCAAAGGGCTGGCACTAGGAGCTTTCTTTGGGCCCATGGTGGCTTATTTAGCAGTTGCAAGCACAAAAATCAATGGATTATTATGGACTGTATCGTATGAACCCGTGAGGTGATTGTCACTTGCCCACAAATCATGCCACACTGACTCTCTGAATGTTGTGTGGGGAGCCTTTGTGTACACCTGGCTGCTCCTGGCCGCATGAACGTGCCCCATATGATGGATGAATTGCAAGGCTTTATTTTGACGAAAAAAGTTGCCGAAAGTCGAAATTCACGAAACTTGGGGGTCAACTGTATCTTTATTTACTACAAGTTCCTGTACATGGTATACTGGCCTAGCTGACATCAATGACATACTACTATATAGAAAGCCGCTTGTTATGCAGAGCATTTCAGGCAAATTAGGTCAGTTTTATCCCAGGATGCAACCCACACCAGTTGACTAACACCTAGGTACCCATTTTACTGGTGGGTGAACGTGTAAGTCCAAGGCGTCAGTAAACGAGTATGTCACAACTTTGGATTAGAATTTCTCTGTGTTCCATTATTTGATGAAGAACTTGTGTTCATAATTTCTATATGCCATATTTTGATTTAATAGAACTCAGAAAAACATTTGTTAACAATATTGGTACTGTTAGCTGCTGGATATATATATGAATATAATCTATCTGGTTGTACAAGAATAATGTATTTTTCAGGTAGTGGGATATATACTATATTGAGAATACTCATATACAGCTTCTCCTCACTTAACGACTGAGTTCCATTCCTAAGACCACGTTGGTAAACGAATTCGTCGCTAAGTGAGGAGAATACTATAATGGTAGTGAGTTTGTGTCAACCATCTTTGATATTATTTTAATGTCACCTTTGAAGTATTTGTAACATTTCTGGTATATTTTTAAATGTTTATACAATAGTGTACTGTATATTGAAATAAACTGAATAGAGGAAATCACCTCTAATATACATTAGTTAGGTATGAATACTGGTCAGAAAGCCCGTTGTAAGTCCTAGGTGTCAGTAAACAAGTACGTCGCTAAGTGAGGAGAGGCTCTATATTAGCATATGCAGTAGTTTTTTCTTTCACCTTTGTGAAATGTGATGTCCAAAAATCATATTTTTATTAACTTTAAATTATATACAGTATTCAATTTTATTATTTTTAATTTATATTTCAGAATATAAATGAAATCACATCACTGCCAAGAATCATAGGAGGCAGAGATCTTGTAGCTCATGATGTAGCAGAGAACCCACTGCGTGATGCGTGGTTCTCCCAGCATCAAGATGTGACTATTGTGCTAGAAGAGAGAACCACACGGAATGCGATTGGTTCTAATTTTGCTGATGATGAATTATTTGACCTGCCAGGGATCTCCAGGAACCGGTCAAGGGTGCGAAAATAACCATACAAGCCTTCGTGCTAATTTTATGTTAGTGTGTTGTATGGGATGTGCATAATGTTTAAGAAATTAACAATAAACTGTGCAATTACAGCATCTGCTTGTAATTTAATTAAAAAACCTTTCCTTGATTTCCCTGTTCCATTTGGCACATGAAGAGCAGATGAATTTAGTTAGGAGTTAAAATTAATTAAAATTACAAACTATAACTGAAATTATCCTGGGTAGTAGGTTGGTAGACAGCAACCACCCAGGGAGGTACAACCGTCCTGCCAGGTGAGTGTAAAAGGAAAGCCTGTAATTGTTTTACATGATGGTAGGATTGCTGGTGTCTTTTTTTCTGTCTTGTAAACATGCAAGATTTCAGATATGTCTTGCTGCTACTACTGACACTTAGGTCACACTACACATACATGTACAAGCATACATATACACACCCTTCTGGGTTTTCTTCTAATTTCTTACTAGTTCTTGTTCTTGTTTATTTCTGGTTTGTTGAAAGAAGTAGATAATGGAGGTAATGAAACCAAAAGTACAAAATTTGATGGAAAACTTAAGGAATTATGCTCTTGGCAATATTTACGCATTGGCGATTCCACCCACTGTACTCCCTATTGTTGCCCAATTCCATTGTTCCAGTCGATCAAACTCGGCTATTTTGCTAGTATTCTTTCTGTCTGTCAACCGAGTATGAGAAATTGCCCATTTACAACTGCCCAATAAAGTGATCAGAAATTGGTAATTTGGCCAGTTTCACACATGCACTTTGAGATGCTAATTTCAAAATAGTGTCCAGAACATAAAATGCAGACATTCCTGGCACTAAAGTAACATTTCCTCTGTTCATTAGTCATGTCTTCAGGCTTCTCTTATGCTACGCTTGCTTTCCACTGAATTTTTATTCATGCAAAAAATAGAAGATTTACTGTTATTCAGACTACTGCATTATTGTAATTTCATAAATAACGTCAGCTAATTCGTGACCACATATTAGTCTGGCCAATTGGACATGTACTGGACGCATGATGTGATGTGTTTACTCTTGAATATCGACAAAAATCGAACATATCCGCTACTTTGAGCTCAGTTTCAAGGTACTTTTCATTCTGAAACCAATCAAAATCATCTCTGTTTCTGTAATACATCATCCATTCTATCAAACGAGACAAAAAAAGAATACAACCATTCAAAAATACACCACAAAGTTGCTGTTTTACACCAAAAACATGGTCGCAGTTTTTTTCTTATGCACTGCATGCTGCAGGATTTTTTTATATAGTGCACTCTTATCACACAGGACTTCATGTGTTGTTGGAGTGTGAGCAAGGTAACATTTATGAAGGGATTCAGGGAAACTGGTAGGTCAGACTTGAGTCCTAAGATGGGAAGTACAATGCCTGCATTCTGAAGGAGGGATGCTGATGTTGCAATATTATAACTGCAGTGTAAGTGCACCTCTGGCAAGACAGTGATGGAGTGAATGATGATGAAAGTTTTTCTTTTTCGGGCCACCCTACTTTGGTGGGAAAAGGCCGATGTGTTAATAATAAAAAAAAAATCACACGGACATATTTTCTCATATCTAGGCCCAAATTTACCAGTCACAGCTTATCTGAATGAGCCGAGGTCATGGCATCATGCTGCGGAACTGACAGTGGCATCAAAGCCCTGATACAATGGGACTGACAATGAAAGGGTTTGGGATATTGGCAGTTTGGAGAGATATGTTGTGTATCTATATGTATATGCTTCTAAACTGTTGTGTTCTGGGCACCTCTGCAAAAGCAGTGATTATGTATGAGGTGAAAGTGTTGAATGATGATGAAAGTATTTTCTTTTTGGGGGATTTTCTTTCTTTTTGGGTCACCCTGCCTCAGTGGGAGATGGCCAACTTGTTAAAAAAAAAAAAAAAAAAGTTCATCACTGCCGTTTGCAAAGTGAAGAGCCGAAAGTTACAACTCAACATCTTCACTTACATGTAGCCTAAACCACTTCATCAGAACTTGATCTAGTTCTGAACTTTTTTCTTCCTTCATTGTTTTTCTTTTACACATCTGTTTCTTTGAATCACTGTTAACAAAAAACTGAGCAATTTTTCTTTATTATAAACTGTCAAAGAGCCAGTGCTGTATAGTGCTGTATAATTCACATATTCTTCTCACAGACACACAACTGTAAAGTTTTTTCAGAAGTTCAACCTTATCTTTTATGGACAATGTACGGTGTTTGCGTTTTACACAATGAGAAGCATTTCTTTTATTCATTGGAACCGTGACTGAGGTTAAAGTGAGCAAGTTTTAACAACAAATTTAGAAGAACAAATTACAATGGCTAACCTGTGTTTGCAAGTGTCACCAACAGTTGTTTATGTAGCAAGTTGGTGAGATGACCTGGGAAATTTGAAATTACACTAGTCAAAATTTTTATATATATATATATATATATATATATATATTTTTTTTTTTTTTTTTTTTTTTTTTTTCAACAAGTCGGCCGTTAGAATAAGAGGTAGATGGGAAAAGAGGAAGGTGGCAACAACAAGTAAGAGGGAAGTGAAAGTGTATAAACTAAGGGAGGAGGAAGTTCGGGTGAGATATAAGCGACTATTGGCAGAAAGGTGGGCTAGTGCAAAGATGAGTAGTGGGGGGGTTGAAGAGGGTTGGAATAGTTTTAAAAATGCAGTATTAGAATGTGGGGCAAAAGTTTGTGGTTATAGGAGGGTGGGGGCAGGAGGAAAGAGGAGTGATTGGTGGAATGATGAAGTAAAGGGTGTGATAAAAGAGAAAAAGGTAGCTTATGAAGGTTTTTACAAAGCAGAAGTGTTATAGAAAGAGCAGAGTATATGGAGAGTAAAAGAAAGGTAAAGAGAGTGGTGAGAGAGTGCAAAAGGAGAGCAGATGATAGAGTGGGAGAGGCACTGTCAAGAAATTTTAATGAAAATAAGAAAAAATTTTGGAGTGAGTTAAACAAGTTAAGAAAGCCTAGGGAAAATATGGATTTGTCAGTTAAAAAACAGAGTAGGGGAGTTAGTAGATGGGGAGATGGAGGTATTGGGTAGATGGCGAGAATATTTTGAGGAACTTTTAAATGTTAAGGAAGAAACAGAGGCAGTAATTTCATGCACTGGTCAGGGAGGTATACCATCTTTTAGGAGTGAAGAAGAGCAGAATGTAAGTGTGGGGGAGGTACGTGAGGCATTACGTAAAATGAAAGGGGGTAAAGCAGCTGGAACTGATGGGATCATGACAGAAATGTTAAAAGCAGGGGGGGATATAGTGTTGGAGTGGTTGGTACTTTTGTTTAATAAATGTATGAAAGAGGGGAAGGTACCTAGGGATTGGCAGAGAGCATGTATAGTCCCTTTATATAAAGGGAAAGGGGACAAAAGAGACTGTAAAAATTATAGAGGAATAAGCTTACTGAGTATACCAGGAAAAGTGTACGGTAGGGTTATAATTGAAAGAATTAGAGGTAAGACAGAATGTAGGATTGCGGATGAGCAAGGAGGTTTTAGAGTGGGTAGGGGATGTGTAGATCAGGTGTTTACATTGAAGCATATATGTGAACAGTATTTAGATAAAGATAGGGAAGTTTTTATTGCATTTATGGATTTAGAAAAGGCATATGATAGAGTGGATAGAGGAGCAATGTGGCAGATGTTGCAAGTATATGGAATAGGTGGTAAGTTATTAAATGCTGTAAAGAGTTTTTATGAGGATAGTGAGGCTCAGGTTAGGGTGTGTAGAAGAGAGGGAGACTACTTCCCGGTAAAAGTAGGTCTTAGACAGGGATGTGTAATGTCACCATGGTTGTTTAATATATTTATAGATGGGGTTGTAAAGGAAGTAAATGCTAGGGTGTTTTGGGAGAGGGGTGGTTTTAAATTATGGGGAATCAAATTCAAAATGGGAATTGACACAGTTACTTTTTGCTGATGATACTGTGCTTATGGGAGATTCTAAAGAAAAATTGCAAAGGTTAGTGGATGAGTTTGGGAATGTGTGTAAAGGTAGAAAGTTGAAAGTGAACATAGAAAAGAGTAAGGTGATGAGGGTGTCAAATGATTTAGATAAAGAAAAATTGGATATCAAATTGGGGAGGAGGAGTATGGAAGAAGTGAATGTTTTTCAGATATTTGGGGGAGTTGACGTGTCGGCGGATGGATTTATGAAGGATGAGGTTAATCATAGAATTGATGAGGGAAAAAAGGTGAGTGGTGCGTTGAGGTATATGTGGAGTCAAAAAACGTTATCTATGGAGGCAAAGAAGGGAATGTATGAAAGTATAGTAGTACCAACACTCTTATATGGGTGTGAAGCTTGGGTGGTAAATGCAGCAGCGAGGAGACGGTTGGAGGCAGCGGAGATGTCCTGTTTAAGGGCAATGTGTGGTGTAAATATTATGCAGAAAATTCGGAGTGTGGAAATTAGAGAAGGTGTGGAGTTAATAAAAGTATTAGTCAGAGGGCAGAAGAGGGGTTGTTGAGGTGGTTTGGTCATTTAGAGAGAATGGATCACAGTAGAATGACATGGAAAGCATATAAATCTATATGGGGAAGGAAGGCGGGGTAGGGGTCGTCCTCGAAAGGGTTGGAGAGAGGGGGTAAAGGAGGTTTTTGTGGGTAAGGGGCTTGGACTTCCAGCAAGCGTGCGTGAGCGTGTTAGATAGGAGTGAATGGAGACGAATGGTACTTGGGACCTGACGATCTGTTGGAGTGTGAACAGGGTAATATTTAGTGAAGGGATTCAGGGAAACCGGTTATTTTCATATAGTCGGACTTGAGTCCTGGAAATGGGAAGTACAATGCCTGCACTTTAAAGGAGGGGTTTGGGATATTGGCAGTTTGGAGGGATATGTTGTGTATCTTTATATGTTTATGCTTCTAGACTGTTGTATTCTGAGCACCTCTGCAAAAACAGTGATAATGTGCGAGTGTGGTGAAAGTGTTGAATGATGATGAAAGTATTTTCTTTTTGGGGATTTTCTTTTCTTTTTTGGGTCACCCTGCCTCGGTGGGAGACGGCCGACTTGTTGAAAAAAAAAAAAAAAAAAAAAAAAAAAAAATTATATATATATATTATATATATATATATATATATATATATATATATATATAATATATATATATTTATACAATACATAAAGGTGGGATAAAGGTGGGATAGTGCAAAGATGAGTAATGGGGGGGTTGAAGAGGGTTGGAATAGTTTTAAAAATGCAGTATTAGAATGTGGGGCAGAAGTTTGTGGTTTTAGGAGGGTGGGTGCAGGAGGAAAGAGGAGTGATTGGTGGAATGATGAAGTAAGGGTGTGATAAAAGAGAAAAAGGTAGCTTATGAGAGGTTTTTACAAAGCAGAAGTGTTATAAGAAGAGCAGAATATATGGAGAGTAAAAGAAAGGTAAAGAGAGTAGGTGAGAGAGTGCAAAAGGAGAGCAGATGATAGAGTGGGAGAGGCACTGTCAAGAAATTTTAATGAAAATAAGAAAAAATTTTGGAGTGAGTTAACAGTTAAGAAAGCCAAGGGAAAATATGGATTTGTCAGTTAAAAACGAGTAGGGGAGTTAGTAGATGGGGAGATGGAGGTATTAGGTAGATGGCGAGAATATTTTGAGGAACTTTTAAATGTTAGGAAGAAACAGAGGCAGTAATTTCATGCACTGGTCAGGGAGGTATACCATCTTTTAGGAGTGAAGAAGAGCAGAATGTAAGTGTGGGGGAGGTACGTGAGGCATTACGTAAATGAAAGTAGGGTGTAAAGCAGCTGGTACTGATGGGATCATGACAGAAATGTTAAAAGCAGGGGGGATATAGTGTTGGAGTGGTTGGTACTTTTGTTCAATAAATGTATGAAAGAGGGGAAGGTACTAGGGATTGGCGGAGAGGCATGTATAGTCCCTTTATATAAAGGGAAAGGGGACAAAGAGACTGTAAAAATTATAGAGGAATAAGCTTACTGAGTATACCAGGAAAAGTGTACGGTAGGGTTATAATTGAAAGAATTAGAGGTAAGACAGAATGTAGGATTGCGGATGAGCAAGGAGGTTTCAGAGTGGGTAGGGGATGTGTAGATCAAGTGTTTACATTGAAGCATATATGTGAACAGTATTTAGATAAAAGGTAGGGAAGTTTTTATTGCATTTATGGATTTAGAAAAGGCATATGATAGAGTGGATAGAGGAGCAATGTGGCAGATGTTGCAAGTATATGGAATAGGTGGTAAGTTATTAAATGCTGTAAAGAGTTTTTATGAAGATAGTGAGGCTCAGGTTTAGGGTGTGTAGAAGAGAGGGAGACTATTTCCGGTAAAAGTAGGTCTTAGACAGGGATGTGTAATGTCACCATGGTTTGTTTAATATATTTATAGATGGGGTTGTTAAGGAAGTAAATGCTAGGGTGTTTGG
Organism: Cherax quadricarinatus; assembly: GCF_026875155.1. NCBI lineage: Eukaryota > Metazoa > Arthropoda > Malacostraca > Decapoda > Parastacidae > Cherax > Cherax quadricarinatus. Next base: position 17,287,399 of record NC_069432.1, on the reverse strand, counting down.
GAGAGGGGTGGGATTAAATTATGGGGAATCAAATTCAAAATGGGAATTGACACAGTTACTTTTTGCTGATGATACTGTGCTTATGGGAGATTCTAAAGAAAAAATTGCAAAGGTTAGTGGATGAGTTTGGGAATGTGTGTAAAGGTAGAAAGTTGAAAGTGAACATAGAAAAGAGTAAGGTGATGAGGGTGTCAAATGATTTAGATAAAGAAAAATTGGATATCAAATTGGGGAGGAGAGTATGGAAGAAGTGAATGTTTTCAGATACTTGGGAGTTGACGTGTCGGCGGATGGATTTATGAAGGATGAGGTTAATCATAGAATTGATGAGGGAAAAAAGGTGAGTGGTGCGTTGAGGTATATGTGGAGTAAAAAAACGTTATCTATGGAGGCAAAGAAGGGAATGTATGAAAGTATAGTAGTACCAACACTCTTATATGGGTGTGAAGCTTGGGTGGTAAATGCAGCAGCGAGGAGACGGTTGGAGGCAGTGGAGATGTCCTGTTTAAGGGCAATGTGTGGTGTAAATATTATGCAGAAAATTCGGAGTGTGGAAATTAGGAGAAGGTGTGGAGTTAATAAAAGTATTAGTCAGAGGGCAGAAGAGGGGTTGTTGAGGTGGTTTGGTCATTTAGAGAGAATGGATCAAAGTAGAATGACATGGAAAGCATATAAATCTATAGGGGAAGGAAGGCGAGGTAGGGGTCGTCCTCGAAAGGGTTGGAGAGAGGGGGTAAAGGAGGTTTTGTGGGCAAGGGGCTTGGACTTCCAGCAAGCGTGCGTGAGCGTGTTAGATAGGAGTGAATGGAGACGAATGGTACTTGGGACCTGACGATCTGTTGGAGTGTGAACAGGGTAATATTTAGTGAAGGGATTCAGGGAAACCGGTTATTTTCATATAGTCGGACTTGAGTCCTGGAAATGGGAAGTACAATGCCTGCACTTTAAAGGAGGAGTTTGGGATATTGGCAGTTTGGAGGGATATATTGTGTATCTTTATACTTATATGCTTCTAAGCTGTTGTATTCTGAGCACCTCTGCAAAAAGAGTAATTATGTGTGAGTGTGGTGAAAGTGTTGAATGATGATGAAAGCATTTTCTTTTTGGGGATTTTCTTTCTTTTTTTTTTGGGTCACCCTGCCTCGGTAGGAGACGGCTGACTTGTTGAAAAAAAAAAAAATCTAATATATATATAATATATATATATATATATATATATATTATATATATATATATTATTATATATATATATATATATATATATATATACACACACACCCCTCTGGGTTTTCGTTTTCTTACTGGTTCTTGTTTATTTCCTCTTCTCTCCATGGGGAAGTGGAACAGAATTCTTCCTCCGTAATTTGTGTGTCATAAGCGGCAACTAACATGCTGGGAGCAAGGGGCTAGTAACCCCTTCTCCCAGCATGTGGACAAGGTAACAGAAGTAAGACACGAGAGAGAGGGCTGGATAGATCACATTTTCTTGGACTACAAGAAGGCCTTCGACACGGTTCCTCACAAGAGGAATTTAACCCCGTCAAATGCAAAGTCACAAAGATCGGGGAAGGGCAGCTGTATAGCCCTTGTGGCTTAGCGCTTCTTTTTGATTATAATAATATAATAATAATCGGGGAAGGGCAAAAAAGACTGCAGACAGAGTATAGTCTAGGTGGCCAAAGACTGGAAACCTCACTCGAGGAACATCTGAGGCACACATCAATCAGATAACTGCTGCAGCATACAGGTGTCTGGCAAACTTAAGAATAGTGTTCCGATACCTCAGTAAGGAATCGTTCAAGACTGTACATCATATACGTCAGGCCCATATTGGAGTATGCAGCACCAGTTTGGAATCCACACCTGGTCAAGCACATCAAGAAATTAGAGAAAGTGCAAAGGTTTGTAAAAAGACTAGTTCCAGAGCTAAGGGTATTGTGCTACGAAGAAACGTTAAGGGAAATCGGCCTGACAACACTGCGAAGAATTGACAAGGTGGACAAAGACAGGATGTTCCAGAGATGGGACACAAACAAGGGGTCACAATTGGAAGTTGAAGACTCCTATGAGTCAAAGGTATGTTAGGAAGTATTTTCTCAGTCACAGAGTTGTTAGGAAATGGAATAGCCTGGAAAGTGATGTAGTGGAGGCAGAAACCATACATAGTTTTAAGATGAGGTTTGATAAAGCTCACGGAGCAGGGAGAGAGAGGACCTAGTAGCAATCAGTGAAGAGGTGGGGCCAGGAGCTATGAATCGACCCCTGCAACCCAAAATGGGTAAGTACATGCACACACAGGCTGCAGGCCTGGTTCAGCAACTGGCTTCTGGAGTTCAACCCCACCAAGTGCAAAGCTATGAAGAATGGGGAAGGGCCAAGAAGACCACAGACAGAGTACAGTCTAGGGGGCCAGAGACTACAAACCTCACTCAAGGAAAAGGATCTTGGCATGAGTATAACACCGGGCACATCTCCTGAGGAACACATCAACCAAATAACTGCTGCAGCATATGGGCGCCCATCAAATCTAAGAATAGCATTCCGACATCTTAATAAGGAGTCATTCAGGACCCTGTACACTGTGTACAGGCCCATATTGGAGTATGCAACACCAGTTTGGAACCCACACCTAGCCAAGAATGTGGGGAAACTAGAGAAAGTGCAAAGGTTTGCAACAAGACTAGTCCTGGAGCTAGTCCCTTAACCTCTCCTACAAGGAGAGGTTAAGGGAAATCAACCTGATGACTCTGGAAGACAGGAGAGATAGGGGGGATATGATAAAGACATAAAATACTGAGTGGAATCGACAAGGTGGACAGAGAAAGGTTGTTCCAGAAATGGGACACAGCAACAAGGGGTCCCAGTTGGAAGTTGAAGACTCAGATGAATAACAGGAATGCTAGGAAGTATTTCTTCAGTTACAGAGTTATCAGGAAGTAGAATAGTCTGGGATGTGATGTATTGGATGCAGAATCCATACATAGCCTTAAGAAGAGGTATGATAAAGCTCATGGAGTGGGAAGAGTGACCTAGTAGTGGCCAGTGAAGAGGCAGTACCAGGAGCTGTGACTCGACCCCTGCAACCACAACTAGGTGAGTACACACACAATTATCACAGAATACGTGACAGGAAGGCAAGAATGAGTCATAGTATGTGTTGTGTCAGAATGGGCACATGTGACTAGGGGGGTTCCACAAGGGCCAGTTCTAGAACCGGTGCTGTTTCTGGTACATGTATGTGAATGACATAACGGAAGGGATAGTCTCAGAAGTGTCCATGTTTGCAGACGATGTGAAGCTAGTGAGGCGAATTCAATCGGATAAGGATCAGGCAAGACTACAAAAGGATCTGGACAGGCTGCAAGCCTGGTACAGCAACTGGCTTCTGGAGTTTAACTTCACCAAGTGCATAGTCATGAAGATTGAGGAAAGTCAAAGAAGAGTTCAGGCTAGGGGGACAAAGACTGCCTGCAAACCTCACTCAAAGAAAAGCATCTTAGGGTGAGTATAATACCGAGCACATCTCCCGAGGTGCACATCAACCATATAACTGTTGCAACATACAGGCGCCTGGCAAACCTAAGAATAGCATTCCGACACCTCAGTAAGGAATCATTCAAGACCCTGTACACCGTGTACGTCAAGTCCATATTGGAGTATGCAGCGCCAGTTTGGAATCCACACCTGGTCAAGCACGTCAGGAAATTTGAGAAAGTGCTAAGGTTTGTACGTTGGCGAAAAAGATACTTGATAATATACACTTGGAAAATTCTAGAGGAATTGGTACCAAACTTGCACACGAAAATTATTCCCTATGAAAAAAGACTCGACAGGAGATGCAACATTCCTCCAACGAAAAGCAGGGGTACCACGAGTACAGTGAGACAACACAATAAGTGTCAGGGGCCCAAGACTGTTCAACTGCTTCCCAGCATACATAAGGGGGATTACCAATAGACCCCTGGCTGTCTTCAAGCAGGCGCTGGACAGGCACCTAAAGTCAGTACCTGACCACCCGGGCTGTAGTTCGTACGTCAATTTGTGTGCAGCCAGCAGTAACAGTGAATGCTCAGACCTTGATCCATCATGAGGCCTGGTCTCAGAATAGGCCGCGGAGGCGTTAACCCCTGAAGCCCTCTCCAGGTATACTCCATGTAACAAGACTAGTTCCAGACCTAAGGTACATGTCCTACGAGGAGAGGTTAAGGGAAATCTGCCTGAAGACACGGGAGGGATAGGGGGACATAACAACATATAAAATTCTGAGAGGAACTGACAAAGTGGATAGGGACAGGATGTTTCAGAGATGGGACACAGCAACAAGGGGTCACGGCTGGAAGTTGAAAGCTCGGATGAGGTACGGGGATGTTAGGAAGTATTTCTTCAGCCATAGAGTTGTCAGGAAGTGGAAAAGTCTGTAGAGTGATGTAGTGGAGGCAAGATCCATGCATAGCTTTAAGAAGAGGTATGATAAAGCTCATGGAGCAGGAAGAGAGTGGACCTAGTAACGACCAGTGAAGACGAGGGGCCAGGAGCTATGAATTGGCCCCTGCAGCAACAATTAGATGAGTATACATACACACAATATACCTGGAGAGTTTCGGGGGTCAATACCCCCGCTGCCCGGTCTGTGACCAGGCCTCATGGTGGATCAGGGCCTGATCAGGCTGTTACTGTAGGCCGCACACGCAACCCAACGTACGAACCTCAGCCCGGCTGATCAGGTGCCTGTCCAGTACCTTCTTGAAGACAGCCAGGGGTCTATTGGTAATCCTTCTTATGTATGCTGGGAGGCAGTTGAACAGTCTTGGGCGATTTTAAGTACAGCTCTAAATTGACTTGTAAGGAACATTTTTGCTGGTTCAGGCAATAAATTCCAGGTCTTAGGGCCCTTTATGTGCATTGCATTTTTGCATAGGATGAGACGGACACTAGGGATGTCGCAGAGTGTTTTTGTGCCTTGTGTTTCTGTGCTCTTTTGAAGCTATCAAGAAGTTCCAGAGGAGGGTTTATATTAGAATTTAATGTTCTGTATATATAGTAGGCACAATAATATGAGTGTATATTTTGTATATTAAGTTTAATTAAGCTCTTGAAGAACTGTGGGGTGTGTTGTCTTTCGCAGGAGTTGGTTATCATCCGCACGCAGCTTTTTTGTTGGGTAAGGGGACTGAAAATCGATCCCCAAGAACAATACCTAAGCGGGGTAAGGTAATCAGAGAGGGGTTAGTTTAAGTGTGCCTTAAAGGTTCACAGTACCGTATTTTGGAAAGGAGACTACTGTTTTGGTACTTGGATAATGTTGAATGTGAACGAAGACCTGGGTGAAGCCCTAAAAATTTTTCCCTCGGGTGTCTTGTAATGGGGAAACTTTTTAATCGATATGAAATTTGGATTTTAAAAAATTTTTCCAAACACATGAAGTGGTTTTGCTGCTTTGAGAGGAATTTGTTGGTTGTCATCCAGTAGTTATTTTTAGTACTCGCCCATTTAGAGTGTCCCTAAGCACAGTCTGGTTTGAGTGAGAAAAGACATAAGTAGTGTCGTCTGCGAATAGAACTGGAGTTGGGATGCGTTGGGGAGGTCATTGATGGGGCTCTGGTAGCTAATGCTCTCGCTTCACACGGCGAGGGTCTGGGTTTGATTCTCAGCCAGAGTAGAAACATTGGATGTGTTTCTTTACACCGGTTGTCTGTGTTCACACATCGGTAAAATGGGTACCTGGAAGTTAGTCGACTGGTGTAGGTCGCATCATGGGACAAAACTGACTTAATTTGCCCGAAATGCACTGCATAACTAGGGACTTTCTATATAGTAGTATGTCATTGATGACAGCTAGGCCTGTATTTGGCCTGTACATGCACTTGTAGTAAATAAAGATACCTATAAATGAAAGTAGGGCCCAAAAACAGACCCCTGTGGCACTCCAACATCTGTCTCGCTGTATAGTCCTTGTGGCTTAGCGCTTCTTTTTGATTATAATAATAATAATAATACTCCAACATCTGTAAATACTGTGCTGTATAGCCCTTGTGGCTTAGCGCTTCTTTTGATTATAATAATAATGTAAATACTGTACATATCGTAAATAAATAAATGGGCAAAAGAAAAAAATATCCCATGTGTTTGCCTTTGTCTTTGATTATCTAGTTCCTCGACTGGCCTTGAAATTGCTTCCTGCGTTCGTAACGGGGGTAGCAGTTTTTAACATAAGCCGGTACTGTCCGGGGTCGCGGGGTTAGGGACCCCCCGGAGTCGGTTCATAGGTTTCCCCGTGCTCACAACCTTTTAAAAAAAAAACCCAGAACAACAATAATTGGTGAGGTGTCTGGGGTGCTGTGGCGTGCGTGCTTTGCTGCCACACACACCAGTCCCCCCCTCAGTGTCTCACGTAGGCAGTATCAACTTTCTCCCCCTTCTTTTCACCCCCCCCCAATGGTATTCTACCAAAGGAAGTTTTCTTCTAATTCTTCCAACCGAAACTTTATATTAAAGGTCAAGTTTAAAAAATCTTTCAGGAAGACATAACCCTTGAAGATTTTCCTGTTTTTTTTTTTTTTTTAGTTTTTTTTGGGAATATTCTTAAATTTTTAAATATATAATTTGAAATTATCAAAAAAATGGGAGATTTAGTTGGAAAGTAAAAAAGGTGCAGAATTTAAAATTATGACGTTAGGGAGTTCAAAAACAAGAGCATCGTCTGCCCCTAGGGGAAAAGCTCAACCCTCATTTCTACGTTCTAAAAAAAATAAAACATTACCAATTAAACCAACTTAACACAGTAATGTTGGGGGACACATTATGAGTGGTGTGACGGGGGCCCCGGATTATGGGATGTAAAGATAAACATAACTACCGAGCACTGTGTCATGTTCACATGGGTTTATTTCAGTTATTAAGTGTTTATGATGAACAATAACCCAGGTCCCTTCACTGTTTAATGTATAACGATGATGTAGAGTGAGGTGTGTAGAGTTAGCGCCTGCCTAATAATTGTTAATGTTTGCAACTGTTTATGACGACATTGTGTCTGACGTCACTGGCCTTGACGCCTCACCTCTGACGTCATCACTATACCTACGTCAGTTTCCTACATTTTTAACCTCTGTTTACCTTGTTAACCTTTGTTTGTTTCTCTTACTAATATTTTTTTTTTATGCTCCCGGTTATATAACTCTGAGAATCTATTTGATGGGAAAACTCAATTTTGTCGTAATTAATAAGTCACTTTGATATTTTTTTTTTTTGGGGGGGAGGGGTTTCCAGGTCATTTAAACATGTTATGACGTAAAACAATTATAATCATCTAAAATTATATAAAGTATATAAATAAGGTTACGTATTAACTATTGGTTACCCGAGATTAAATAAAATAAAATGTACATTTTGTGTGTGGGTGTGTAACGTTCATTATCTCAAAAACATTGTTCCCTCAAGGGAGGTTCCTTGACGCTGGTGAGGGGCTCTTGATCTAGGAATTAGATTTGTGCTCCGGTTCCCTGAATTCAGCATGAATACCTTCCATCCCCCCCCATGCGCTGTATAATCCTACTGGTTTAGCGCTCCCCCATGATTATAATAATAATAAAAAACGTTGTAAAAATATTTAGTCAAAATTTATTTCCACACGATAGTGTTTGCACAGTGTTGGGTGATACTTTATAATGCATGTAGAAAGCCCACGGTTATGCAGAGCATTTCGGGCAAGCTAAAGCCTAAATTAACATTACACGGACAATAAACATTATATATGTATGTATATAGGAACAATAAAATTGATAAGTATGTAATTAATATATATATATATATATATATATATATATATATATATATATATATATATAATATATATATATATATATAATATATAATATATAATATATATATAAAATAGATTGAATATGCTAGAGGCTCTAGTTATCAGGTAGGGAGTCTCAGATTTTGGGACCTTTTATGCATATTGAGTTTTTGCAAATATTAAAACCAGACACAGGAAATATTTGATTTCTGTGTCTAGTATTATGACTGAGTTCTGTTGCAACTATCAAGAAAGCTTTTCGGGTCAGGATTGATATTAGAGTTTATTGTCCTGTATATGTAATGGGCTAAGTAGTATGAATGAATGTTATGTGTAATAAGTAAGTTTAGGTTATTGAAGAGTGAGTGAATGTGGAAACATAAACACATATGCAGTTTAATGTGATCCTTCAATAAAGGATCACTTTAAACTGCATATGTGTTTGTTTCCATTGTGTCGGTATTTTATACCATTTATTTTCAGTGAGTGAATGTGTTATCTGGCAGTAGACTGAGTGATCA
>NC_069432.1:17266580-17271580 GCF_026875155.1 Cherax quadricarinatus | reverse complement strand
TATCAAATTGTAAAACTATCCAATGTTTATTTCAAACGAAATAAACATCTTCATCTTTACCTATGAACAGAAATGTTTTGGATAACCAGGGGCTTGCCATGTACTATTAAATGTTATTCGGTATTACAAAAAACTGTGTATCATGTGGAAGTGTGTGTGTGTACGTACTCGCCTCATTGTAGTTGCAGGGGTCGAGACTCAGCTCCTGGCCCCGCCTCTTCACTGAACGCTACTAGGTCCTCTCTCTCCCTGCCCATGAGCTTTATCATACCTAGGCTTAAAGCTATGTATGATTCCTGCCTCCACTACATCACTCGCCAGACTATTCCACTTCCTGACCACTCTGACTGACGAAATGCTTCCTAACATCCCTGTGATTCATCTGAATCTTCAACTTCCAAGAGTGACCCCTTGTTTCTGTGTCCACTCTCTGGAACATCTTGTATCTGTCCACCTTGTCTATTACACGCAGTATTTTGTATGTCGTTATCATGTCTCCCCTAACCATCCTGTCCTCCAGTGTCGTCAGGCCAATTTCCCTTAACCTTTCTTCGTAGGACATTCCCCTTAGCTCTGGAACTAACCTTGTCGCAAACCTTTGCACTTTCTCTAATTTATTAACGTGCTTGACCTTGTGCGGGGTTCAAAATTGATGCTGCATACTCCAGTATGGGCCTGACGCACACGGTGTACAGTGTCTTGAAAGATTCCTTAATTAGGTATCGGAATGCTAATCTCAGGTTTGCCAGGCGCCCGTATGCTGCAGCAGTTGTCTGGTTGGTGTGTGCTTCCGGGGACGTGATCGGTGTTATACTCACGTCAAGATCTTTCTCCTTGAGTAAGGTTTGCAGTCTTTGGCCACTTAGCCTATACTCTGTCTGTGGTCTTCTTTGCCCTTCTCCGATCTTCATGACTTTGCATTTGGCGGGGTCGAATTCGAGAAGCCAGTTGCTGGACCACGTGTCCAGCCTGTCTGATTTAATTCTCCTCATTAACTTCACATCATCTGCGAACAGGGACACCTCTGAGTCTATCCCTTGTGTGTGTGTGTGTGTGTGTGTGTGTGTGTGTGTGTGTGTGTGTGTGTGTGTGTGTGTGTGTGTGTGTGTGTGTGTGTGTGTGTGTGTGTCTGTCTGTCTCACCTATTTGTGGTTGCAGGGATCGAGACACAGCTCCTGGCCCCGCCTCTTCACTGATCGCTACTGGATCCTCTCTCTCTGCTTCCTGAGCTTTGTCATACCTCTTCTTAAAACTATGTATAGTTCCTGCCTCCACTACTTCACTTGCTAGGCTATTCCACTTGCTGACAACTCTGACTGAAGAAGTATTTCCTAACGTCCCTGTGACTCGTCTGAGTCTTCAGCTTCCAGTTGTGACCCCTTGTCCCTGTGTCCCCTCTCTGGAACATCCTATCTTTGTCCACCTTGTCTATTCCCCACAGTATCTTGTATGTCGTTATCATGTCTCCCCTGACCCTTCTGTCCTCCAGTGTCGTCAGTCCGATTTCCCTTAACCTTTCCTCGTATGACATTCCCTTGAGCTCTGGGACTAGCCTTGTTGCAAACCTTTGTACTTTCTCTAACTTCTTGACGTGCTTGACCAGGTGTGGGTTCCAGACTGGTGCTGCATACTCCAGTATGGGCCTAACATACACAGTGTACAGTGTCTTGAATGATTCCTTATTAAGGTATCGGAACGCTATTCTCAGGTTTGCCAGACGCCCGTATGCTGCAGCGGTTATTTGGTTGATGTGTGCCTCCAGTGATGTGCTCGGTGTTATGGTCACCCCAAGGTCTTTCTCCCTGGTGAGTCTGTAGTCTTTGTCCACCTAGCCTATACTCTGTCTGCGGTCTTCTTTGCCCCTCCCCAATCTTCATGACTTTGCATTTGGCTGGATTGAATTCGAGAAGCCAGTTGCTGGACCACATGTCCAGCCTATCCAGGTCTCTTTGCAGTCCTGCCTCATCCTCGTCCGATTTAATTCTTGTCATCAACTTCACGTCATCTGCGAACAGGGACACTTCAGAGTCTATTCCTTCCATCATGTCGTTCACATATATCAAAAATAGCACTGGTCCTAGAACTGACCCCTGTGGGACCCCGCTCGTAACAGGCGCCCACTGTGATACCTCTTCACGTACCATGACTCGTTGCTGCCTCCCTGTCAGGTATTCCCTTATCCATTGCAGTGCCCTCCCTTTTACGTGCGCCTGATCCTCCCGCTTCTACACTAATCTCTTGTGGGGAACTGTGTCAAAGGCCTTCCTGCAGTCTAGGAAAATGCAATCTACCCACCCCTCTCTCTCGTGTCTTCTGTTACCTTGTCATAAAACTCCAGGAGGTTTGTGATACAAGATTTGCCTTCCATGAACCCATGCTGGTTTTCATTTATAATCTTGTTCCTTTCTAGGTGTTCGACCACTCTCCTCCTGATAATCTTCTCCATGACTTTGCACACAATACATGTCAGACACAGGTCTGTAGTTTAGTGCCTCGTTTCTGTTTCCTTTCTTAAATATGGGGACTACATTAGCTGTCTTCCATTTCTCAGGTAGTTTCCCAGTTTCAAGGGATGTGTTGATTGTGGTTAGAGGCACGCACAGCATCTCTGCTCCTTCTCTAAGGACCCATGGGGAGATGTTGTCCGGTCCCATCGCCTTTGAGGTGTCAAGGTCACTTAAGAGCTTCTTCACCTCCTCCTCAGTTGTTCGTATGTCATCCAACACTTGTTGGTATATTCCCTCTTGATGTTCCCTTCTGTGCTGTCTTCCCGCAGCCCTTCCTGTCTCTACTGTAAAGGGCTGTGGGAAGACAGCACAGAAGGGAACATCAAGAGGGAATATACCAACAAGTCTGTGTCTGTGTCTGTGTCTGTGTCTGTGTCTGTGTGTGTCTGTACTCACCTAGTTGTGGTTGCAAGGGTCGAATCATAGCTCCTGTGTATGTGTACACACACTCGCATTCTTTTTTTTTTTTTTTTTTTTACACAGGGTTTGACAAGGTTAAGGATCCCATGCTTTGACAAGCTATTTACAGGTTAAGGATTCCTAACTTTATTGGCAAGCTAAGAGCTGTTACCTACATCAGCTCATTTGAAAGCATTTTTATTGTTATGAGACATACAAGTAGGGAACAGGATGAAGTTGGAGCCATCTGTGGGCCAGCATTTTCATTTGATCAACTGACTGTATCTCGTTGACATCATTATGCTGTACAAATGTGTTCCAGACTCGAGTCATCCTGGGTATATATTATTTCAGATGGAGTGATGTTCTGGAGAAGGGTACAGCCAGAGTGAAGTTGCTGCTTTCTGCCCGTCTTGTGGCATAAAAGCTTGTTTCACGCTGTCCTCGAAGTGGATCCAAGTGTGGTACTTTGACAATATTGGCCTTGTACATAACAGTAAGGCCACCCACATCCCTCCTGTTGAAGGCTCTGCTGAAATGACAGATCTATCCAGGATGGGTCCAGGCGAGAGATAAGACGTCTTGCTCTGTTCTCTACTGTCAAGCAGTCGCAGATGAGAGGGGGGGGGGGGCAGGCAAACCAAGAAAGTGGAGCGTACTCAAGGTGTGAGCGTACTTGTGCCTCGTACAGAATCTTGCAACCCCTACTGTCAAGCAGATGCGAGATATGGCGAAGTGCTGTAAGCTTCCTGGCTGCCTTGTTTGCAAGATTTACAACATGGTTCTTCATGGTTAGTTTGGAGTCAAATTTCACCCCAAGGATATCAACTTCTTCTCCAGGTGCCAACACCCTCCCATTCATCCTTACTACTGCACCAGCATTACCATCATGGTGCCTAGAGACGATCATCATTTGCGTTTTCTTAGGTGCAAATGTTACTTGCCATCTATTTCCCCAAGCTGATATAGCTCTCAGCTGGTGATTGATGTAGCTTAGAGCAGCTGGAATTTCTTCTCTTGGATAAGTGAATGTCAGTGTACAGTCGTCTGCATATGCATGTGATTCTGGGATGAGATGAAGAAGGTCGTTGAAGTAGGCATTCCATAACAATGGGCCCAGCACGCTTCCTTGTGGAACACTTGCCCCAATAGGATGTCTTGCTGATTCCGTTCCATTGAGAACTACACTTAGAGATCTACCATGAAGGTAATAACTGAGGAGACATAGCGTAGAGCCTGCAATTCCCAGTGCTTGAAGTTTTGCTAAGAGGCCCTGGTGCCACACCCGGTCGAAAGCGCCAGCAATGTCCAGTGCTACCACACAGCTGACTTTGGATTCATCCAGTGACTGGTGCCACTTAGTGGAGAGGTTTAACAACAGATCAGCAGCAGAGTAACCTTTCCTGAAGCCATATTGACGATCACAAAGTAGTGAGTGGTAGTCAAAAAACTCTGTCATTTGTCTTGAGATTATTGTCTCAAGGATCTTACCAGTGATTGACAAGAGTGACACTGGTCTGTAGTTGCTGATTTCTGCTCTGCTCTTCTTTTTGTGAACAGGGACTACATTTGCCTCTTTCCATAGAGAGGGCCATTTACACTGTATTAGGCAGTGCTGAAAGATGCGAGTTAGAGGTGCTGCTAGCTGGTCTGCACATCTTCTCAACAATCTTGGGCTCAACTTGTCTGGGCCCACAGCCTTTTCTTGGTCCAGCGATTTAAGAAGGAAATGCACCTCCTCCTGCCTTATTGTCACTGCTGACAGTTTTGACACAGTTCTTGCAGCTAGCCAAGGAGGGACCCTTGCTGGATCAGGAACTTGCATTTTGGTAGCAAAGTGTTCAGCAAAGAGGTCCGCCTTCTCTTGACTACTAGTAGAGGTGGTCCCATCCTGTCGATTTAGAGGTGGAATAAGTTTATAAGGCAGATAACCATGTCGGTCGTGACAGGGACCACCAGTTTTGAGGCCACCCTACCTGATGCAGATTTCTTTTAGTGTCCACTCCCATTTAAGCAGAATGGCCCACTTTTGAACATCACCATATGCTACAGGCTTGCCTGTGGGAAGTCCTGTTATAGGTGGTAGGGATGTCT
>NC_069432.1:17116580-17259080 GCF_026875155.1 Cherax quadricarinatus | reverse complement strand
CAACAGTTGCATTTACAAAAGCTTATAAAAGTTGTTTTCTTAAGATAGTATTAAGGGTAGTATAAAGAGCAGTAGTGTCACTGTACCTACTATTATGGCACCACAGTCTCTTGCTTTATCACCTCTAGCCAAAAGTTTTTTGACTTGCTTTCTCTTGATGCATCATGGTCATAATGTTGCATCCCTGCTGGCTTCAGAACACCAGCTTGCCAGTGCTACAGGTGGTGGTTCTGACAGAAGTAATGAAGAGGCTGAACACAGTATCAGACCTGATTTATGGATGCATTTACATGGAAATTCTAAAGAGCAGCAAGAAAGAGTACAAATGATGAAAAATTTATCTCTGAGCATTGCAGAGAAAACCCTTATAAAAAATGTAGAAGATATGAGTGAGAGAGAAGACTTAAAGGATAAAACAGAAGGAATGAAGGCAAGTGAAGATAGCAAAGCAAAGAAGGTTACAGAGGGCAATATAAATAAAAGTCGTTTAAATTCTGCTGGTAAAATGGACAGCTCCAAGTCACAAACATCAGGTAAGCTAAAGCTCAATAGTACAGTATTGTGAGTAAAAAGATGCATTTTACACAAAATTTTATTGGGACAACATTTCAGTCTGTTGAAAAGGAAAAAAAATCAAAATGGTGTCTTAGTAATTGCACGTCTGCAAAATGTGTGTTTTCTTCGTTATTATTGGCAATACATCATTTAGGACTGTGTATAGTGTGTACAGTATATGTTAAATTGTTCAGACAAGAATGTAACAATTTGCAATTATATTTTTTTTTATATAGTGTCTTCTGATATCTGCTTTGTTTTGCAGGATGGTTTTTTGAAGAGGAAATTGAGGTGATGGCTGTGCCCCTTCTTACTTATCCATCAAAGCAAGCCATTAAACATCCTCACTCTGCAAACCAACTTTCGGTATGCTCATACTTTTTCTTTCAGATATGTATTGTATGGTAAGTGTATACATTTTCTGTAATCAGATAATCTATAATCCATTCATTAAAATTTGAAATTTTCGTTCTGTTTAGGAAACCTTGTTATTGCTGAAAATTAGATGATAAAATTCAGCAGATTCATATAGCAGGATTACAGATGAACAAGGTTTTAGGAAGAGTAGGGGACGTGTTAACCATGTGTTTAGATTGGAACATATAAGTAAACATTTTTTTGATAATAATAATTAATAATAATAATAACAGTGGTGGGCACAGCTAACCAAAAAGCTAGCTTCACTAACTGCTAATCCATTAACTAAAAAATTAGCTACGCTAAACTGCTAAACAGCCGAAAAAATTAGCGCAATCTAACACTAAACACTAAGTTTTTCACATAAATTCAGATTCAGTTTAGTTTCTTGGTCTTTTGCTATTAAGACTTTTAGAACAGACCTTGAGAGCTTCCTAATAAGATATAGAATGCTAAGGTCAAATGTTGATCAAGTGCTGCTAGTGCAAATATAGCAATTGTTTAATTTTGTGATGTAATGCGAGTAACCCACAAAGACACACTTGTCACTGTACTGAAGCCCCGTAGCACCCTAACAGCTCGAGCTCGCTTATTTGACTGTTTCCTTCATTAGTTCCAGTTACTCACTGTATTCGTTCATTTTATTCTGTGTCTGTTCATGTTTGCATTTAGCTTAATTTAGATTTTGAACCCAATAAACCACAAACAAGTAGTCAAAAATTGTGCTTAAAGTTGAAACCTTGAGGCCAGCTTATCACAGCACCAGCGATACAGCCATACAGGTGCACACAAATAGTTAAATGAACAAATGAAATCAAACATCAGTTTAAATCCAACATACACTTTATTTACTGTACAAAATGCATAGCATGGTTATCATACCAAGATCAGATGATGGCTGGGCTGATTACTAATCTGGCTGGATCTTCTCCATTGCTTTGACGTGATGCTGGTTGGTCAGGTACCCATTGTATAATGATGAGTAAACAGGGACAGCAGGTGTCTTATGGAAACATGTCCCTAATGATTTCCAGCCATACCATCGAACTCCGGACCTCAGTTGTGTGAGCTGAGTGGGCTGGCGATCGATCTATGGGACACCTGTAAGGAAGTTTTCATTGGATTTATGGATTTGGGAAAAGGCATACAGTAGGGCGGATAGGGAAGCAGTGTGGCAGATATAAGTGTATGGAATAGGTGGTAGGTTACTTATAGCAGTTAAGAGTTTTTACGAGGATATGTAGTAGAGAAGAAAATTATTTTCCAATAAAAGTAGGCATTAGATGGTGAGAGTTGTCACTTTGCTGACAACACTGCTTTTGGGAGTGATGTTTGCTGAATCAGAATGTTCATTTCCAGACCAATGAAGAAATTAGGATGGCACTGGAGTTTCAAGTGGATGGAAAGAATTTGATCCTTGACCTCCACCCAACCAGGTAACAACCCTTATTCCATGTTGCAGTCTACAATGACCTTTGTTCCACAGGCTAAGAGTTGGTATCTATGATATCCTTGTTTATGATTGGGAACACATTTTGTCATCCTGCTGTGTTACTTTTCTTGGCAATTCCTCACAAGGAAGTGCTTTGTTGCTCTTGTTCATTTTACTCCTTGTCCCAATATTTGTATATGCACCACTATTTCTAGATACATGTTTTGAATGAAATTTAATATTTAGTTAACATTTCTACCTCTCAGGGACCTGCTGGCTGCTTCTTACAGAGATCCAGTCTTGGGATCTGCTGCAGTGAGTATTAATAATATTGTGCTGTATTTGTTTAACAAACTTCAAAAAAAAAAAATTATTTTTTCTTATGAAAAGATAGAGAATCTTTTCCCAATCATATTGACACCAAAAGTATGAAATTTGAGGGAAAACTTAGGGAAAATTATGCTCCGCGAAGTTGCAGTCTCGACAGTTTCCATCGCCGTTTTTTGCCCACTTGAACCCTTTTTTTTGGCCAAATTCCATGTACTATCAACAAAATCAAACTATTTCACTAGAAACTCTATTTTTTTCTATCGAATGATACAAAAACCACCCATTTACCGATTTCAACTACCAAATTCGTGCTCAGAATTTGCAATTTTGCCAATTTTCACACAAATTTAAAAATAGTAGAAAAAACAAAAAAGGGACATTCCGGCATAAAAAACATTTCCCTGTTTTATCACGTCCCCTTTCCCCTTTTACATTCTTTTGCTTTCCCTTTGAATTTTTTTCTCAAAAAAAAATAGATTTACTTTTTTTTTTTTTTTTTTTTTTTTTTCAAAAAGTCTCGTCCCCCCACCGAGGCGGGTTTTACACAAAAAGAAAGAAAATCCCCAAAAGAAAAACTTTCATCATCACAACACTTTCACCACCCCACTATCCTGTTTTTTGCAGCTTAGAACAATACTATAAAAGATACCAACATATCCCCCCAAAATGCTAATACCTAAACCCCCTTTAAAGGCAGGCATTGTACTTCCCATTTCCGGGGACTCAAGCCCCCGACAAAAAAAAACCCTTTCCCTAATCCCTCACTAAATATTACCCTGCTCACACTCCAACAGATCGTCGGGTCCCAAGTATCTTTTTCCCCATTCACTCCTTCAAACACCTCATGCAGCTTGCGGGAAGTCCAACCCCTCGCCCAAAAAACCCCCTTTAAACCCCCTTCTTTTCCAACCCTTTCGAGGTGACCCCTACCCCTCTTTCCTTCCCCTATAATTAATATCTTCCTTTTCATTCAAATTTTGATCCATTCTTCTAAATGACCAAACCACCTCAACAACCCCCTTTGCCCTCTGACTAATGCTTTATTAACCCACACCTTCTCCTAATTTTCCACACTCCGAATTTTCTGCATAAAATTTACCCCACCATTCCCCTTAAACAGGAATCTCACCCTCCAACCGTCTCCTCTCTCTGCATTTACCCCCCCAGTTCACACCCATATAAGAGTTTGGTACTACTATACTTTCTACATTCCCTTTTTGCCTCCAAAAATAACTTTTTTTGACTCCAAAATACCTCAACCACCACCACCTTTTTTTCCCTCATCAATTCTATGATTAACCTACCCTTTTCATAAACCCCTCCGCTGACACTTCAACCCCCAAGTATCTAAAACTTCACCTTCCATACTCCCCTCCCCAATTTGATTCCAATTTTTTTTTATCTAAATCTTTGATACCCTCATACCTTACTTTTTCTATGTTCACTTCAACTTTTCCTTTTTACCCCCAAATTCTCAAACTCATCCACTAACCTTTGCAATTTTTCTTTAGAACTCCCATAAGCACAGTATCATCACAAAAAGTAACTGTCAACCCCATTTTGAATTTGTTCCCATAATTTAATCCCACCCCTCTCCCGAACCCCCTAGCATTTATTTTTTTAAAAACCCCCATCTATAAAATTTTTAAAACAACCAGGGTGACATTACATATCCCTGCCCTAAGCCCTACTTTACCGGAAGTATTCTCCCTTTCTTCTCATACCCTAACCTAGCCCCTATCCCCCATAAAAGCTTTACACATTTAGTAACTTACCACCTATTCCATATACTTTCAACATCTGCCACATTTCTCCTCATCCCCTCTATCTATGCCTTTTCTAAATCCATAAAGCAAAAAAACTTCCCACCTTTTCTAAATATGTTCACATATATGCTTCAAAGTAAACACTTGATCTACACACCCCCACCCACTCTGAAACCTCCTTGCTCATCCGCAATTACTTCTGTCTTACCCAAATTCTTTTAAAATTTTAACCCTTTTCCCTACCCTTTTTTCCCGGTAACTCAGTAAACTTTTTCCTCTTAATTTTTTGCTTTTTGTCCCTTTCCCCTTTTTATAAAGGGACTAACATGCCCCGCCCAAACCCCAGGTACCTTCCCCCCCTTTTTTACATTTATTAAACAAAAGTACCAACCCCTTCCAACAAATCCCCCCCTGCTTTTAACATTTCTGTCATATCCATTATTCCACTGCTTTTACCCCCTTTAATTTAATAATGCCCCACTACCTCCACCACACTTACATTTGCTTTCCCCCTTCCCCTCCAAAAGATGGATAAAATCCGGCCATGCATGAAAAATTCCCCTCCTTTTTCCTCAAAATTTTGATTCAGGAAGGGTAAGGAAAGTACTGGTTTGGGAATAAGTTGTGGGTGAGTGGAACAAACTCCCGAGTACATTATAGAGGGCCCGAACTTGTGTAAACTTTTAAAAAAAGGTTGGGTAAATACATGAGTGGTGTGGGGGGGTGTGAGTTGGACCTGGATAGCTTGTGAACCAGGGCGGTTGCTGTGTTTCCCCCCAAAATCTGTACCTGACCTGATAGTGGGTGCCTTGGCTTAAGCCGGTAGGAACTTGGACCCTCCCGCATGGGCCAGTAGGGCCCTTTTGCAGTGTTCCTTCGTTCTTATGTTCTTTTTAAAGGCCTCTTTCCGCCATCCCTTAATTCCCCTTTCCCCCCCCTTCCCCCTTTGTTTTACCCGACAAATCCAAACCCCCGGGTTTTTAAAATTTTTTCCATCCAAAATTTTTTACATTAAAATTTTTGACATTTTTTCCCCTCCCCCTTTTTATCTGCTCTCCTTTTGCCTCTTCAACATCTCTATTTTTTTTACTCCTCCAATATCTGCTCTTTTTATAAAACCCTTCTTATAACCTTTTGTAAAAACCCTCTCTACCCCTTTTTCTTTTTTACAAAATTTTTTTTTATCATTAAATCACTCCTCTTCTCCTGCCCCCACCCTCCATTCCACCTTTTTTCCCACATTTTTAAAAACTGCTTTTTTAAAAACTATTCCAACCCCTCTTCAACCCCCATACTCTCTTTGCCCCACCCCAGCCCCTTTTTGCCAATATCGTTAAAATCCCCCCAACCCCCCCCCTTATTTTATACACTTTTCCACCCCCCCCCCCCCTTACTTGTTGTGCCCCTTCCCCCTTTTCCCCCCCCAAACCCCTAATCTAACTGTAGTACAACAAATAATTGATATATCATTCCCCTCTTAAAAAATGTACATCCCGGAGCCTACCCCATCAAACCTTTTTTCCCCCAATACATAATCTAACAAATACTTTCATTACGTCTACATCATACCTTGTTATTTATTTATCCTCTTTTTTATAAAAAATGTTTTACATTCCCAAATTTTTTTTACCATAGCTCAATTAAAGGCTCCCATTTACATTACCCCCGGGCACCCCCAAATTTTTCCTACTATCCCCCCATAACATTTTTACCCACTTAGCATTAAATCCCCAACCACCTTACTCTCACACTTGATTCAAAACCCCCCCTGCATTCATTAAAATTTCCCAAACTCTCTCTCTCCTTACATTCTCTCTTCTCCGGGGCATACATGCTTCTATAACCCCCCCTTTTTACATCCAACTTTATTTTACTCCACATAATCCTTGAATTTTTACATTTTTAGTCCCCCCCTTTTTCCCGCCATAGCACCCTTTAACATTATGGGACTCCTCTTTGCTCTAACTTATTGAAACCCCTGACCTAATCCCTTTTTTTCCCCTCCTTGAAACTCCCCACCCCTTCACTTTTTTCATTTGCCAACACCGTTTCCCTTTTCCCTTTCAAACATCCACAATATTTTTTTATTTGACACACACGCACATTCAAAAATTTCCCCTTTATTTTTTAATTGGCCCCACCCCTAAAAACTCCCGTTTCAAATCCCCCTTTTAAAACATTAAAACCCCTCCCCCCCCCCATCCCCCCTGCCCTACCCTTTTTCCAAAAAACCCAAAATTTTCCTTTTTTCTGTTTTCATTTTAATTTCCTTTAAAAATGTCCCACCCCTTTTCCTAAACCCCCTTTCTCCTTTTTTTCCCCTTATTTAATTCTTCTTATCCCCCCTACATTTTTAAACCCTCAACAATTACCCCCAAAATTTTTTTCATTTTTTTTTCCCCCTTTTTTTATCAAGGAATTTTAACTCGTTTATATTTTCCCCTTTAAATTTATTAAACAATCCAAAACTAAAAAAACTTTCCCCCCGCAAATTTCATTTTTATCCCTCCCCCCCCCTTTACCCCTTTTTTTTAACCCCCAAACAACTTCCCCACATCAAACTCTTTTCCTCCCCCTTTAAAAATTTTTTCCCCCCCTTTCCCTTCCAAAAAAAGCCCCCCTTTTTCCCAAAATTTTAAAATTCCCAAAAATTTCCTTATTTCCCCAAATATCTAATTTTTTTTAAAACCCCCCTTCCTATTTTTAACTAAAAAATTTTTGTTCTCTTTTTTAAAACTTTTAACCCTAAAACTTTTTTTTTTCCAAAAAAATTTGTTGTCACTTTAAACCCACCCTCATTTGTCTCTTTTTTTCATTTCTTTCCCACCTTTAATCTTACAGGAAAAGGGGGTTTCAGCCCTTGTTCCCCGGCATTTTAGTTGACTTTTAAAAACGCATGGGTTACGGGGAAAAAATTCTTATTTTCTTCCCCTGGATAAAAAAGGAAAAAAATAAGACCAAGAATATTAAGATAAAATCAAAAAAAACTCAAATGATGGTATAAATAAAATTGTACATGTATTGTAGTGGGGCCAAGTGTAAGTAGAAGTACAAGCATGCCTTTAAACTTGCTATTTTTGAGACAAAAAAGACACCAGACTAATTAAATTAATTAACATGCAGACTAATTTTAAAGCCTTTTGTAGAAGTAGTATAAAAAATACACGCACTTGGAAAGTAAAGACCGCCAGTTGGTGATTGGACCTTGGGATATTTGTTTTCTTTTTTATTTTGGTAAAAATCGAACATTTCTGCTACTTGAGTCAATTTTTAAAATAATTTTCATTGCAAAACCCGTCAAAATCATCTAAAAATTTTGTAAAATGTCTTCCATTCTAAAAATGAGACCCAGGAAAAAAAGAATCAACAATAAAAATTTGAAAAAACAGTGCAAAGTGCTGTTTTTAATCCAAAAAACCCGTCAGTTTTTTTTTCCCCATTAGACTTTTGCTGCAGAATTTTTTTTTATAATGCGCACACGACCACATAGACCCACTTTCAAGTAGGCCTACCAGCTTTCTCTCACTAGATTTGAGGGCGCTAGAATTTAGGCATACTAGTACGTCAAAAACCCTGGTGCGTAAGCCGTACTAGTACGGCTGAAGCCCTGAAAGGGTTAAAAGCAAATATACATGTACCAAAATACAAAATCCTAGCAAATTCAAAAAATTTGAAAATAGAGAAAGGATACTAAGACAGCGCTGTTAAGAAAAACAAGGAAAGTCCCAGTGATGTGAAGACCATGAAGTAATCCTCACACTGAACTTGTTTACTAAATCTAACACTAACTGGAAAAATTCTGTAGCTAATGAAAAAGTTTGCTTGTCTAAAGATTGCCTTTAGGAACTTAAACTAGGTGTCATTCAAAATGTTATAAATTGTATATGTTCAGATTTTTAGCCTGGAGGGTTAGCCACCCAGGATAGCCCAATAGTCTGTGTCATTGGGAACTGTCATGCTTATTTCCAGTGGGGTCCTTAAATCTTCTCCCCAGGATGTGACCCACAACAATCAACTAACACCCAGATACCTATTTACTACTAGGTGAACAGAGGCAGGAGGTGTAAGAAAACATGCTCAGTGTTTCATGTATGTTGTGATTGATCCCCAGTTCCTCATTGTAAAATAGTACATACATAAATAAAAAATGAAAATTTTTCTCTCCATATTTGTATAATAACTAGGTAGTAGGTTGGTAGACGGCAACCGCCCAGGGAGGTACTACCGTCCTGCCAAGTGAGTGTAAAACGAAAGACTGTAATTGTTTTACATGATGGTAGGATTGCTGGTGTCCATTTTTCTGTCTCATGAACATACAAGGTTTCAGGTACATCTTGTTACTTCTACTTACACTTAGGTCACACTACATATACATGTACAAACATACATATACATACATACCCCTCTGGGTTTTCTTCTATTTTCTTTCTAGTTCTTGTTCCTGTTTATTTCCTCTTATCTCCATGGGGAAGTGGAACAGAATTCTTCCTCCGTAAGCCATGCGTGTCGTAAGAGGCGACTAAAATGCCGGGAGCAAGGGGTTAGTAACCCCTTCTCCTGTATATGTTATTACATGTAAAAGGAGAAACTTCCATTTTTCCTTTTGGGCCACCCCGCCTTGATGGGATACAGCCGGTGTGTTGAAAGAAAGAAAGATTTGTATAATAACTAAGGGGCAGGATCCATATGAAAAGAATAAATCAGTAGGATTTGATGACATGATAAGCATAGACAAAGCAGCGATATAATCACATATATACACACACAGCCTTTACGTAAGAGACTGAAACTTATGATGACGTCTTGGTCCTACTTGGAATATTAAGTAATCAGAGTGTGGCTAGTTAATGGTCAAAGTCAGACTGAAATCTCATCATAAGTTTGGGTATCCTATGTATGGGACATTTGTTTCAATCACAGTACAGCTTCTCCCCACCTAGCAACGTATTCGTTTACCGACGCTTCGGACTTATGATGGGCTCTCAGACCAGTATGCATACCTAAATAATGTATATTAGAGCTAATTTCCTCTATTCTGTTTATTACAATATACAGAACACTACTGTATAAACATTTAAAAATATACCAGAAATATTATAAATGGTGCAGAGGTGGCACTAAAACAATATTCAATTCAATTCACTTCAGTTCAAGTTTATTCTCTATAATGGTTACAATGTGGCGTTTACAGCTTTTGGGTATTTTGTGGTTTACATGTTATAAAATACTAATTACAGAGGGAGCCACTAGGACACCTAGCATGGCTAGGCATTTCGAGCAGACTTAGATTAATTCTTAACATTAAACCCTTACAGATTATGGTATTAAGGCTAAGTGACTACATCATAATTTGTGAGTTTAGCAATGTGAATGCTTTTGTTTTGGCACAATACAAGGTGTCTATATCTGAGTATCATAGGCAAACTTATAGCTGGTTGACACAAACTCACTACCATTATAGTATACTCCTCACTTAGCGATGAATTCGTTTACCGACGTGGTCTTAGGAACAGAACTCCATTGTTAAGTGAGGAGAGGCTATATTATGCCTTTTTATTTAATTAAATATAGTTAAGAATGTTGCTTAAATATATGTACTGTTGAGTTCACCAAGAGAACTTTTACAAGCAAGTTAATATTTCTTTTGAGCGTCATGTACAGTAGGACCCCACTTATTCGGCAGGTTAGGTTCCAGGCTACTGCTGCAAAGCAGAACTCCATTTTTTTTCCATTTATAAATGCATATAAATGCCAGATAAGTTTACACTAACATATATTAAGTTAGCAGTATAACAAGGCATTAAAAAGTAAAATACACACACAGTACACTCATTATTTACCTCAGAATATTTGTAGTCTTAATGTAGGGCAAAAGGTGAGTAGTATTTACTCTAAGAAGTCAGGTGTGGTAGCCCTCCTGGCCACCCCACCCACACATACTATACTACGATGCTTAAAGCTCCCTAGAGCAATAAAATGCACATACAATAGACACATTACTTACCTTAAAATATTTGTAGTCTAATGGTCTTAATGTAGGGTGAGAGGTGAAAAGTATTATTTGTAGAAAGTCGTGTGGGAGGTACAGCATCCTGCCTGGCCACTCCCACCTACTATGACATTAAGCTCCCTAGAGTGATAAAATGCATATATAGTACACTCATTAATTACCTTAACCCTTTGACTATCGCGGCCGTATATATACGTCTTACGAGGTACCGTGTTTGACGTATATATACTCATAAATTCTAGCGGCTTCAAATCAAGCAGGAGAAAGCTGGTAGGTCCACATGTGAGAGAATGGGTCTGTGTGGTCAGTGTGCACCATATAAAAAAAATCCATGGAGCACGCAGTGCATAATGAGAAAAAAAAACTCCGACAGTTTTTTTTAATTAAAATGCCGACTTTGTGGTCTATTTTCGTATAGTATTTATGGTTGTATTCTCGTTTTCTTGGTCTCATTTGATAGAATGGAAAACATATTATAGAAATAGAAGTGATTTTGATTGATTTTACTATAAAAAGAATCTAGAAATGGAGCTCAAAGTAGGGGAAATGTTTGATTTTTGCCAATGTTCATAAGTAAACAAAATGATGCCATTGTCCAATAATGTCCAACTAGCCATTCTAATATGCAGTCATGAATGGGTTGATGTTATTTATACAGTTATTACAGTATTGCAGTAGTCTGCATAATGGTAAGTCTTCTATTTTTTGTTTGAATAAAAATTCAAAATAGAAAGCAAGAGTAATATCAGAGTGGCCTGGAGACATGACTGATGAACAAAGAAAATGTTATATTAGAGCCAGGAATGTCTGCATTGTTCATTCTGGACCTTATTTTGAAATTGTCATATTTTTTAGTTTTCGTGAAATTGGCCAAATTGCAAATTTCTGACCACATTACAGTGGACCCCCGGTATTCGATATTAATCCGTTCCTGAGAGCTCATCGAATACCGATAATATCGAAAACCGAATCAATTTTCCTCATAAGAAATAATGGAAATCAAATTAATCCGTGCAAGACACCCAAAAGTATGAAAAAAAAAAATTTACGACATGAAATATTAAGTTTAATGCAATAGAATAATTACAATAACAATAAAATAATTGACACTTACCTTCAATGAAGATCTCGTGATGATTGATAGGATGGGAGGAGGGGAGAGGTGCTAGTGTTTAGAAGGGGAATCCCCTTCCATTAGGACTTGAGGTAGCAAGTCCTTTTCCGGGGTTACTTCCCTTCTTCTTTTAATGCCACTAGGACCAGCTTGAGAGTCACTGGACCTCTGTCGCACAACAAATCTGTCCATAGAGCTCTACCTCCCGTTCCTTTACGATTTGTCTAAAATGGGCCACAACATTGTCATTGTAATAGTCACCAACACGGCTTGCAATAGCTCTCTGAGGGTGATTTTCATCCATAAAGGTTTGCACTTCAACCCACTGTGCACACATTTCCTTAATTTTTGAAGTAAGCACAATGGATTCCACAACTGGCATAGGCTTCTCAGGGTTAGTCCCAAACCCTTCAAAATCTTTCTTAATTTCCATACTAATTCTCACCCTTTTTACCACAGGGTTGGCACTAGAAGCTTTCTTGGGGCCCATGGTGACTTATTTTGCAGAAACAAGCACTAAACTCACTGATAATATGGAATGTACCGAATGTATCCTTAGATGCGCACACACTGCCTGGCTTGTAAACACTGGCACACATGGGGCAGTTCAGGTCACACATGGACAGGTCTCGTACGAATCATATCGAATACCGGGTTTTCAATCGAATACCGAGGAAAATTTTTTGCGATATAATGCATCGAATACTGGATTTATCGAATACCGATGCCATCGAATACCGGGGTCCACTGTATTAGGTAGTTGAAATCGGTAAATGGGCAGTTTCTTGTACGCATTCGATAGAAAAAATGGAGTTCTGAAGAAATAGCTATGAGTTTGGGCGACTGGAACAACGGAATTAGCCGAAAATAGGGCTCCAAGTGGGTGAAATCGCCGATTTGTAAACAGCGCCGAGGTCGCTAACTTCGCGAGAGCATAATTCCGTCAGTTTTCCATCAAATTTCGTTTTTTTTGGTGTCGTTACAATTGGGAAAAGATTCTCTATCATTTCATAAGAAAAAATAATTTTTTTTTTTTGTTTTTAAATTTTGCGACACCAGGAGACACCTTAGGATTGGGGGTTGCGACAGTCAAGGGGTTAAAATATTTGTAGTCTTAATGTAGGGTGAGAGGTGAGGTTTATTATATGAAGTCAGGTTGGGAAGTATGGGTTAGCCAGGAAGGGCAGCCCTCCCCACCCCACCCACACATAATGTAAACAAACCAGATGAACGTGTCTGGTTTTCATCACAAGTCCTACAAGTTGCCTGGCTACCACAAGTCCTACAAGTTGCCTGGCTACCACATCTCATATTTGTTAATTTATTCTACTGTGGGGTGTATTTAGATGGATTAAGCAAAATGTCTATGTTAACGTTTTATACAATATTTAGTGCTCCTTAGAGAGATTATTATTGTTATTATTATCATCATCATTAATATGGCATCTTCAAGACTAATAAGATACTCTTAGTGATTTTAATGTGTACCTGCATGCCAGCACAGTGTGTAAGTTTACTTAGGTACAGGTACACATGTGTGTGTAATTATTAGTTATAATAATGCAGGTATGTAGTCCGCCTGGGCTACATAGCTACATGATATTTAATGCAGCCCAGAGCCATATTATTACCATCAACATACCATGTTCACTGAGTTTAATCGTTTCTAACTACCTTTAGATGTCATCAGAAACAAAGGGAGAATTAATGAATAATTCGTGCTGAGAATTGTAAACAAAAGCGTCGTGTATTAAGGGGAGTGACGTAATGTTTTCCCTCCACCCGGCTACCACATCTCCATGGTATATAAACAAAATGTTTATATGTTATGTAACATGTTTCTTATATAATTTTGAAGAAAATATACGTAGATGGATTAATGAAAATGTCTATATTAAAGTAAAATACGACATTTAATGTGCCCAAGAGTGATTATTATTACATAATAGAGATATGTGCTCATGGAGAATGTGAACAAACCGGGTGGCCCGCGCCCTGTTTGAAAAACCACTTGCTGTATAGAAAGTTTTGGTCATAATTTGAGATCGCCACATTAGCGGAATGCCGTAAGGCGAAACGCCGAAAAGCGGGGCCCTACTGTATATATAGTATACCTTCGATATACGTAACTCTGATGGGTATATCATTCATTAATCATTCAGCAGCTAGAGCAATGTCACTAGCTACTTGAAATATTAAGTTGTTCAGATTAATGCCATTAACTATCAGGGAAAACCTGACTTATTTTTTGTCTGCCTGCAGGACAGTGGAGCTTCACTTGAATGCGAGTTCCAGGGAGAAGTTCGAGGAATTGCTGAGTCCTGGGCTGCTCTGTCAGTGTGCGATGGTATTAGGCAAGTGTCCTGCTCTGTATGTCTGCTTGTCATTTTACATATCCCTTAAGCTTTGTATTTTGTCTTACTTTAGTAGTGTGACTTTTAGAATTTTTTGCCATCCTCACTTTTCGTTCTTAAATGTTTATTTACTTTTCATTTTTTTTAAGAACATGTCTTTCCCTTTAAAGTTATCCCTCATGAGAACTTATGAATCAGTGCAACTCATGCAGAGGACTTTAGGATGAATGTAACTGTGTCATACTGAAGTAACTAACTCTTCCAGTTAGCCCCTCTAAGACTAGTATCTTAAGTAATCCTAGGTAGTAGGTTGGTAGACAGCAACTGTAAAGGGAGGTACAACTGTTCTGCCAAGTGAGTGTAAAATGGAAGCCTGCACATGTAATTGTTTTACATGATGGTAGGATTACTGGTGTCTTTTTTATGTCTCATAAGCGTGCAAGATTTTGGGTACGTCTTGCTACTTCTGGGTTTTCTTCTATTTTCTTGCTTGTTTTTGTTTATTTCCTCTTATTTCCACAGGAAAGTGGAACAGAATTCTTCCTCCGTAAACCATGCATGTCATAAAAGGCGGCTAAAATGCGTGGAACGAGGGGCTAGTAACCCCTCCTGTATACATTGTTAAATTTAAAAAGAGAAACTTTTGTTTTTCTTTTTGGGCCACCCTGACTTGGTGGGATACGGCTGGTTTGTTGAAAGATCTTAAGTAATGTGTTATTTCTTTCTGATCTTTTATTATGTGGATCTGAAAATATATACAATAAAACTTCTCACTAAAGGACTAATTAACCCTTTCAGGGTCCGTGCCGTTGATCTACGGCACGGCAGCTTATCAGAGTGAGCTCAGCTCACTCTGATAAGCTGCGAGCGGTAAATTTGGGCCTAGGTATGAGAGAATACATCTATGTGGTATGTGTGCACCACATAAAACAAATCCTGCAGCACACAGTGCATAATGAGAAAAAAAACAGACCGTAATTTTCGATTAAAACAGCGACTTTGCAGTTTTTTCGTATGTTTTTTATAGTTGTATTTCCAATTTCTTGGTCTCATTTGATAGAATGAAAGATATATTACAGAAATAGAGAAGATTTTGATTGTTTTTAGTAATGGAAATTGCTTGAAACTGAGCTCAAAGAAGCAGAAATGTTAAATTTTTGCCGATGTTCAAGAGTAAACAAATGACTTCACACGTCTAA
This sequence comes from Cherax quadricarinatus, assembly GCF_026875155.1. Taxonomy (NCBI): domain Eukaryota; kingdom Metazoa; phylum Arthropoda; class Malacostraca; order Decapoda; family Parastacidae; genus Cherax; species Cherax quadricarinatus. The sequence goes on along the minus strand of NC_069432.1, from coordinate 17,243,903 downwards.
TACACGCCAGCTGGTGGATCTAATATACATTCACAAATGTGGTGATATTATTTACACAATTATTACAATATTGCATAACAGTAAATCTTCTATTTTTTGGTTTGAATAAAAATTCATCATATGAATAAAAAATCAAAATGGAATTCATTTGTAAAGCCTGAAAATGTAACTAATGAACAGAGTAATTGTTAATTTAGTACCAGCAATACCTGCATTGTTTATTCTGGACCTTATTTTGAAATTAGAATATTTTGAACTTTGCATTAAATTGGACAAATTACTAATTTCCGATCACTTTATTTTGTAGTTGAAACAGTTGAGTTGGCAATTTCTTGTGCTCAATCAATAGAATAGAAGTAATACTAGTGAAATAGCTAAGAATTTGGTCAACTGGAATAATGTAATTGGCCTAAAATGTGAGTCATAGTCGGCAAAATCCCCGATACGTAAATATCGCTGACATCAAAATTCGCAAGAGCATAATTTCATCAATTTTCCATCAATTTTCATACTTTTTGTTTTATTACCTTCAGAAAAAAATTCTCTAGCATTTCATAAGAAAAAATAACAAAATTATTTTTTGAAAATTCTTGGACCCTGGTGCTCACTTTGAAATTTGGCCTTTGGACCCTGAAAGGGTTAAGGGAAAGGGATGTATGATAATGCTGAATGTCTGCAACTTCCAAATTAAGAATAAAATATTCCACGATTGTCTGATTGTCTTCTGCAGTAGTGGACTTGGTCCACTAATACAGTAGACAACTGAAAACAAACAATGTAGGTATTGTAACCTGTAGTACTACAGTACAATACTGAACTGTATACCAATTTTATAATACTCTACATAATTTACAATAATTTTACTTCCTTTTTTGTGGTGGAGAGATGAGGTGTAACTCTGAATAACTTTTATTCTTAGTAAGAGGAGCTGTAAAGCTGCTTCATTCTTCTTTCAACAAAAGGCTGTTTCCCCACTGAGGCAGAGTGGCCCAAAAAGAAAAACAAATGTTTCTCTTTTTCTTTCTTTCTTTCAACACACCAGCTGTATCCCACCGAGGCGGGGTGGCCCAAAAGGAAAAACAAAAGTTTCTCCTTTTACATTTAGTAATACAGTGGACCCTCGACTAATGCTATTAATCCGTTCCTGAGAGCTCATCGTTAGTCAAAATAATCGTTAGTCAAGTTAATTTTCCCCATAAGAAATAATGGAAATCAAATTAATCCATGCAAGACACCCAAAAGTATTGAAAAAAAAAAAATTTTAACACATGAAATATTAATTTTAATACACACAAACTGAAGAAGACATGCACAGTTACATGACACTTACCTTTATTGAAGATCTGGTGATGATTGATGGGATGGGAAGAGGGGAGTGTGTTGATAGTCTTAGTGTTTAGAAGGGGAATCCCCTTCCATTAGGACTTGAGGTGGCAAGTTCTTTTTCGGGGTTACTTCCCTTCTTCTTTTAATGCCACTAGGACCAGCTTGAGTCACTGGACCTCTGTCGCACAACACATCTGCCCATAGAGGCCTGTACCTCCCGTTCCTTTATGACATTCCTAAAGTGTTTCACAACATTGTCAGTGTCACCATTAAACACTTGTTCAGGTTTCAGTCCTTCACTGTCTATGTACTTCTTGAATTCCTGCACATATTTTTCAGTTGCTTTTTGGTCCAAACTGGCAGCCTCACCATGCCTTATCACACTATGTATGCCACTACGATTCTTAAATCTCTCAAACCAACCTTTGCTGGCCTTAAATTCACTCACATCACCACTAGTTGCTGGCATTTTTCTAATTAAATCGTCATGCAACTTCCTAGCCTTTTCACATATGATCGCTTGAGAGATGCTATCTCCTGCTATCTGTTTTTCGTTTATCCATACCAATAACAGTCTCTCAACATCTTCTATCACTTGCGATCTCAGTTTCGAAAACATAGTTGCACCTTTGGCAAGAACAGCTTCCTTGATTGCCGTTTTCTTGGCCACAATAGTAGCGATGGTTGATTGGGGTTTTGTGTACAGCCTGGCCAGCTCGGAGACATGCACTCCACTTTCATACTTAGCAATGATCTCTTTCTTCATATCCATAGTAATTCTCACCCTTTTTGCTGTAGGGTTGGCACTAGAAGCTTTCTTGGGGCCCATGGTGACTTATTTTGCAGGTGCAATCACTAAAAAGGCTGTGATAATATGAAATGTTCTGATTGTATGCTTGGAAGCGACCGCGGTGGCTGGCTGGCTTGTAAACACTGGCCAGAAGTGGACGCGTCTGAGACGGAACGAATAGTGTTGGTCGAGTTTTTTAGCGCTAATCGAGGCAAAATTTTTGCGATAAAATGTATCGCTAGTCAGATTTATCGTTAATTGATGCCATCGCTGGTCGAGGGTCCACTGTATATACAGGAGAAGGGGTTACTAGCCCCTTGCTCCCGGCATTTTAGTCGCCTCTTACAACACGCATGGCTTACGGAGGAAGAATTCTGTTCCACTTCCCCATGGAGATAAGAGGAAATAAAAAAGAAGAAGAACCAATAAGAAAAAAGAAAACTCAGAGGGGTGTGTGTACATATATGCTTACACAAATAACCCACACATAGAAGAGAGGAGCTTATGATGATGTTTCAGGCCAACTTGGACCATTTACAAAGTCACACTAACAAAAATATGAGCAGAAAGGGTATATATAGGCAGGAGGTGGTGGTAGTAGTAGTAGTAGTAGTAGTACTAGTAGTAGTAGTAGTGGAGGTGGAAGGAAGTAGTAGTGGGGAGATAGTAAGAGGAGAAGGACCCAGTCAAATACTAAGAAACAGGAGCACTGCAAGGAAGCTAGGTGCCCACAGAGGGTAAGAGCAAGAACACCGAAGGGGGGGGGGGGGGAATAAATAAAGAAGGAACAAATACACAGGGCAGAAGGAAGACAACCCAAAGGAGAAAAAGGAAAGAGGAAAGGGGAAGAGGGAGAAGAAGACAAAGGAGGAATCAGGTTAGGTCATGGGTGTTCTGAAGTTTGGAGCATTTTACAGTGTAGTGGGAAAGGAAGGCCTCTACAGAGACGAAGCCAGGACTAAAATTCATACAAGGAAATTTGTGTATTAGGATTCAACCAGATGGCGACTGTTAAAGTGGGAAGTAGGGAAGACAATTTTAGCAGAAGACCAGCAATAGGATGGGCACCTAGCTCCCTTGCAGTGCTCTTCTTTCTTAGTATTTGACTGGCTCCTCCTCCTCTTACTACCTCCCCACTACTACTTCCTTCCACCTCCACTACTACTACTACCTCCTGCCTGTATATACCCTCATTGTAAGCTCCTTTCTTCTACGTGCGGGTTATTTGTGTATTGTTCCAGTCATGGTATTGTGCCTTTTTTTTGTTATATATATGCTTGTACATGCATGTGTAGTGTGACCTAAGTGTAAGTAGAAGTAGCAAGACGTATCTGAAATCTTGCATGTTTATGAGACAGAAAAACGACACCAGCATTCCTACCATCATGTAAAACAATTACAGGCTTTTGTTTTACACTCACTTGGCAAGATGGTAGTACCTCCCTGGGCGGTTGCTGTCCACCAACCTACTACCTAGGACACTGTTTCTTAACATCATATTCCTCACATACCTGTGCCACTAAGGTACCAGATTTAAACTTCTTTTTTAATTCAATCACATGTTTTCTCTTGGCACCATCACTTCCTTTAGAAGCCATTATTAATTGCACTTCACTTAATTTGTTATTAAAGTCACATAAAATTCTCTAAATCCTGGGAAAATTAGTCTTAATGGTGAGTGTATGCATGAGTCAGCACAAATAATAAACTAGTGCAGGTGGCCTATGGCTCAGTGAACAGTGAAAATGGACAGTTCCTAGATGTGGCCCTTTGACAAATACCAAGCAAATGTTGCATGTGAACGCTTTGGCTAGTACGGGACAAACATTGGAGTTAGCAGACTTGGCTCGATAGTTCAGAAGACAACTAAACACTATTGCCATGAAGAGAATTCAGAATTACAGACTTTTCTTCATTTTATCCGATAGAGTATTTATCCTGCCAATTTTTTGTCCGAAATTGCCAAAATCCGTTACTGAGAAGTTTTACTACAGTGTATTGTTATTGATTTTAGTGTAATGAATACACAACCTGACAACAGGTTTCTAAAACCCAGGGTTCTAAAAATTCTGTGACACTAAAATTGACCCTAAATTTCCCCATCTGATAAGTTTAATGATAGGGAACATAGATTGGTACACAGTAGCCATCCAGGGAGTTCCTACCATCCTGTTATACAAGTGTGCAACAGAAGCCTGTTAAATGTTTTTAACTTTTACTTAACCCTTTGAGGGTCGACAGGCCCTCTCCGAGACTCGTTCTCAGGGTCGGCCAAATTTAAAAAAAAATAATAATTTTCTCTTATGAAAAGATAGAGAATCTTTTCCCAATCATAATGACACCAGAAGTTTGAAATTTGATGGAAAACTTACAGAATTATGCTCTCGCGAAGTTAGCGGTCTCGGCGATGTTTACGCATCGGCGATCTTGCCCACTTTGAGCCCCATTTTCGGCCAATTCCACTGTACTAGTCGACAAAAAACATGAATATTTCACTAGAACTCCATTTTTTCTATTGAATGAGTGCAAGAAACCACCCATTTATCAATTTCAACTATCCAGTACAGTGGTCAGAATTTAGCAATTTTGCCAATTTCACACATTTCAAAAAATGCCAATTTCCGAATAGGGTCCAGAATAAACAAGAAAGACATTCCTGGCACTAAAATGACATTTCCTCTGTTCATTAGTCACGTCTCAAGGCCCCTCTTACATTCTTTTGCTTTCCACTTTGAATTTTTATTCTCACAAAAAATAGAAGATTTACTGTTATGCAGACTACTGCATTAGTGTAAAAAGTGGTATAAATAATATTGGCGCACTTGCGAAAGAATATTAGACTCGCCAGTTGACGTGTATTGGATGCTTGGAATGATTTGTTTACTTTTGAACTTTGGTAAAAATTGAACATTTCTGTTACTTTGAGCTCAATTTCAAGGTACTTTTCATTGCAAAAATCATCTCAATTTCTGTAATATGTCTTCCATTCTATAAAATGAGACCAAGAAAACTAGAATACAACAATAAATACTATACAAAAATACAGTGCAAAGTCGCTGTTTTATTCCAAAAAAACGGTCATTTTTTTTTTCTCATTATGCACTGTGTGCTGCAGGATTTTTTTATACTGTGCACACTGACCACATAGACCCATTCTTTCATATGTAGGCCTACCAGCTTTCTCCCACTAGATTTGAGGGCGCTAGAATTTAGGCGTACTAGTACGTCAAAAACCCTGGGTCATAAGCCGTACTAGTATGGCCAAAACCCTCAAATGGTTAATCTCAGTATACTGTAATAATAATAATTTGAACTGGCAGAGTTGATGGTCTTTTGTCTTAAGAGAACTTAATTATGCAGACTAATAGCATTTACTTTTCTGTGTTTGTTCTTATTCCTTTATTACCACCATCATCACCACTGCTGCCACCGCCCCCGGCTGCTGCTAATACTACTACTTACTATGAGTAATAATTTTATGCGCTAGGTGGCTCATTGACCACAGACAGCCCTTGCAAAGTACAGTAAACACGTGATTTAATGAACTAATATTCAAGGAGTGGGTGGTCAGTAATGGCAAATTTGATGTACTGAGCTGAGAATGTGTTGCCATGATTTTAACGATAACGGACAATTCTGTAAACAGCAGACTTTGTCCGTCATGTCTGAATCAGTTGACCCAGTGAATTTTGTCCCATGTATTTGATGCTTATTAAATTAAGATCCATTAAATCAAGAAATTATTGTAGCAAGTTGAGTCTGATACATGCATAGTGCTTGTCTACTGGGTTTTTAAATGACTATCAGTGTTGTACTTGCAGCTTCCAGTGACCTGTAACTGAAGAAACTCTTTAACCCATTTTAGTGTTGCATGTTCTGCCTTTAGTTTTCCTTCCATTGTTTCAGATTATTGGTGTGTTTTGCAGTTCAAATTGTCCTCAATGTCTTGAGTGTATGAAATAGATGGAGGGAGGGAGAGAGGAAAAGCAGGGGGATGAGGGATGAGGAAGGGGAAAGGGAAGTAGGTTGAAGGAAAGGGATAAAGGTAAAGGAGAGAGAGAGAGAGAAAAAGGAAGGAAGGCCAGGTTGAAAGCATGTGTTTAACCCTTTGAGGGTTGCCAGGCCCTCTCAGAGACTTGTTCTCAGGGTTGCCAAAATTTAAAAAAAAAAAAAAAAAAAATTTTTTCTTATGAAAAGATAGAGAATCTTTTCCCGATCATAATGACACCAAAAGTATGAAATTTGATGGAAAACTTACGGAATTATGCTCTTGCGAAGTTAGCGGTCTCGACGATGTTTACGCATCGGCAATTTTGCCCACTTTGAGCCCTATTTTCGGCCAATTCCACTGTACTAGTCAACAAAAATCATAAATATTTCACTAGAACTCCATTTTTTTCTATCGAATGAGTACAAGAAACCACCCATTTACCGATTTCAACTATCCAATAAAGTGGTCAGAATTTAGCAATTTTGCCAATTTCACACAAATTTCAAAAGATGCCAATTTCCAAATAGGGTCCAGAATAAACAAGACATACATTCCTGGCACTAAAATAACAAGTTCTCTGTTCGTTAGTTACGTCCCCAGGCCCCTCTTACATTTCTTTTGCTTTCCACTTTGATTTTTTATTCTCACAAAAAAAATAAGATTTACTGTTATGCAGACTACTGCATTAGTGTAGAAATGGTATAAATAATATCGGCACACTTGTGAAAGAATATTAGACTCACCAGTTGACGTGTATTGGACGCTTAGCATGATTTGTTTACTTTTGAACTTTGGTAAAACTCGAACATTTCTGCTACTTTGAGTTCAATTTCAAGATACTTTTCATTATAAAACCAGTCAAAATCATCTCAATTTCTGTAATATGTCTTCCATTCTATAAAATGAGACCAGGAAAACTAGAATACAACAATAAATACCATACGAAAATACAGTGCAAAGTCGCTGTTTTAAACCAAAAACACGGTCAAAGATTTTTTTTTCTCATTACGCACTGTGTGCTGCAGGATTTTTTTTATACTGCACACACTGACCACATAGACCCATTCTTTCATGTGTAGGCCTACCAGCTTTTTCTTGCTAGATTTGAGGGTGCTAGAATTTATGCGTACTAGTACGTCAAAAACCCTGGCGCTTAAGCCGTACTAATACGGCCGAAACCCTGAAAGGGTTAAGTGGTGACAATGTTGGGGTTACTTGATATCCTATTGTATAGTAGTTTTGCACTGGTTTTCCTAGATTAGTCACGGCTACATGGTTCTTGTACACTTGTACAGAGGCGTGATAGTGGGTGGAGCAAAAGAACTGCTGGTTGAGCCTGCTCCAGGTACCTTGACTTCTGAGGGTCCACACCGTATCGTCTCCACTAACCACCTTCATCACTCAGCAGGAGCATGTGGTGGGTGAATTTCTCAGTTTTGCAAGTGCCTCTATGCATTGTTGGTCATGAGGAAAATAAGATGGGATTCACAATTTGTTTTTGATAAAATTTTAATGCCACCAAATTTGCAATATTATAGAAAGGCAATTTTGAGAATTTTTTTTGTGAATTGGCATATTTTATGAAATAGGAAAACATAAAATAGTGGACTGTTTTAGTAACATCATGTATATTGTATAAAATTAAAACAAGTACTGTGTTGTTTGTATAAATGTAAAATGCTATATATTTATTTCATGTTCTAATTGAGGTGGGGATACAGTACAAATGGATTTGTCCATTAAAAACAGTAGGAGAGTTAGTAGATGGGGAGATGAAGGTATTGGGAAGATAGCGAGAATATTTTGAGGAACTTTTAAATGTCGACGAAGAAAGGGAGGTGGTAATTTCATGCACTGGCCAGGGAGGTATACCATCTTTTAGGAGTGAAGAAGAGCAGGATGTAAGTGTGGGGGAGGTGCGTGAGGCATTACGTAGAATGAAAGGGGGTAAAGCAGCTGGAACTGATGGGGTCATGACAGAAATGTTAAAAGCAGGGGGGGGATATAGTGTTGGAGTGGTTGGTATTTTTGTTTAATAAATGTATGAAAGAGGGGAAGGTACCTAGGGATTGGCGGAGAGCATGTATAGTCCCTTTATATAAAGGGAAAGGGGACAAAAGAGATTTTTAAAAGTTATAGAGGAATTAGTTTACTGAGTATACCAGGAAAAGCGCACAGTAGGGTTATTATTGAAAGAATTAGAGGCAAGACAGAATGTAGGATTGTGGATGAACAAGGAGGTTTTCGAGTGGGTAGAAGATGTGTAGATCAGGTGTTTACATTGAAGCATATATGTGAGCAGTATCTAGATAAAGGTAGGGAAGTTTTTATTGCATTTATGGATTTAGAAAAGGCATTTGATAGAGTGGATAGGGGAGCAATGTGGCAGATGTTGCAAGTATATGGAATAGGTGGTAAGTTACTAAATGCTGTAAAGAATTTTTATGAGGACAGTGAGGCTCAGGTTAGGGTGGGTAGAAGAGAGGGAGACTACTTCCTGGTAAAAGTAGGTCTTAGACAGGGATGTATAATGTCACCATGGTTGTTTAATATATTTATAGATGGGGTTGTAAAAGAAGTAAATGCTAGGGTGTTAGGGAGAGGGGTGGGATTAAATTATGGGGAATCAAATACAAAATGGGAAGTGACAGTTACTTTGTGCTGATGATACTGTGCTTATGGGTGATTCTGAAGAAAAGTTGCAGAGGTTAGTGGACGAATTTGGGAGTGTGTGTAAAGGTAGAAAGTTGAAAGTGAATATAGAAAAGAGTTAGGTGATGAGGGCATCAAATGATTTAGATAAAGAAAAATTGGATATCTAATTGGGGAAGAGGAGTATGGAAGAAGTAAATGTTTTCAGAAATTTGGGAGTTGACATATCAGCGGTTGGATTTATGAAGGATGAGGTTAATCATTGAATTGATGAGGGATAAAAGGTGAGTGGTGCGTTGAGGTATATGTGGAGACAAAGAACGTTATCTATGGAGGCAAAGAAGGGAATGTATGAAAGTATAGTGGTACCAACACTCTATAGAAGGTGGTTGGAGGCAGTGGAGATGTCCTGTCTAAGGGCAATGTGCGGTGTAAATATTATGGAGAAAATTCGGAGTGTGGAAATTAGGAGAAGGTGTGGAGTTAATAAAAGTATTAGTCAGAGGGCTGAAGAGGGGTTGTTGAGGTGGTTTGGTCATTTAGAGAAAATGGATCAAAGTAGAATGACATGGAGAGCGTATAAATCTGTAAGGGAAGGAAGGCGGGGTAGGGGTCGTCCTCAAAAGGGTTGGAGGGAGGGGTAAAGGAGGTTGTGTGGGCAGGGGCTTGGATTTCCAGCAAGCATGCGTGAGCGTGTTAGATAGGAGTGAATGGAGACGAATTTTATTTGGGACCTGATGAGCTGTTGGAGTGTGAGCAGGGTAATATTTAGTGAAGGGATTCAGGGAAACCAGTTATTTTATATAGCCGGACTTGAGTACTGGAAATGGGAAGTACAGTGCCTGCACTTTAAAGGAGGGGTTTTAGGATATTTGCAGTTTGGAGAGATATGTTGCATATCTTTATACTTATATACTTCTAAATTGTTGTATTCTGAGCACCTCTGCAAAAACAGTGATTGTGTGAATGAGGTGAAAGTGTTGAATGATGATGAAAGTATTTTCTTTTTGAGGATTTTCTTTCTTTTTGGATCACCCTGCCTCGGTGGGAGACGGCGGACTTGTTAAAAGAAAAATATACAGCACACTGTACAGTGGACCCCCGGTTTACGATCAGCTCCCAATGCGACCAATTATGTAAGTGTATTTATGTAAGTGTGTTTGTATGTGTACGTTTGGGGGTCTGAAATGGACTAATCTAATTCACAAAATTCCTTATGGGAACAAATTCGGTCAGTACTGGCACCTGAACATACCTCTGGAGTGAAATAATATCGTGAACCGGGGTCCACTGTACTATTTAAATTTAATTCTTTTATAATATCCAAGATATAAATATTAAACAAATTATAAAATAAAGCAATATATGATAAGTTTTTTATAATATTAACCAGCGGTACACAGCATAATGTAGGATATTATATATTCTCATGCATTCCAGTAGTTATACAGACTTTGTAGTTTATAAAGAGGAGTTTTTGCTTTGCCTTATGACATAAATATTATTAAATAATACAATGCGGTAGTAGAAGTGCAATAAACCTTTGGAGATCTGTTTTACTAAGTTAAAAAAAAAAAAAAAGAAAAGACATGTATAATAGCCCACAAGAATTGCATTTGTGCAGTGTATTTTTGTCAGTCTTAGTAGTGTAACTAGTGCCTATAGTACCTGTCTGTGTTGTCTTTTGTAGAGGAATTTGATATTTAAGAATATTTAATGTTAATTTTCCAGGAGTAATGAGTAGCAGGCACAGCAGTAGTAGAGAGAGAACTGATGGAGTCTTGAAAAGGGTAGGTACTATTTCAAGTGTTTCACATACTGTACTTAAGAGGGCCTTACAAATGTAAGGTTTACCACATATATATTACAGTAATTCTGTTTAAAACTAAAGTTGAGCTAAGATAAGATTTCGTTCGGATTTTTAACCCCGGAGGGTTAGCCACCCAGGATAACCCAAGAAAGTCAGTGCGTCATCGAGGACTGTCTAACTTATTTCCATTGGGGTCCTTAATCTTATCCCCCAGGATGCGACCCACACCAGTCGACTAACACCCAGGTACCTATTTGCTGCTAGGTGAACAGGACAATAGGTGTAAGGAAACGTGTCGGAATTTCCACCTGCCGGGAATCGAACCCGGGCCCTCTGTGTGTGAAGCTGGAGCTTTAGCCACCAGACCACCGGGCCACAACATTATGAGATAAAAGTGATGTTAGATAAACACACAGTATTGTTTAGGCCTTCTGTGTGATGTTCGGGAATAATTCTAAAAATATTCAGATTAGGATGAAGATAAATAATACACACACATTTAAAAACAAAATGAAGGTTATTTCTTTGGTACTGAATACATAAAAAGCAAACTTCAGTTTAATAAACACACCCACTACATATGTAAGACAAGGTCTATACTATATACATACCACACTCAACACTATGGTGTATGTACATGGGAATCTATAACAATAAATAATCAAAAACCAGCCATAACCCAATAAAACTCTGCTCTTTGGATAATCACTTAATCTGATCCCATACAACACACCCTCTAATTTAAAAAACAAAAAATGAAACCTATTTAACATGTGAAGTATCCGGCCATACCTGTACTACAGTGTGTATTACATAAACCGAACATGCAGAGTACTAACTGTAAGCTACAATAATTCCTGTAGAGCAGTAACAGATCACATAGGAATAATATTAGAAATACAGTGGAACCTCAAAAATCAAACTGCTCCCAACACGACCAATTATGTAAATGTATTTTTGTAAGTGCTTTTATAAGTGTATTTTTGAGGGTCTGAAATGGACTAATCTAATTTACATTATTCCTGATGGGAATAAATTCATTCGGTAAAGGCACTCGAACAGCCTTCTGGACCGAAGAAAGTTCGATATTTGAGGTTCCACTGTACATATTGTGTTGATATATGTTTTAATCTAAGTAAACAATCCATTCAAATCAAAGCATCCAAAATTTGGACCAACCCATTTGAAGGAGGAAAAAGAAAAACCTCTCCTAGTAGCTTCAAAAAAAATTTTTGAACTTGTAATATTTAACCCTTTTACTATCCAGACCCCCAAAAATTAATATTGTCTCTGTGCACATTTTTCAAAAGAAAAAAATTTTTCTTCTGAAATGGTAGAGAATCACTTTTCTGAAACATTGATACCAAAAGTATGAAAATTTGTTGGAAAACTTGTGTAATTACACAGGCGCAAAGCAGTTTTGGCATAATTTATGCATTTTACGATTTTACCCACTTTAGAGTCCTATTTTACACCAATTCCATTGCTCCATTTGATGAAATTCTTATCAATTTCATTAACATGCCTTCCATTCTAATGACTGAGCACAAGAAACTTTCCATTCAACTATCAGAACTGCCATTTAACCCTTAAACTGTCCAAATGTAGATCTATGTTCACGTGCGTAGCGCTCTGACCTTGATTTTTCCCCATTTGAAAGCATGTAAAAAAAAGTAGATCTACATTCGGAGCCTGCCGCACGTCAACGTATATCTACGTTTGGACAGTTTAAGGGATAAAGTGCACAGAACTCTGTAATTTTGCCAAATTTTCACAGAATTTTCAAAATTTTGTGAAAATTTCACAAAATTAAAATAATTCTAATTTATAAAAAAAAGAAAGTCCAAAATGAACACTGTAGAGATTCCAGGCACTAAAACATTTGTTCATTAATCATGTTCTCAGGCCTCTCCTATATTAGACTTGCCCTCCATTTTGAGTTCATCACACAAAAAGAATTGAAGATTTACCCTATTTCTCGTATAATAAAATATAACCAGGAAGGATTGATCATGATTTACAGCATCCCAATAAATGAATCAGACCTATTACAAACCCATAAAACAGACCTATAGGTGTAGGGAAACCTTACTCATCCTCAGGAGAATTGGCAAAAAATCGAATATTTCATCTACTTTGAGCCTAATTTCTAGCTACTTCTGGTCCTGAAACTAACAGAATCATATCTCTTTGAGTAGTCTATCTTACATTCTATCAACTGATACTAAGAAGCTGACAATAAAGCTATAAAAACTATCCTAGAAAATACCTCAAACTTGCTATTTTAAACCAAACACAAGGTCAGAGTTTTGCTTTTCCCATCATGCACTGTATAGGGCAGTATTTTTTTTTATACTGTGCACACTTGCCAGACCCATTCTCTTATATATAGACCAAAATTTACAACTCACAGCTTTTCTGATGAAGCTGTGCTCAAACCAGATGTATGTGATGGACCATGGCATCAATAACATAGATCTATGTGACAGCACTGAGTGTACATAAACATGTACTACTATGTCAGTTGTATCTTATGTTGCTAACTTATTAAATTACTACCTCTCCTTTGCAATTTAAATCATTTTATCTGCAAAAATTATTCACACTTAACCCCTTGACTGTCGCAACCCCAAATCCTGAGGTGTCGCAAAATTTCCAAAAAAAAAAAAAAAAAAAAAAAAATTTTTCTTGTGAAATGATAGAGAATCTTTTCCCGATTGTAATGAGCAAAAAAAATGAAATTTGATGGAAAACTGATGGAATTACGCTCTCGTGAAGTTACCGACCTCGGCGATATTTATGAATCGGCGATTTCGCCCACTTTGAAGCCCTATTTTCAACTAATTCCATTGTTCCAGTGAACGATACTCATAGGTGTTTCTTTAGAACTCTATTTTTTCTATTGATTGGGTACAAGAAACTGCCCATTTACTTATTTCGCCTTCCCAATAATGTGGTCAGAAATTTGCAATTTGGCCAATTTCACAAAAATTAAAAAATATGACAATTTCAAAATAGGGTCCAGAATGAACAATGCAGACATTCCTGGCTCTAAAATAACATTTTCTTTGTTCATCAGTCACGTCTCCAGGCCCCTCTGATATTACTCAGAGGGGCCTGTTTGAATTTTTATTCAAACAAAAAACAGAAGATTTACTATTGTGCAGACTACTGCAGTATTGTAATAATTGTATAAATAATGTCAACCCATTCATGGCTGCATATTAGAATGGCTATTTGGACATTTATTGGAAAATGACATTTGTTTACTTTTGAGCATCGGCAAAAATCAAACATTTCCCCTACTTTGAGCTCCATTTCAAGGTTCTTTTCATAGTAAAACCAATCAAAATCACCTCTATTTCTATAATATGTTTTCCATTTTATTAAATGAGACCAAGAAAACGAGAATACAACCATAAATACTATAGGAAAATAGACCACAAAGTCGCCATTTTAATTAAAAACAATGGTCAGTTTTTTTTTCTCATTATGCACTGCGTGCTGCAGGATTTTTTTTTGATACACACTAACCACACAGACCCATTCTCTCACATGTGGGCCTACCAGCTTTCTCCTGCTTGATTGAAGCCGCTAGAATTTATGAGTATACAGTACGTCAAAAATGGTGGCTCGTAAGACGTATATATACAACCAAAACAGTCAAAGGGTTAAAAGTCACAAAAAACTAATATTACATGGTATAATCCTTTTCTAAGTACTGTACCTGTGTTTAAGTACATGTAGTTTGTAAGTACAGTACTAGTTGTAGTTTGCCTGAAATGCTTTGCATAACAAGGGGCTTAATTAGAATATGGATGAAGATGCAATCCCAGAGTTGAACCAACACCTTTTAATTAATGAAAATAAATTTGATTTGATTAAGTCATGATAGCTCTACATTTGTGTCTAGGAGAGACGCGGGACCCTCCATGGTGGTCCTCTGTGGACGAGCAAGACTACAAGATACGTGGAGTTAGTGTTGGTAGCTGACCACAGCTACTATGATACCTACCTCAATAAGACTGTTCCACGCTGCAAGGCCATTGTTAACATTGTTAATGCAGTAAGTCTGTTTTTCACTTCTATGTTATAGTAGTTAGGAAAACTGCACAAATGCACATGATTATATTTGACAGTCCTTCTTCTTTCAACACACTGGCCGTATCCCACCGAGGTGGGGTGGCCCAAAAGGAAAAACAAAAGCTTCTCCTTTTGCATTTAGTAATATATACAGGAGAAGGGGTTACTAGCCCCTTGCTCCCGGCATTTTAGTCGCCTCTTACAACATGCATGGCTTACAGAGGAAGAATTCTGTTCCACTTCCCTATGGAGAGAACAGGAAATAAACAAGAACAAGAACTAGTAAGAAAATAGAAGAAAACCCTGAGGGGTGTGTACATATATACACCTACCATCCGACTTATGACCGAGTTCAGTTCCGAGAAACCAGTCGTAAGTCGAAATGGTCGTAAGTCGAACTTTACATTACAAAACATTTTTGTAATGACTATTTTATTGTTTTATTTTGGTATTTCATGTTTTACTTTACTTTTTATACTGTAAGTACTGTATTTTATACTGTAAGGTTTAGGATAAACACTGTGTACAACACAAATAGTTGTTTATTTCCCAGAAATTTGGCATAAAAAACACGGATGTAAGTTGAGTGGTCGTAAGTCGAGCAGGTCGTAAGTCGGATGGTAGGTGTATATGCTTGTACATGTATGTGTAGTGTGACCTAAGTGTAAGAAGAAGTAGCAAGATGTACCTGAAATCTTGCATGTTTATGAGATAGAAAAATGGACACCAGCAATCTTACCATCATGTAAAACAACTACAGGCTTTCATTTTACACTCGCTTGGCAGGACGGTAGTACCTCCCTGGGTGGTTGCTGTCCACCAACCTACTACCTAGGTTTAGGGTACTAGTTATAAGAAATGAGACTAAGACTTTTATCTATTTTACTACATTAGCTGTTTTCCACTGAGGTAGAGTGACGTAAAGAGGGAAATTCATTCACCATTCATTTAATAGCTGCTTTACTAAAAGTGCATACATATCACAATTTCAAATACCTTTTGAACTGTAACATTATTAACAATCCATCAAATTTATTGTATGTAAATAATGTACTGTTGGTAAGCAGGTGAAATCTATAATTTTCACAAATTCCCTTTAGAAAATTTGATGTTGGTGAAGGGTTCTTAATCCAAGGAGCTGGAACTACCCCTCTTGTTCCTGGACCAGACCTGATTTCCTTCTTTACTGGTTTAGTGTTCTTCTAAGAATAAAGTAAATACAGAAAGTGTGTAATGTTATAGTTTTCCAAGGTTCAGTATCTTGTGTTAACTGTGTAATGGTTATATTAGTGTTTTTATATTAGGTACAGCATCACCCTTCTTCGGTGGGAGGTGGCCGTTGTGTTAAAAAATATATATTTCTGGAATTACCTCTGTAATAATGCTTAAAGGGCTTTGCTTAAAGCATTTTAGACTGAAAATTTTGAAGAAAAGAATGAAGAATTAACAAATACAGACCCATGAGTATTTGTATGGTGACAAGGTAACTTATAGTTTGTATTGCGAAGTTTCCGGGAAGCTACAGATCAAGAAATATCTCAGCGGTGTTGCTAGTTTGGTTCATGTCCTTAAGGTGCTTACTGTTTATGTATTACCTGGAGTTTACCTGGAGAGAGTTCCTGGGGTCAATGCCCCCACGGCCCGGTCTGTAACCAGGCCTGGGGGTGTTGTCCCCAGGCCTGGTCACAGCAGTAACAGCCTGGTGGATCAGAGCCTGATAACCAGGCTATTACTGCTGGCTGCGCGCAATCCAACGTACGAGCCACAGCCCGGCTGGTCAGGTACCGACTTTAGGTGCTTGTCCAGTGCCAGCTTGAAGACATCCAGGGGTCTATTGGTAATCCCCCTTATATATGCTGGGAGGCAGTTGAACAGTCTCGGGCCCCTGACACTTACTGTATTGTCTCTTAACATGCTAGTGACACCCCTGCTTTTCATTGGGGGGATGTTGCATCGTCTGCCAAGTCTTTTGCTTTCGTTGAGTGATTTTTGTGTACAGGTTCAATAATAGTCCCTCTAGGATTTTCCAGGTGTATATAATCGTGTATCTCTCCCGCCTGCATTCCAGGGAGTACAGGTTCAGGAACTTCAAGCGCTCCCAGTAATTGAGGTGTTTTATCTCCGTTTTGCGCGTCGTGAAAGTTCTCTGTACATTTTCTAGGTTGGCAATTTCACCTGCCTTGAAAGGTACTGTTAGTGTGCAGCAATATTCCAGCCTGGATAGAACAAGCGACCTGAAGAGTGTCATCATGGGCTTGGCATTCCTAGTTTTGAAGGTTCTCATTATGCATCCTATCATTTTTCTAGCAGATGCGATTGATACAATATTATGGTCCTTGAAGGTGAGATCCTCCGACATGATCACTCCCAGGTCTTTGACGTTAGTTTTTCGCTCTATTGTGTGGTTGGAATTTGTTTTGTACTCTGATGAAGTTTTAATTTCCTCATGTTTACCATATCGGAGTAATTGAAATTTCTCATTGTTGAACTTCATATTGTTTTCTGCAGCCCATTGAAAAATTTGGTTGATGTCTGCCTGGAGCCTTGCAGTGTCTGCAGTGGAAGACACTGTCATGCAGATTCGGGTGTCATCTGCAAAGGAAGACACGGTACTGTGGCTGACATCCTTGTCTGTCAGATATGAGGATGAGAAACAAGATGGGAGTGAGTACTGTGCCTTGTGGAACAGAGCTTTTCACCGTAGCCACCTCAGATTTTACTCTGTTGACTACTACTGTTTGTGTTCTGTTTGTGAGGAAATTATAGATCCATATACCAACTTTTCCTGTTATTCCTTTAGCACGCATTTTGTGTGCTATTACGGCATGTTCACACTTGTCGAAGGCTTTTGCAAAAGTCTGTATATATTACAAATCTGCATTCTTTTTGTCTTCTAGTGCATCTAGGACCTTGTCGTAGTGATCCAGTAGTTGGGAGAGACAGGAGCGACCTGCTCTAAACCCATGTTGCCCTAGATTGTGTAATTGATGGGTATCTAGATGGGTGGCGATCTTGCTTCTTAGGACCCTTTCAAAGATTTTATGATATGGGATGTTAGTGCTATCAGTCTGTAGTTCTTTGCTATTGCTTTACTGCCACCTTTGTGGAGTGGGGATATGTCTGTTGTGCAGGAAATTTATATATATATATATATATTTTTTTTTTTTTTTTTCAACAAGTCGGCCGTCTCCCACGGGGGTGGTGACCAAATAGAAAGGAAAATCCCAAATAAGAAAATACTTTCATCATCATTCAATTTTCACCACACTCGCACATTATCACTGTTTTTTGCAGAGTTGTGCTCAGAATACAAGTTTAGAAGAATACACATTATAAAGATACACAATATATTCCCTCCAAACTTGCAAAATAAATAAATATTATATATATATATATTTATATATATATATATATATATATATATAATTTTTTTTTACAATGATTGTAACTTGCATGTGTAATGTTGCAGCTGTTCCGACCACTGGGTGTGGTGGTAGTACTGACTCATTTGGAGGTATGGAACATCAAAGACCAGATTGTTGTGGATGAGGATTCCAACAAGACTATTGATAACATGAAGCCCTATAGAAAAAAGTTGTTATTGACTCGTCCAGATATTCCCAATGACACCACACAGCTTTTGACGTGAGCATTATGATGGAAATCGCTTGATATTAATTATACTGTATGGTATTTAAGGATTAATTTGAGAATAATTAGAATGAGGAATCATCATGATTTGCTAATAGTAATTGCTTTCCCCCTTAACACTTAATGTGGCAAATAATATTCTTAATGATGTAATGTGTTTGAAAATATAAGGCCTTGTATTTCACTTTTTTGTAAGCATCACTTTAAAGCTAACAGGACAGTAGACATACATTTTATTAGTAGCTTAGAGCTTTAGAATAAAAGTCTTTTAAATATGTCATTAATAAATTTTTATTTTTATATAGGATGTCATATTTTTTGCTCTGTATTGGCATATACTTAACAATTTTTTAAATTCTGCAGAACTGTTGACTTCACAGGAATCACCATTGGCAAAGCTACAATGAATGGAATGTGCAGGTAGGTAGTGTTTGCTGTTTGATAATTAATAAATGTATAATAATAAATCAATGTTGATTTAATCAGCTAGTTTACCCTTAACCCTTTCAGGGTCCAGAGGCCAAATTTCAAAGGGTGCACCAGTGTTTAAGAATTTTCCAAAAAAAAAATTGTTACTTAAAATGGTAGATAATATTTTTCTGAAGGTAATAAAACAAAAAGTACAAAATTTGATGGAAAATTGACGAAATTATGCTCTCGCGAATTTTGTTGTCAGCGATATTTACGCATCGGCAATTTTGCTGAATTTGACTCGCATTTTAGGCCAATTACATTATTCCAGTCGACCAAATTCTTAGCTATTTCACTAGTATTGAGCACGAGAAATCGCGCATCAACTGTTTCAACTATAAATAAAATGATCGGAAAATGGTAATCTGGCCAGTTTAATGCAAAGTTCAAAATATTCCAATTTCAAAATAGGGTCCAAAATAAACAATGCAGACATTCCTGGCACTAAAATAACATTTCCTCTGTTCATTAGTTATGTTTTGAGGCTTTACAAATGAATTCCATTTTTATTTTTATTCACATAATGAATTTTTATTCAAACCAAAAAATAGAAGATTTACTATTATGCAGTATTGTAATAATTGTATAAATATCACCACATTTGTGAATGTATATTAGACCCACCAGCTGGTGTGTATTAGACATGTGAGGTCATTTGTTTACTCTTGAAGATCGGCAAAAATTTTACATTTCCTCTACTTTGAGCTCAGTTTCAAGCCATTTCCAGTACTAAAACCAATCAAAATCATCTCTATTTCTGTAATATGTCTTTCATTCTATCAAATGAGACCAATAAATCGCAAATACAACTATAAAAACATACAAAAAACACTGCAAAGTCACTGTTTTAATCGAAAATTATGGTCTCGTTTTTTTTCTCTCATGCACTGTTTGCTGCAGGATTTGTTATGTGGTGCACATGTACCACATAGATGTATTCTTTCATATCTAGGCCCAAATTTACCACTCACAGTTTATCAGAGTGAGCTGAGCTCATGGCATAGATCTACGGTTTGGACCCTCAACTCAAATCCGTAGATCTACGGCACGGACCCTGGAAGGGTTAAACTGCTGAAGGGTCAAAAATATGTTCCCCCAGTGCATGTGATTTTGAAAAAAATCTGATAAGTACTTAGAGATATGAAGCTTTGAAATTGACATCAGTGATTGTCATGTGGCAACGCATCATCATGTTTTTCGTGATTTCTTCCATTTTTTCTAGCTTTTTATGGATCACATTTGTTGCACCTATATTTGTTTACATATTTCACTTACAGTATATTTATTTTTCAATAGCACTAAACTAAATGCCAGTCTCTTCTCTTGTTAACTCACTGAACACTTTTTGTTTTTATTGTTGTATTGTCTTTCACTGCATCCAAAGTGCTATCAAAAAGTTCCTGGACTCAAATTTTCATCCGCTTCTTGGGTGAAATATAGCAGCAGTGTAGATCATTCTGGGTAGAACACTCCTTTGTAAAGTGGCATGGTGAGTTTCAGTGTAGTCGGATGTTCCATTGAGGTTAGACTGGTATTTTTTGTGTTGTCCAAGCCTATAATTTTATGTGTAATAGAATGGAATCTTTAACCCTTAAACTGTCCAGACGTAGATCTATGTTTGCGCACGTAGCACTCCGACCTTGATTTTCTCCATAAGAAACAATGTAAAAAAACATAGATATACGTTTGGAGCACTAAGCAAGCAAATCGTAGATGTACGTTTGGACAATTTAAGGGTTAAAAGAAAGAAGTGTGTGTGAGAGAGAGAGAGAGAGAGAGAGAGAGAGTAGAGATATATAGATATATAGATATAGATCTAGATAGATATAGAAACTTATTGATAGCACCTTGTATATTCTATGTACACTATACACATACACACACTGTAAACTATATTAAAAGTGTTAGAGCTCATGGAACTGCTTGAAGCATGGTTTAATGCAGAGTAGTGTTTCACAGCTTAACACTTGTATCTTATATCCCTGCATTTCATTTTTTTTTTTTCAGCACACACACACACAGCACCTCTTTGACAATAAACATTTGTCACAGTAGTGTCCTTCCATTCAAACAGGTGCAGCTGTTTTGAAACATTTGTGTTTGCCATGGTATACCTGTTATATGCATTTGTTTGCTGCACAATAAGTTGCATCAGGGCATTATCAAAGAACTCAAAGAAAGTAAGTTTGTGAGAGTCCTCTATCAAAGAACAATGTGGTTTTATTCTACTGTTTGTATCATGAAAATGACATGGATTGGGAATACATGGGCTGTCTTCCTGTCAGTTCCATGTGTGGTCTAATGGTAGTGGGGTTGGTGGTGGATGTGAAGCATCTGTAGCTGGAGCTGATAAGAGTTCAGGATGGTCGTTACAATGGTCGTCATGGCCTCCTTCTTAGTCCTACTTCACAACCACCATAATCGTCACTATCACTATCAGATGATTGTGAAATGCATGGTAATTGTGCACTGGGTATGGCATGTTGCTCACTTCCCTTCCTGGTACATCAACAACATATTTCAGTTTCACTGGCAAATATTACATGTCACAGTTACTAGTCATCACTCCTCATCAGCATGAACTCATCACTGAACTCATCCTTGCTGTTTAGATCTTGGCCAAAATGTTGAGAAAACCTTAATTTCCACTTGGATTATTGTGAGTTGGTTGATGGTGCGACATGGTAAACAATGTAATGGCTTGCACTAGCTTCCACAATGCCCTACACATGCCAGGATTTTTTCTATATTGCAACACCCACTGTTCAGACCTGTTTTCTCTGACATGGCCTAACCTGACTGTGTGGGGCCATTTTGGAGGCACTGTAATTTAAGTATAAATTTATGCCATCAGCAAAAATGTACATCATTGGCAGCTTCAGGGTTAACTAGCTGTGATGATGTCCAGGTTGTCACTGTAGACAACCACTTGGACCAATATTTTACAGAATATCGTCCATACTGGATAGTTTTTAATTTTGTCTAATTCCAGTGCAAATAATTAAAACAATAAGAGAATGCTGACAAATTATGTATGTACATATAAAATCCGTGAAAGACGGCCAGCGTGTTAAAAGTAAAAATTAATAAAATGAAAAAATAGGGGAAATAAAATACAAATATTTACCTAACCACTACATTAATAAAAATTAATTTTTTTCCAGTTATGATGATTCGGTCGGAATTGTGCAGGACCAAAAATTGGACGTATAAGCTATGTCGCACAGACACTTGCACATGAACTTGGCCATAATTTAGGTCTTGGCCATGATGAGGATGATAGTGACTGCCAGTGTGACACGAATAACTGCATAATGAACACCAGCAGGGACAGGTAAGGAACTGAGGAACAGAATGTGGCCAGGGATATAAAGATAAAACTCAAGATAGCTAGAAAAGAATTCAAAGGTAATTTTTTTATAGATATAAGGTAAGAGTTCAGTAGCAAGATAAAATGGAGGAGAAGAAAACTGGTATAGAGGACATAGAATAAAATAAAAATAAAAATTTAATACACTCCTCTCCAGATGGCACCTTCCAATAATCTATTGTCATCGTTCTTCACTTGCTGTGGCTTGTAGCCACTCAGAAATGATTTAACCCTTTGACTGTCGAAAGGCCTAATCCTGAAGTGTCTCCTGGTGTTGCAAAATATTCGAAAAAAAAAAATTATTTTTTCTTATGAAAATATTAAGATTATTTTTCTGATTGTTTTAGTCCCAAAAAAATTTTTTCCCCATCAGTACTTACCGAGATATAGAGGCATGAAGTTTGCAGAAAATGAGCCACGTATGGCAACAGCGGCGACTGCCGCTCACCTGTAAACTTTGGTTTACTTGTATTTGAAGGTTTGTTGTTTTTTCATTATTTTATTTTTTCACATAACTTATGTGGCCTATGAGACCAAAGTAAGGTGCAATGTACATATGTACACTCGTTGTATACAACACAATAAGCACACAAACATAATTATCAATATATTGTTTACAAAAACAAACAATACAAAAAATTGTTTTACTATTGTTCTATAATATATATATACCAATGTATAGTCACCGAACATATTCCTAGAAGTTTTACAGCTTGTGGAACTCTTCGAAACATGGTGTCGTACACAATGGTGTTTTACACTCCTCAAACATAAAACCAGTGTGTGTGCATTTTTGTGGAAGTTTTTTTTATGTGCAAAGACAAAATACCTCGTCTGAGCAGTTTTCTTCAAAGTATTAGCAGGCAGTTGTGTTATGTAGTTATCCTAGGTAAATGGTTGTGTGTCATCATTCCTTCCTTACTAATTTCCTTCATTCCTTTCCTACCTGGAAGCTACCTGGAGGGCATTCAACCTCTCTTCCTACATTCCTTCATCTGTCCTTCCTTACTTTTTTCCTTCCTTTCATCTAGTCCTTCCTTCATTCCTGCCTTCCCTTCTTGCTTCTTGTTCCTATAATATATATACACATATATAGTCACTAGATACTTTCATAAAACTGCTATTATCACCATTCAGCAAGCTTGTCTTGGGTGCAAGTGTGTGGCTTATAATTGTTTTGAGTCACGAGTCCGCAGCTGTCAAAATGACATTTGTCTCATTACTCACTCCCCCTACCGCCTGTCAAAACAATGGGGTCGGATGCTGCTTCCCCTCCATTCTATCTAATTATCTTTCTCCCTCATTCTATCTCTTTCAATCTCTCTCTCTCTTTCTCTGTCTCACAGGTACACATAAATACAAGTATACATAAATACAAGTATACCCAAAAAATCCAGACAAAGTGCTATACTCTGCTTGAAGATGTGAGTAAACGTGATGATGACACAGTTTTGTGGCTCTCTCTGAGACGGAGCTAGACGGATAGACAGGGAGCTTGGCAGACAGACAAATGTATGTTTGTTTGTTTGTTTCTTCTTCTCTTCTTCTTCTTCTTCTTCTTCTTCTTCTTCTTCTTCTTCTTCTTCTTCTTCTTCTTCTTCTTCTTCTTCTTCTTCTCTTCTTCTTCTTCTTCTCTTCTTCTTCTCTCTTCTTCTTCTTCTCTTCTTCTTCTTCCTTCTTCTTCTTCTCTTCTTCTTCTTCTTCTTCTTCTTCTTCTTCTTCTTCTTCTCTTCTCTTCTCTCTTCTCTTTCTTCTTTTCTTCTTCTTCTTCTCTTCTTCTTCTTCTTCTTCTTCCTTCTTCCTTCTTCTTCTCTTCTTCTTCTTCTTCTTCTTCTTCTTCTTCTTCTTCTTCTTCTTCTTCTTCTTCTTCTTCTTCTTCTTCTTCTTCTTCTTCTTCTTCTTTCTTCTTCTTCTTCTTCTTCTTCTTCTTCTTCTTTCTTCTTCTTCTTCTTCTTCTTCTTCTTCTTCTTCTTCTTCTTCTTCTTCTTCTTCTTCTTCTTCTTCTTCTCTTCTTCTTCTTCTTCTCTTCTTCTTCTCTCTTCTTCTTCTTCTCTCTCCTCTCTTCTTCCTTCTCTTCTCCTTCTCCTCTCTCTCATCTCCTTCTCCTTCCTTCTCCTTCTCCTTTCTTCTCTTCCTCCTTCTCCTTCCTTCCTCTTCTCCTTCTCCTTCTACGATAAATCTTTCTCCTCCTCCCTCCTCCTCCGCTTTCCTCATCCTCACATCTACTCTCCTCCATCCTCCTCACTCGGACTCCTCCTCCCTCCTCTGCTCTGAGACAGATATGATAGTCTCCCTCCTCCACTCCTACCTTTTTACCCATGCATCAGAGTTATCTCCCTTATCTTGTCACTGTCATGGGAACCTTTTTCCATTTGGGCACAAGATTTAGGTTGATTATGTATATTATTTTTCTTATCACTCTCCAAACACTATCTTCCATTGCTTTGGATCTCAAACCCTCGAAATCATGAAATTGATCTCACTGACACTTCCATCTGTGTTAGAGCATCACTTGGGAAGAGAAGAGTCCCAGATTTGCTGGGGAGTCACATATTTCTTACAGCTAGACATGCTGAAAAAGGACGACTGAAATGGCATTCCCACAATGCACCACTGGCTCCCTGATTTTTTTTATATGGTGCACACTGACCATGGAAACCCTTTCTCTCACATGTGGGCCTACCAGCTTTCTCCTGCTTGATTTGAAGCCGCTAGAATTTATGTGTAAAGATACGTCAAACAAGGTATCTCCTATGACGTATATATACGACCGCCACAGTCAAGGGGTTAATCCAAATTGTGCAGGGAAAATTCCCAGTAGCAGCATGATCAACAGATGCCCTTTTATCACTAAATTTAATATACAGCTGATTACACGATTTAAAATTGTGGAACCAGCTGGAACTAATTGTACATTCTTGTTCAGCTTTTCCTTCATCATTGCATGTACAACAGGGCATTTGCCTTCATTATGATAAAATTCAGTGGTGCAACTTTCATGGGTTTTTGCTTGGACCATTCACTTAGTAATTTGTCTTATTTAGCTGTTGTGACTTGTGACACTTCAGCAGGTCACTTCCTGGGTTATTGATTGCACATGCTCTTTTTCTCTATCCTTTTAATTGTATGAATTATTGCCATCTCCATCACATGTGCACCACTTGAGTTTATCTAATATCTCAATTTTCTCAGAATGTCTATACTTCATAGTTATTATTGGCATCTTAACAGCATAAGAATTTTTCTTGGGTGTTATAGTTACTATCCTGAGACCAGATGGGCTGATTAATAGATCAAAAGTCGATTCACTAACACATGACTGTGTAAGGTATGGGACATACAGGCACAAAGAACTGACAGTGAGGGAGATCGTTTACATTAAGAATAGGACTAGGCCTCCCCAGTTAAAAACAATGGCCTTGCTTGTAGGTTAATTGCAAGACAGAAAAGATCCAGTGGCATGCCATAGTTTTCCTAAATTTATGACATGATGTTCAAGTTTTACTGCATGCTATGCAAATTTGTTGCAATTTTTCAACCATGTTATCACAAAAGCATGTTTAAATGAGTGTTATTCAAGGGTCTACTGTATATAAAGTATTATTGGAAATCTTTTTTTTTTTTTTCTCTCTCCATTTCAAAGACTACATTCAGAGTGCTTTGAGGCATTTACAGTTAAGATGTTTTATTGATTCTGTGCAAGCAGTAAATGATCCCTGAATATATTTAACCCTTAAACTGTCCAAACGTAGATCTGCATTCACTCGCATAGCGCTCTGAACGTAGATCTACATTTTTTACATAAGAAAGTATGTAAAATCGAACGTAGATCTGTGTTTGGAGCACTATGCGAGTGAACGTAGATCTGCGTTTGGATAGTTTAAGGGATAATTTCTGATCTCTCCTTCATTTAAAATAGCTGTAAGCACAAAACATAGGCACTTTAATGTTACCTCTTGTTTTCAGAGTTATCAAAATTCACTCTGCCATTTTCCAAATCTTATTTGTAACTGGTTTCAAGGTTTTTTTCTGTTAGTTGCTTTATTAGGTTTATAACCTATCAATTCCATGAGGATCATTAAGGCTTTATTTCGCTTGTCTTCTACCAGTCAAGAATACCTTAATCCATAAACTAGAGATTAAAATGATTCTTTATCGTATATACACTTGAGAAATACACAGCTCGCAGTACAGTGGAACCTTGACTTAAGAGTGCCCAACATATGAATTTTTCAAGTTATGAGCATCGCTCGGTTGATTTTTTCCTCTTGAGTTATGAGTCAAAATCCGAGTCACAAGCGAGCTTCAGAATGCCACCACTAGTTGGCGCAGTGAACGCCACAACATCTGCTTAGCAGTGCATGTGTTTACCTCACCTTGGAAGCATTTCTTGTGTTGTGCTTGCATTTTGTGCAGTTACTTTGCCAAATTTCTTTTTTCTAACCATGGGTCCTAAGAAAGTAAGTGCAAAGGACAGTGCTGAGATGAAAAAGAGGATGATATCCATTGAATTAAAGCATAAAATCATAGATAAACACAAGCGAGGTGTGCGGGTTGTGGACTTAGCCAGGCAGTACCAGCATAGTACTTCTACGATATGTATGATATGAAAGCAGGAGGAGTTGATAAAGTGTAGCATTAAGAGTGTAGCAAGTAATTTAAGCAATTAAGCGATAGAAAAAGCATGAAACGAAACGAACTCCTCCAATCTCCTCTGCCTATCTTTGTTGTTGTTAGGGTTAATAGGGCCAGTGATAGCATGCGCCGCTCTGCCTACCTTTTCCCACCCTCCACCTCCGCCAGCATCTGTTCTCCAAGGTAAATACATACAATTTATAAAACCAGTTTATTTCTTTACATTCTCTGTTATGTTTTTATATAATACACTCTGTTTTCTCTTATAATAAGACCTCAGAAGGGGAAGCATGGGAACATACGGTCAGAGCGATAATTATTTATACCTCGGGAGTGGCCACCATAACTCATCACATAATGACATATTTTATTCATTCTATCAAATCAAACCAAAGTTTATTCTCTACAAGGATTAAAATGCGGGGTTTACAAATTTTGGTTATTGTGTGGTTTACATGTAATAAAATACTAATTACAGAGGGGGCCGCTAGAACACCTAGCAAGGCATTAATTTTTAACCCTAAATTATTACAAATTGTGGAGTAAGTTGACTAAATACTAAGTGACTAAATACTGGTTTGTGAGTTTAGCAATGTGAATGCTTTTGTTTTGGCACAATACATAGTTTCTATATTGGAGTATCACAGGCAAACTTGTGACTAGTTAGGAATCATTATTTTAAGATTAAGATACGTATTTCTGTGCTTATAGTCAAATGGGTGAGTGAGTGAGTGAGTGTAAGTGTGAGTAAGTGTAAGTAAGAGTGAGTGTGTGAACACCATGTTTCTGTGTTATTTATATTGTTTATTATGTCATGTTAGATCAATTATGATAGATAAATAAGCTGTAGAGTTGATATAAGCATTATATTGAAGTATTTTCTCCTGCCTCCTGAGAGTAGGAATTCCGCTGGTAAGGATTAATGGCATTTCATTTAATTTCAATGAGGAAAGTTGATTTGATGCACAAGCAAATTGAGTTACAAGCTAGGTCATGGAATGGATTAAACTCGTAAGTCAAGGTACTACTGTACATATCTTGCATTAAATCTCAAAGGTCACTTGTCTTCTCTGATCTAACATGGTTTCTGAATACTCAGACCCCTGCCTCTCATATTGTGATAATTAAATAAAAACTTTCTGTAGTGTATGTTACTGGGTTTCAATACAGCCATATTAAATGGGTTTAACCCTTTCAGGGTTGGTGCCGTACTAGTACGGCTTGCATACCAGGGTTGGTGCAGTACTAGTACGCATAAATTCTAGCGCCTTCAAATCTAGCGAGGGAAAGCTGGTAGGCCTACATATGAAAGAATGGGTCTATGTGGTCAGTGTGCACAGTATAAAAACATCCTACAGCACACAGTGCATAAAGAGAAAAAAAACTTTGACCGTGTTTTTGCTTTAAAACAGCGACTTTGCAGTGTATTTTCATATGCTATTTATGGTTGTATTCTAGTTTTCCTGGTATCATTTTATAGAATGGAAGACATATCACAGAAATTGAGATGATTTTGGTTGATTTCACAATGAAAAGTACCTTGAAATTGAGCTCAAAGTAGCAGAAATGTTCGATTTTTGCCCAAGTTCAAAAGTAAACAAATCATGCCACGCATCCAATACACATCAACTGGCGAGTCTAACATTCTTTCACAAGTATGCTGATATTATTTATACCATTTCTACACTAATGCAGTAGTCTGCATAGCAGTAAATCTTCTATTTTTTCGTGAGAATAAAAATTCAAAGTGGAAAGCAAAAGAAATGTAAGAGAGGCCTGGAGATGTGACTGATGAACAGAAAAAATGTTATTTTAGTGCCAGGAATGTCTGTCTTGTTTATTCTGGACCCTATATGGAAATTGGCATCTTTTGAAATTTGTGTGAAATTGGCAAAATTACCAATTTCTGACCACTTTATTGGATAGTTGAAATCGGTAAATGGGTGGTTTCTTGTACTCATTCGATAGAGAAAATGGAGTTCTAGCGAAATAGTTATGATTTTTGTCGACTGGTACATTGGAATTGGCTGAAAATAGGGTTCAAAGTGGGTGAAATCGCCAATGCGTAAACATCGTTGAGACTGCTAACTTCGCGAAAGCATAATTCCATAAGTTTTCCATCAAATTTCATACTTTTGGTGTCATTATGATCGGGAAAAGTTTCTCCACCATTTCGTAAGATTTTTTTTTTTTTTTTTTTTTTTCTCAAAAAATTTCCAACCCTGAGAACAAGTTTAGGAGAGGTCCTGCTGACCCTGAAAGGGTTAAAAAACAGCATGATGACTGTCTACTCACTTGAGGGAAGAGGTTAGGGTACATTAACCCTTTCAGGGTTTCGGACGTACTAGTACGGCTTACGCACCAGGGTTTTTGACGTACTAGTACGCCTAAATTCTAGCGCCCTCAAATCTAGTGAGAGAAATCTGGTAGGTCTACATATGAAAGAATGAGTCTATGTGGTCAGTGTGCACAGTATAAAAAAAATCCTGCAGCACACAGTGCGTAATGAGACAAAAAAAAACTTTGACCGTGTTTTTGGATTAAAGCAGCGACTTTGCACTGTATTTTCGTATGGTATTTATTGTTTTCTAGTTTTCCTGGTCTCATTTTATAGAATGGAAGACATAGTACAGAAATTGAGATGATTTTGACTGGTTTTACAATGAAAACTATCTTGGAATTGAGCTCAAAGTAGCAGAAATGTTTGATTTTTACCGAAATTCAAAAGTAAACAAATCATGCTACGCGTCCAATACACGTACGTCAACTGGTGAGTCTGATATTCTTTTACAAGTGCACTGATATTATTTATACCATTTCAACACTAATGCAGTAGTCTGCATAACAGTAAATCTTCTGTTTTTTGTGAGAATAAAAATTCAAAGTGGAAAGCAAAAGAATGTAAGAGGGGCGTGGGGACATGACTGATGAACAGAGGTAATGTTATTTTAGTGCCAGGAATGTCTTTCTTGTTTATTCTGGACCCTATTCGGAAATTGGCATCTTTTGAAATTTGTGTGAAATTGGCAAAATTGCTAAATTCTGACCACTTTATTAGATAGTTGAAATCAGTAAATGGGTGGTTTCTTGTACTCATTCGATAGAAAAAATGGAGTTCTAGTGAAAGTTTTGATTTTTGTCGACTAGTACACTGGAATTGGCCGAAAATAGGGCTCAAAGTGGGCAAAATCACGATGCGTAAACATAGTCGAGACCCCTAACTTCGCGAGAGCATAATTCCGTAAGTTTTCCATCAAATTTCATACTTTTGGTGTCATTATGATCGGGAAAAGATTCTCTATCTTTTCATAAGAAAAAAATAATTTTTTTTTTTTTAATTTGGCGACCCTGAGAACAAGTCTCGGAGAGGGCCTGGTGACCCTGAAAGGGTTAAAACAGAGTAAAAACAGATTTAAAGTAAACCACAGTAGTGTAAGGAATACTTCTGCAATCCACAGGCATAGTTCTCGTATCAGCTGGAGCACTTGTAGCAAGAGGAACCTTACCAGGACATTGAAGGGTTTCTCATTTGACTGTTTGACGAATGTGCCATCAAAACTCTTCTCAGGCAGCAATTGTGGTAATGGCGTGGTGGAAGAAGGTGAACAATGTGACTGTGGCCCTCCTACTTACTGTGACAACCCATGTTGCATGGCTGAAACTTGCCAGCTTGTCACTAATGCCACTTGTGCCTCAGGCTCCTGCTGTAACACCCAGGTAATTATAACATCTTTCTGATTAATTTACAATATAAACAAAGCTCTCGGTTTCAACATTCTCTTAGTTCTAGATTTTTCTCTGAAAACACAGGTCCTGGATGTAGCTGCTCTGTTGCATACTGGACCACATCAGAGTCATTGGGCTTGGTCTGATGCTTCAGAAGACAACTGGACAAAATTCAGACTTACAGACTATTGTTCATTTTGTGTGATAATTAGAAAAATTTTTCATCCTTTTTTTTCTGAAATTGCCAAAATTCGTAAATGAGAAGTTTTTATTGTGCAGATATAATTTTGCATTATTCAGATTTTAGATTTGTAGAATCTTTAGGAACCTAACCCTTGTAAATTAAGGGGAGGGGGCTAACTATACTGTACTCTGAATAATACCATGAGTTTTGTTTTGTATTCAGTATACTGAGTATAAAATGTAGCTGGATCCGTGTTGCAGTGCTTGCCCACTAGCAGTGGGCAAGCAGTGCTGGCCCAACAGCACCAGCTGTTGGGCCAGTAGTTGTTCCAGTGCATTGTTGTACAATAATATTAAAATGTATATTTTCTGCACTATTGCACTGAAGATGTCTAGCCCTAAATTGTCATTGTAATAACAAAAAAAGGCACAATACCATGACTGGAACGATACACAAATAACCCGCACATAAAAGAGAGAAGCTTACTTTGTCAATGGTCCAAGTCGGACCAAAACGTCGTCGTAAGCTTCTCTTTTTATGTGCGGGTTATTTGTGTATTGTCATTGTAATATTTCTCTAGCTCTGAAAGCTCCCAGGAAGATATTAATGAAAACCCTTTATCTTCAAACAAAGATGGTGATTGAAGATTAGTCTGGAACATCCCCTATCCTTTTTTTTTTTTCATTTAGATGTAAGTTTCACTTCTGCAAATTCACCATTTATTAGTTCCCTGAAACACTTTCATTACAGATGGTGGAGAGTGCAGTGTGTATTATAAATTTCTCTAAACCTCTTAAGCATGTAGTATATGTTTTTTTTTTTTAATTATGGTGCCCTTTAAATGCACTGCATTTGTTTGACCAGAATTCTAAAAATATATTTCCTCATGTGTGTTACTTGTACCCTAGGTGAGGCTGTGTAGTTATGTTTAGAACTTGGACTGAAAATTTTGTGGTCTTCAGTTTAGTCACTTGTTTAAAATATTAATGTAAAATTCATATTTTTTAACCTCAGTGGTCTTGTTGTACTTGGTTGGATTCTAAACTATTTTCAATAAAAGGCCATTAACATTTGTAGTAAGCTTCTGTAGTTTTATAATTTAAACTACAGTTTCCAGTGGTTGCAGCACTTACTATCTCCTTTTGTAAACCATTCCATTATTGTACCACTGCTATGTAGAAAGCCTTTCTAGTAACTTCCAGAAGCTCTTCCATAGTTTATAGATATTGCCTCTTGTGTTCCTCTTGACAGGGTTTGGAAATTTTCCATGGCGATTCTTTCATTGCCTGTAATCTGTATTCGGAAAAGCATATTGATGGTCATTTAACCCTTTGACTGTCGCAACCCCAAATGATAGAGAATCTTTTCCCGATTGTAATGACATTAAAAAAAAACGAAATTTGATGGAAAACTGACGGAATTATGCTCTCGCGAAGTTAGCGACCTCGGCGCTGTTTACAAATCGGCGATTTCGCCCACTTTGAGCCCTTTTTTCGGCTAATTCCATTGTTCCAGTCGCACAAAGTCATAGCTATTTCTTTAGAACTCCATTTTTTCTATCGATTGAATACAAGAAACTGCCCATTTACTGATTTCAACTACCTAATAATGTGGTCAGAAATTTGCAATTTGCCAATTTCACGAAAACTAAAAAATATGACAATTTCAAAATAAGGTCCAGAATGAACAATGCAGACATTCCTGGCTCTAAAATAACATTTTCTTTGTTCATCAGTCACGTCTCCAGGCCCCTCTGATATTACTCTTGCTTTCTATTTTGAATTTTTATTCAAACAAAAAATAGAAGACTTACTATTATGCAGACTACTGCAATACTGTAATAATTGTATAAATAACATCAACCCATTCATGACTGCATATTAGAATGGCTAGTTGGACATTTATTGGACAATGGCATCATTTGTTTACTTTTGAACATTGGCAAAAATCAAACATTTCCCCTACTTTGAGCTCCATTTCTAGTTCTTTTATAGTAAAATCAATCAAAATCACCTCTATTTCTATAATATGTTTTCCATTCTATCAAATGAGACCAAGAAAACGAGAATACAACCATAAATACTATACGAAAATAGACCACAAATTCAGCATTTTAATTAAAAAAAACGGTCGGAGTTTTTTTTTCTCATTATGCACTGCGTGCTCCAGGATTTTTTTTATATGGTGCACACTGACCACACAGACCCATTCTTTCACATGTGGGCCTACCAGCTTTCTCCTGCTTGATTTGAAGCCGCTAGAATTTATGAGTATATATACGTCAAACACGGTACCTCGTAAGACATATATATACGGCTGCGACAGTCAAAGGGTTAAAACAAATTGATTTAAGTGCCCCATTTGTAACTTAGGAGTTTGTAAGTTGGAGATTTCTTTACTGAAATGTAAATGTATATTTTTAGGAATACAGTAATTCCAAGAGTATAATTTCCTACTGAAAAATTTGTGCTGAATAAAATATACAATGTATTGTTGCAGACTTGCACTCCAAAAGACATGTGGACACTGTGCCGTGATGCCACAGCCGAATGTGATGTTCCAGAGTATTGTACAGGTGCTTCAGAATACTGTCCACCTGACACAGTGAAGGAGGATGGAACTCTCTGCTGGGGTGCGAAGGTGTGTTATTCTTTGAGCAAAAAATATTTTAATGTCTCCTCATATGCACGTTTAACCCTTTCACTGTCAGTCCCATAATAGTATGGCTTGCAAACCAGTGTCGGCTCTGTAATGATACACCAAAATTCTAGCGACTCCCAATCTTGTGGGAGAAAGCTGGTAGGCCTATATATGAGAGAATGGGTCTGAGTGGTCAGTGTGCACAGTATAAAAAAAAATCATGCAGCACATATAATAAGAAGAAAAAAAAAAAAACTCAGACTGTGTTTTTGGTTTAAAACAGCAAATTTGTGGTGTATTTTTGTTTGATTTTCTTGTTCTCATTTGATAGAATGGAAGATATTTTACAGAAATAGAGATGTTTTTGAATGGTTTACAGACTAGAAGTACCTTGAAATTGAGCTCAAAGTAGCAGAAATGTTCTGTTTTGCCAATGTTCAAGAGTAAACAAATCACATCACGTGTCCAATACACGTTAACTGGTGGGTCTAATATGCTTTCACAAATGTGCTGATATTATTTATACCATTTTTACAATAATGCAGTAATCTGCATGACAGTATATCTTCTATTTTTTGTGTGAATAAAAATTCAAAATGGAAAGTAAGGAATGTTTGCACTGTTAATTCTGGACCCTATTTTTAAATTGGCCTTCCTTGAATTGTGTATGAAATTGGCCAAATTATCAATTTCTGATCACTTTATTGGGTAGTTGAAATTGGTAAATGGGTGATTTCTTGTACTCAGTCGATAGAACATTTTTATTTTTTATTCACTTAATGAATTTTTATTCAAACCAAGAAAATAGAAGATTTACTGTTATGCAATATTGTAATAATTGTATAAATATCATCATCACATTTGTGAATGTATATTAGACCCACCAGCTGGTGTGTATTAGACGTGTGAAGTCGTTTGTTTACTCTTGAACATTGGCAAAAATTTAACATTTCCGCTACTTTGAGCTCAGTTTGAAGCCATTTCCAGTGCTAAAACCAATCGAAATCATCTCT
The DNA here is from genome assembly GCF_026875155.1 of Cherax quadricarinatus. Classification (NCBI taxonomy): domain Eukaryota; kingdom Metazoa; phylum Arthropoda; class Malacostraca; order Decapoda; family Parastacidae; genus Cherax; species Cherax quadricarinatus. The sequence goes on along the minus strand of NC_069432.1, from coordinate 17,209,561 downwards.
ATTTCTGTAATATGTCTTCCATTCTATCAAATGAGACCAAGAAATCGCAAATAAAACTATAAAAAAAACATACGAAAAAACATTGTAAAGTCGCTGTTTTAATCGAAAATCATTGTTTTTTCTCTCATTATACGCTGTGTGCAGCAGCGCTGTATAGCCCTTGTGGCTTAGCGCTTCTTTTTGATTATAATAATAATAATACGCTGTGTGCTGCAGGATTTGTTTTAGGTGGTGCACACATAACACATAGATGTATTCTCTCATATCTAGGCCCAACTTTGCCATTCACAGCTTACCAGAGTGAGCTGAGCTCATGGGCATAGATCTACGGGTTGGACCCTGAACGTAAAGCCGTAGATCTACGGCACGGACCCTGAAAGGGTTAAAAAATTTTTTTTTTTTTTTTGTTCCCTATGAAGAGAGACTGAAGACCCTTAAATTACATTCACTTATTAGACGAAGAATGAGGGGAGACATGATCGAAGTGTATAAGTGGAAGATGGGTATTAATAAAGGGGATATTAATAAGGTCTTGAGGATATGTCTCCAAGAGAGAACCCGCAGTAATGGATTTAAATTAGACAAGTTTAGATTTAGAAAGGACATAGGAAAGTATTGGTTTGGAAATAGGGTAGTTGATGAGTGGAACAGTCTACCTAGTTGGGTTATTGAGGCTAAGACCTTGAGTAGTTTCAAGTTTAGGTTGGATAAATGCATGAGTGAGAGGGGTTGGATTTGAGTGGGACTTGAAAATGAGTGAATAGAGTTATCAGAGCTTATTTCTTGGGTAGCATTGAAAATTAGGTTGGGCAAATGTTTTGTTAGTGGGATGGATTGTAAAGTACCTCCCTAGTATGGGCCAATGGGCCTGCTGCAGTGATCCTCCTTTCTTATGTTCTTGTGTTCTTAAATGATGGATTTTTTTTTTTTTTTTTTTAAGATAATGACATGAAAAATACAAAATTTAATTGAAAGTTTAAGGAATTATGCAGGTCCAAATTTGGCAGCTTTTGCATAATTTATGAAGCAGTGATTTTTGCCCACTTTGAGTCCTACTTTCAGTCAATTCCATTGCTCATTTTGACCAGATTTTTAGCTATTTTGCTAGTATGCCTTCTGTTCAATTGATTAAACACAGGAAGTCAACCATTAATCTATAAGAACTATCTTATAAAGTGCACAGAAGTTGGTAATTTTATCAGTTTTATGCAAAATCTCAATTTCAATTTTAAAACAGAATCCAAAATAAACACTATGAATTCCAGCAACTAAAGCAACTTATCCTCTGTTCATTAATCATATCCTCAGGTCTTTCCTATATTGCACTTGCCCTCCATTTTGAATTCATTATCTCAAAAATCTAAGTTTTATCCTACTTCTCGGATAATAAAATATAACAAAGAATAATTGGTCATGGTTTAGGGTGTCAAAATAATTGAAGTAGACCTAGTAATAACCCATAAAACAGATCAGGTGGAGTAAGGAATCCTTACTCCCTCTCAGGAAAATAATCAAATCTCAAATATTTCCAGTCCTGCAACCAACCAAAATCACTTTTATTTCAGTATTGTATCCTTCATTTTATCAAGTGATACCAAGAAACAGCAAATAAAACCATAAAAACCCTCCTAGAAAACATCTCAAAGTTGCTATTTTAAACCAAATATAAGGTCAGAGGTTTGCATTTTCCATAAAGTAAGAACTAAGGATAATGATAAGTTGTGCAAGGGAGGGTGTTGTTTTGTGCCTCTGTGGCAGTGACAGCTGTATGGGTGACAAACCCTCCCCATTACTCTAAACTCAGTATTAAGCCCCACGATTAGTATTACCAAAGGGACCGTTTTCATGATTATTGCTTTAATTAAAATTTTACAAAATTAATTAAAGGTGGTAAATCTTGTGGTTTTTACAGGGTCACTGTTACAAAGGTGTGTGTGGCAGCCATGAAGGCCGATGCCAGCAGGTGTGGGGTCCCAGTGCATTGGCAGGTTCTCCACAGTGCTACACACAGCTTAACCAGGAAGGTGGCCCATATGGCAACTGTGGTATTTTGGATTTGGACAGCCACACACTCCAGCCATGTTCACTCCAGTTAGTTTTTCACTTACTAAAAGTTATTAATTATTTGAATAGTTACAACTCCTAAAGTAACATTGGCATTGGTCTTTAGTACAGTAACACATTAAAGTTCTTTTCAAACTTTCTCTAAAGACTCAGATGAACAATATATTTGTATAGTTATTTACTGAACATAGCAAAATGCAACACTTTGTCCCATCAGGGCACCAGAAGAGTACCTATCAGGAATTCTTTTCATAAAATAGCTTAAACTTGCTTCAGGTGATTTTTAAAAAATTCTCTCTCAAATGGTTTCGTCTTGTTAAGTCTAATATCAGCTGATATCTTTGAGTACAGTTCCTCACTTGTATAAGTTTTGTCCCACAACTGATATAATATATAAATATGTAGGTAGTAGGTTGGTACACAGCAACCTGCCCAGGGAGGTACTACCATCCTGCCAAGTGAGTGTAAAATGAAAGCATGTAGTTGTTTTACATGATGGTAGGATTGCTGGTGTCCTTTTTCCTGTCACATAAACATGCAAGATTACAGTTACGTCTTGCTACCTCTACTTACACTTAGGTCACACGACACACACGTGTACAAGCATATATATACACACCCCTCTGGGTTTTCTGCTATTTTCTTTCTAGTTCTTGTTCGTGTTTATTTCCTCTTATCTCCATGGGGAAGTGGAACAGAATTCTTCCTCCGTAAGCCATACGTGTTGTAAGAGGCGACTAAAATGCCGGGAGCAAGTAAGAGGCGACTAAAATGCCGGGAGCAAGGGGCTAGTAACCCCTTCTCCTGTATATATTACTAAATGTAAACGAAGAAACTTTCATTTCTCCTTTTGGGTCACCCCGCCTCGGTGGGATACGGCTGGTGTGTTGAAAGAAAGAAGATGTAGGTAGTAGGTTGGTAGACAGCAAACGCCCAGGGAGGTACTACCATCCTGCCAAGTGAGTGTAAAACGAAAGCCGGTAATTGTTTTACATGATGGTAGGATTGCTGGTGTCCTTTTTCCTGTCTCATAAACATGCAAGATTACAGTTACGTCTTGCTACCTCTACTTACACTTAGGTCACACTACACATACATGTACAAGCATATATATACACACCCCTCTGGGTTTTCTGCTATTTTCTTTCTAGTTCTTGTTCGTGTTTATTTCCTCTTATCTCCATGGGGAAGTGGAACAGAATTCTTCCTCCGTAAGCCATGCGTGTCGCAAGAGGCGACTAAAATGCCGGGAGCAAGGGGCTAGTAACCCCTTCTCCTGTATATATTACTAAATGTAAAAGGAAAAGCTTTAGTCTTTCCTATTGGGCCACCCCGCCTCAGTGGGATACGCCTGGTGTGTTGAAAGAAAGAAAGATATAGTGTAATAACTGAGACTGTAAATTTAGTGCTGTAGCTAAAACCAGTTTTATACTTCAATCCACTCTCTTTTTCACAGTGATTCTCTCTGTGGTACACTCCACTGCCATACTGATGCTGATGTGAAACCTAAGTTTGGCATTGTGTCCTACACTGCTTGGAGTAAAGACAATCATGACTGTAGGACAATATTTTCTACCAATGACATCCCCCCTAGCTACTGGCTCTCGCCCGATGGTGCAGCATGTGGAGATGGAATGGTAAGTAGTGTTTTCCTTATTGAGGTTTTTAACCCTTTGAGGGTCCGTCCCGTAGTTCTATGGCTTCGAAGCCAAGGTACAAGCCGTAGTACTACGCCATAAGCTCAGATATGAGAGAATGAATCTGTGTAGTAAGTGTGCACCATATAAAACAATCCTGCAACACACAGTACATAATGAGAAAAAAACTGCGACCTTGTTTGTGGATTAAAACAGCGACTTTGTCATATATATTTGTAGTTTTTTACTGTTGTATTCAGTTTCTTGGTCTCCTTTGATAGAATTGAGCTCAAAGTAGCGAAAATGTTTGATTTTTGCCGATGTTCAAGAGTAAACAAATGTCATGCATCTAATACATGTCAGCTGGTGGGTCTAATGTTATTATTATTATTATTTTTTTTTTTTTTATCACACTGGCCGATTCCCACCAAAGCAGGGTGGCCCGAAAAAGAAAAACTTTCACAATCATTCACTCCATCACTGTCTTGCCAGAAGGGTGCTTTACACTACAGTTTTTAAACTGCAACATTAACACCCCTCCTTCAGAGTGCAGGCACTGTACTTCCCATCTCCAGGACTCAAGTCCGGCCTGCCGGTTTCCCTGAACCCCTTCATAAATGTTACCTTGCTCACACTCCAACAGCACGTCAAGTATTAAAAACCATTTGTCTCCATTCACTCCTATCAAACACGCTCACGCATGCCTGCTGGAAGTCCAAGCCCCTCGCACACAAAACCTCCTTTACCCCCTCCCTCCAACCTTTCCTAGGCCGACCCCTACCCCGCCTTCCTTCCACTACAGACTGATACACTCTTGAAGTCACTTTCGCTCCATTCTCTCTACATGTCCGAACCACCTCAACAACCCTTCCTCAGCCCTCTGGACAACAGTTTTGGCAATCCCGCACCTCCTCCTAACTTCCAAACTACGAATTCTCTGCATTATATTCACACCATGCATTGCCCTCAGACATGACATCTCCACTGCCTCCAGCCTTCTCCTCGCTGCAACATTCATCACCCATGCTTCACATCCATATAAGAGCGTTGGTAAAACTATACTCTCATACATTCCCCTCTTTGCCTCCAAGGACAAAGTTCTTTGGGTCTAATGTACATTCCTGAATGTGCTGATATTATTTACTATACAATTATTTTAATATTGCATAACAGTAAATCTTCTAGTTTTTGGTGTGAATAAAAATTCATTGTGATAAAAAATAAAAATGGAATTAATTTGTGAACCCTGGAAACATAACTAATAAACAGAGAAAATGTTATTTTAGTGCCAGGAATGCCTGCATTGTTTATTCTGAACCCTATTTTGAAATTGGAATATTTTGAACTTTGTGTGAAATTGGCCAAATTACCAATTTCCAGTCACTTTATTAGGTAGTTGAAATAGTTGATTGGGCTATTTCTTGTGCTCAGTAGATAAAATAGAAGTAATACTAGCAAATTAGCTAAGAATTTGGTCGACTGGAATAAAGGAATTGGCCTAAAATGGGAGTCAGTGAGCAAAATCACTGATACCTAAATATCGCTGATGCAGCAAAATTTGCAAGAGCATAATTTTTTCAGCTTTCCATCAAATTTTGTACTTTTTGTTTTATTACTCTCAGAAAAAGATTCTCTACCATTTCATAATAAAAATAGTTTTTTTTTTTTTTTCCAAAATTCTTGGACCCTGTGGACAAGTTTCAGATCAGGACTCTGGACCCTGATAAGGTCCAGACTCCTGTATGTGAATGTTTGGTGTGCATAGTAACAACGTGTGTGTGTGTGTGTGTGTGTTGTGTGTGTGTGTTGTGTGTGTGTGTAGTGTGTGTGTGTTGTGTGTGTGTGTGTGTGTGTGTGTGTGTGTGTGTGTGTGTACTCGCCTAATTGTGGTTGCAGGGGTCGAGACTCAGCTCCTGGCCCCGCCTCTTCACCGACCGCTACTGGTCCTCTCTCCCCCTGCTCCATGAGCTTTATCATACCTCGTCTTAAAACTATGTATAGTTCCTGCCTCCATTACATCGCTTGCCAGACTATTCCACTTCCTAACTACTCTATGACTGAAGAAATACTTCCTAACATCCCTTTGACTCATCTGAGTCTTCAGCTTCCAATTGTGACCCCTTATTTCTGTGTCCCATCTCTGGAACATCCTGTCTCTGTCCACCTTGTCTATGCCACGCAGTATTTTGTATGTCGTTATCATGTCTCCCCTGACCCTCCTGTCCTCCAGTGTTGTCAGACCGATTTCCCTTAACCTTTCTTCATAGGACATTACCCTTAGCTCTGGAACTAGCCTTGTTGCAAACCTTTGCACTTTCTCTAATTTCTTGACGTGGGTTCCAAACTGGTGCTGCGTACTCCAGTGTGGGTCTGACGTACACAGTGTATAAAGTCTTGAACGATTCCTTACTGAGGTACCGGAACGCTATTCTCAGGTTTGCCAAGCACCCATATGCCGCAGCAGTTATCTGGTTAATGTGTGCTTCTGGCGATGTACTCAGTATTATACTCACTCCTAGGTCTTTCTCCTTGAGTGAGGTTTGCAGCCTTTGGCCACCTAGCCTATACTCTGTCTGCAGTCTTCTTTGCCCTCCTCCGATCTTCATGACTTTGCATTTGGCGGGGTTAAATTCTAGGAGCCTGTTTCTGGACCACACATCCAGCCTGTCCAGGTCTCCTTGTAGACCTGTCTGGTCTGCGTCTGATTTAATTCTCCTCATTAACTTCACGTCATCTGCAAACAGGGACACTTCTGAGTCTATTCCTTCTGTCATGTCATTCACATATACCAAGAATAGCACTGGTCCCAGGACTGACCCCTGTGGGGCCCTGCTCGTCACTGGCGCCCACTGTGATACCTCATCACGGACCATGACTCGCTGTTGCCTCCCTGTTAGGTATTCTCTGATCCATTGCAGTGCCCTTCCTGTTATACGTGCCTGTTCCTCTAGCTTCTGTACTAATCCCTTGTGAGGAACTGTGTCAAAGGCCTTCTTGCAGTCTAAGAAAATGCAATCAACCCACCCCTCCCTCTCATTTCTTACTTCAGTTACCTTGTCGTAAAACAATAGTAGGTTTGTGACATAGGATTTGCCTTCCACGAATCCGTGCTGACTGTCATTTATAATCTTGTTCCGCGCCAGGTGCTCCACCACTCTCCTCCAAGACTTTGCATACTATACATGTCAGTGACACTGGTCTATAATTTAGTGCTTCATTTCTGTTTCCCTTCTTAAAGATGGGGGACTACATTTGCCTTCTTCCATACTTCAGGTAGTTGCCCAGTTTCAAGGGAAGTGTTGAAGATTTTGGTTAGTGGCACACGTAGTGTCCCTGCTCCCTCTCTAAGGACCCATGGAGAGATGTTGTCCGGTCCCACCGCCTTTGAGGTATCAAGGTCACTTAGGAGCTTCTCCACCTCCTCAGTTGTGTGTAATTCATCCAACACTTGTTGGTATATCCCTTGTTGGTGTACGCCACTGTTTTGTCTTCCCGTTGTCCCTTCAGCCTCCACTGTAAATACTTCCTGAAATCTCATGTTGAGCTCCTCACATACCTCCGGGTCGTTTCTTGTGAGCTTCCCACCTTCTTTCCTCAGCCTGATTACCTGGTCCTTGACTGTTGTCTTCCTCCTGATGTGGTTGTAGAGTAGTTTCGGGTCAGGCTTGACTTTCGATGCTATGTCATTTTCATACTGCCGCTGCACCTCCCTTCTTATCTGTGCATACTCGTTTCTGGCTCGTCGACTAATCTCTCTATTCTCCCGAGACCTTTGCCTTCTGTACTTTTTCCATTCTCTAGAGCACTTAGTTTTTGCCTCCCTGCACCTTCAGGTAAACCAAGAGCTCGTTCTGTCCTTCCCATTATTTCTGTTACCCTTGGGAACAAACCTTTCCTCTGCCTCCTTGCATTTTGTTGTTACAAAGTCCATCATTTCGTTTACTGGTTTTCCTACCAACTCCTTTTCCCACTGAACCTCCTGTAGGAAGGTCCTCATTCCTGTGTAGTCCCCCCTTTTATAGTTTAGCTTTTCCCTTTCTACTCCTGTTACCCTCTCCACTTTTAGCTCCACGATGTATTCAAAGCTCATAACTACGTGGTCACTAGCTCCAAGGGGCCTTTCATATGTGATGTGCTCAATGTCTGAGCTACTCAGGGTGAACACGAGGGTGGGTGTGTGTGGGTGTGTGTGTGTGTGTGTGTGTTTGCATGTGTGTTTGCATGTGTGTACTCACCTAATTGTGGTTCCTGGGGTCGAATCACAGCCCCTGGCCCTGCCTCTTCACTGCTCCATGAGTTTTATCATACCTCTTCTTAAAGTATGTATGGATCCTGTCTCAACTACATCACTTCCCAGACTATTCCACTTCCTGACAACTCTGTGACTGAAGAAATACTTCCTAACATCCCTGTGATTCATCTGAGTCTTCAACTTCCAGCTGTGACCTCTTTTTGCTGTGTCCTATCTCTGGAACATCCTTTCTCTGTCACCTTGTTGATTCCTTTCAGCATTTTATATGTCGTTATCATATCCCCCCTCTCTCTTCTGTCCTCTAGTGTCGTCAGGTCGATTTCCTTAACCTCTCCTTTTAGGACATGCCCCTTAACTCCGGGACTAGTCTTGTTGCAAACCTTTGCACTTTCTCTAGTTTCCCTATGTGCTTGGCTAGGTGTGGGTTTCAAGCTGGTGCTGCATACTCCAATATAGGCCTAAAGCACACAGTGTACAGTGTCCTGAATGATTCCTTATTAAGCTGTCGGAATGCCCTTCTTAGGTTTGCTAGGCGCTTGTATGCTGCAGCAGTTATTTGGTTGATGTGTGCCTCAGGAGATGTGCCTGGTGTTATACTCACCCCAAGATTCTTTTCCTTAAGGGATGAGTGAGATTTGTACTCTCTGGCCCCCTAGAATGTCCATCTTGGTCTTCTTTACCCTTCCCCAATCTTTATGACTTTGCACTTGGTGGGGTTGAACTCCAGGAGCCAGTTTTCAGACCAGGCCTGCAGCCTGTCCAGATCCCTTTGTAGTTCTGCCTGGTCCTTGTCTGATTGAATTCTTCTCAACTAAACATCTGCAAACAGGGACACTTCTGAGTCTATTCCTTCTGTCATGTCATTCACAAATTCCAGGAACAGCATCGGTCCTAGGACTGACCCCTGTGGAACCTCATTCTGATACCTCGCCACATACCATGACTCGCTTTTGTCTTCCCGACAGGTATTCCCTGATCCACTGCAGTGCCTCTCCTGTTATCCCTGCCTGGTCTTCCAGCTTTTTCACTAATCTCTTGTGTGGAACTGTGTCAAATGCCTTCTTACTGTGTGTGTGTGTGTGTGTGTGTGTGTGTGTGTGTGTGTGTGTGTGTGTGTGTGTATTTGTGTGTGTGCATGTTTGTGTGTATGCGTGTGCGTGTGTATGCGTGTGCATGTGTATGCGCATGTGTGTGTGCATGTGTATGCATGTGCATGTGTACGCGTATGTGTGTGTACCCGTTTGTGTGTGCACACGAGTGCGTGCGCACGTGTGCTCACTTACATGTACTTGCCTATATGTGGTTACAGTGGTTGAGTCTTAGCTTCTGGCCCTGTTTCTCGACTTGTTGTTCACCAGATTCACTCCCTCTTTGCCTCTTGGGCCCTGTCGTTCATTTTCTGAAGTTGATAAACAGCACTAAATACAAGTGTAACTAAGCAAAGAACAGGTTATTTCCAATTGTATTCTTTGTCGATAAGCAAATTTGCCCTAGGAAAATAGTTGCTAAGCAGGGACTTTTTTGTACTGTACCTGGGTTTCTCCTTAAACTTTAGTGAACTTTTACCATTTTAATGTGAATGCAGTTTTTTTTTTTCATGGGTCTTTATTTTATTTTTCCTTACTTTTGGCTCTGTCACTTACTGGCTAAGCATTTCATGTATAAACTTAATTTATATTAAGTCATGTACTTCTGATACTGTATGTGTTCATTGATACATTTCTTTTAGAATTGCTTGGCACTGTGTGACCACAAGGTCCTTGTACTCTGCAAATTTCAAACTTTTTCACTATACTGAAAAAAGTATTTCTTAATGTTCCTGTAATTCATTTGCAGCTTTTAATGCTTTCTGTGTGCTCTGGCTCCCTTTTTAGTTTTCATCTCAAGCTCTCTATCCCACTCTATCCAGTCTACTAAATATTTTGTCATGATCATATCTTTTCTGATCCTCTGTTCTTGGGATTTTAGTTGTGTGTAAGGAGAGGAATCTACATTATTTTGCCATAAATTTTTAACAGTTGTAAAAATCCTAACCCCATGAATCAACAGGTACTCACCTAATTGCACTTTCCTAATTCTGGTTGCAGGGGTCGAGACTCGGCTTCTGGCCCTGCCTCTTCACCGATCGCTACTAATCCTGTCTCTCCCTGCTCCATGAGCTTTATCGTACCTCTTTATAAAGCTATGTATGGTTCCTGCATCCACTACATCACTTGCTAGACTGTTCTACTTCCTGACTACTCTGACTGAAGAAATACTTCATAACATCTCTTTGACTCGTCTGAGTCTTCATCTTCCAAGTGTGACCCCTTGTTTCTCTGTCCCCTCTCTGGAACATCCTGTCTCTGTCCACCTCGTCTATTCCACACAGTATTTTGTATGTCATTATCATGTCTCCCCTAACCCTCCTGTCCTCCAGTGTCGTCAGGCCAATTTCCCTTGACCTTTCTTCGTAGGACATTCCCCTTAGCTCTGGAACTAACTTTGTCACAAACCTTTGCACTTTCTCTAGTTTCTTGACATGCTTGATCCAGTGTGGGTACCAAAATGGTGCTGCATACTCCAGTATGGGCCTGACATACACAGTGTACAATGTCTTGAATGATTCCTTACTACGGTATCGGAACGCTATTCTCAGGTTTGCCAGGTGCCCATATGCTGCAGCAGTTATCTGGTTGATGTGTGTTTCTGGAGACGTGCTCGGTGTTATACTCGCCCCAAGATCTTTCTCCTTGAGTGAGGTTTGCAGTCTTTGGTCACCTGGCCTATACTCTGTCTGCAGTCTTCTTTGCCGTTCCTCAATCTTCATGACTTTGTATTTGGCGGGGTTAAATTCAAGAAACCAGTTGCTGGACCAGGTGTCCAGCAACTGAAGTTATTTTATTCATGAGTAGGTAGATTACTAGGGATCTGTTGTCTAGCACAGCACCTCGTATTGTCTGTACTAGATGAAATTTAGATGTCTTGATTACTTATTAGGGGCACCCACTCCATTTGTTTTAAATGTTCTTATACCTCATTTATTTTCACTTTTCTTAATTACAGATGTGTGTAAGCCAAAGATGTGTACCCATACCAGGCTCAGGCTTGGGGATGCTGTTTTGGATGTTACTGGTACTATTTCTGGTTATCTTCTGCTTTTTGTGGGATCCCCTGCGATGGTGGTGGGTGAAACAAGGGCGTGCCTGGTTATCTCGTAAGTTACCATGTTGTGCTTCTTGTCTTGACTCCTGCTGTTGTCCACTCATGAACAAAGTCACGCAGTGGACAGCCACCATTGGTCCATTCCATAAAAGCAAAAAACCTAATGATAATAATGTTAAAGTAAATAAGGAAGTAAATGGTGGTGTGACTTCTCAGGTGACTCAGAACACAACAGAGTCTTGGCCAGTCAATCACTGGGGAGATGATAATGAACACAGAACTGTAGGAGTAGCCTCAAATACTCGGAATGATGTTCACTTTTCTTCAAATTCTTCTGTTTTATATCATAATAGTATAAACCTCAGTCATTCTGCTCCTAGTTATTGCATTAACACAGGTCATGCATATGCTTCTGGTGAGGTACCTCTCCTAGATAATGTGAATTCTATAAAACATTGGCCCATATCTTCTGCTAGCACCAGAGAAAACATATCAGAAACCATACCAACATCACCAGATGTCCTAAGTGATGATGAGGTCATCAACAAACTATCAGAGCTAACACATAATCTTAACATTATCTCTGGAAAACAGGACAGATCATCCAAAAATGAAAATTTAAATGATACTAATATGAACGTGGAAACAGACTATGACTTCCAACATGAAACTCAGAATCGACAAGTGCTGCAACCACAAGCATCTTCTGACTCCTCAGTTAAACTTGTACCAGTAAGAAGAGCTCCTTCACCACCTGTGCAGAAACCAAAGCAAGAAGGAATGACAAGTAGAAGCATCTCTTCAGTGTCTTCTATTCCTTTAGCAACAAGCCTGACCCATTCCCAGATTCCAGAATCTACTGTACCTCCATGGTCAGACCTTATCATACCTCCAAGACCAGACTGTAATGAACTTCAAACATCAGATTCTATTATATATCAAAATCAAGAATATGCTCATCAGAGACCAGAACCAACTATACCACCAAGACCAGAGTATACTCCATCTCAAAGGCCAGAACCTTCCGTACCACCAAGACCAGAGTATACTCCATCTCAAAGACCAGAACCCTCCATACCACCAAGACCAGAGTATACCCTACCTCAAAGGCCAGACCCTTCCATACCATCAAGACCAGAACCTTCTGTACCTCCACGACCAGAATTTTCAGAAAGATTTGTATCGTTTAAAAAGACACCCTTTGTTCCTCCAAGACCATAGTCTATAAATAGGAGCATATCAATGTAATTTAATAAAAGGACTAGAAAATGTCTGCTCCTTTTTTTGCCAACAAAATAAAATTTAAAGACTTCAACCCATGAGAATATTTTTTTCTCAGCTAGTCAGTGTACATCTATTTTTATTATGTGTTTAGTTTTATAGTATAATATGAAGCATCCATTTATTACAGGGCATATTGTACTCAACCAATGTAACTTGATCACGAAAAAGGAAATTTTTTTTGTAAAGTAAAAGGACACAAGTGCAATTAATGTGACGTTTATTGTGGCAACGTTTCGCTCTCCAGGAGCTTTATTAAGCCATTGCAAACAATACATGGACACAGAGGATATATAAAGGCTCAGAGTGAGGTGCAATGCTAGTGAGGAAACATTTCGATGTTCACTAGTGGTGGTAGTAGTAGTAGTAGTGGTAGTGACAAAAGTAGAACAATATGGTAGAGCAAATAATTCGTACATGAGTAAAAGGATATAAAAGCTATTACTTGGGTAACATAAAAATAGGTTGGACAAATATAGACTGGAAAGAGGTAGCTTGTTTCAGTGTTCACTCTCTGTAATGTGCTTTGTGTAGTATAACAGGAGACTATGTGATGGCAGGGTTTACTGTTTTCAGGAGGATTCTTGCAAAGACTTCGGAGATGGTGAAGCTGCCGTTGTTTTGTTTAATTGTATTCGAAACAGCGATCAGTGCTGATTCGAGGCACTTGCGTCTGCGGAAATTAGTTTCTTTGATCACTAATTGGGCGTCTCTGAATTTCATGAGATGATTGGTGGCATTTCGGTGTTGTACACAGGGGTTGTTCAAGTTATCGTTCCTACATGCGTAAATGTGTTCATTGAGGCGGGTGTCGAGGTTTCTTGCTGTTTCACCTACGTAAATCTTGTCACAGCCTCCACAGGGTATAGTGTAAACTCCTGCATTGACTGGTTCGTGGTGCTTGGATTTTGTCCTGGTTAGATCCTTTATTGAAGTGCTAGAAGCGATGGCGACTCTGGTGTTAGTTTGTGAAAGTACTTTTGAGACGTTCAGTGCAACCTGGCTGTTGGGAAAATATATCTTTGTTGGGAGTGGTGTTGATACGTGGAGAATTAATGATCTGAAGAGCTCTTTTCTTGCAGTCTTTGATGAAAAAAGAAGGAAAATGTAACTCGGTGAATGTTTGGTGAATGTATGTACATTCCTCGTCAAGAAACTCAGGACTACAAATTCGGTATGCTCTTAGGAAAAACCTGATGATGATGCCTCTTTTGGTCTTGGTATCTTGACTGGAATAGAAGTGTGTGAGATCATTTTTATTGGTGGGTTTCCGATAAACTTGAAATCTTAGGTTGTTGTCTACTTTGTGAATGAGGACGTCGAGGAAAGGTAGCTTGTCATTGGACTCTTCTTCTAGTGTAAACTGGATCGCCAGTTCAACTGCGTTGAGCCTTGCCTGAAGATCTCGTACATCAAAACATTTTGGAGTTATTACGAGGACATCGTCCACGTAACGTAACCAAGTGACGCTTGAAGGGATGATGTTGGTGAAGTGTTCGGATTCTAGGTGTTCCATGTATAAGTTGGCTAGGACGGCACTTATGGGGGACCCCATTCCCATGCCGTAGGTTTGTTTGTAGAGCTTGTTATTGAAAGAAGAGATTTTGTTGACTTGATTGAACTCTGTGTTAATTTCAACTGTTTTTCTTTCAATAACAAGCTCTACAAACAAACCTACGGCATGGGAATGGGGTCCCCCATAAGTGCCGTCCTAGCCAACTTATACATGGAACACCTAGAATCCGAACACTTCACCAACATCATCCCTTCAAGCGTCACTTGGTTACGTTACGTGGACGATGTCCTCGTAATAACTCCAAAATGTTTTGATGTACGGGATCTTCAGGCAAGGCTCAACGCAGTTGAACCGGCGATCCAGTTTACACTAGAAGAAGAGTCCAATGACAAGCTACCTTTCCTCGACGTCCTCATTCACAAAGTAGACAACAACCTAAGATTTCAAGTTTATCGGAAACCCACCAATAAAAATGATCTCACACACTTCTATTCCAGTCAAGATACCAAGACCAAAAGAGGCATCATCATCGGGTTTTTCCTAAGAGCATACCAAATTTGTAGTCCTGAGTTTCTTGACGAGGAATGTACATACATTCACCAAACATTCACTGAGTTACATTTTCCTTCTTTTTTCATCAAAGACTGCAAGAAAAGAGCTCTTCAGATCATTAATTCTCCATGTATCAACACCACTCCCAACAAAGTTATAATTCCTCCCAACAGCCAGGTTGCACTGAACGTCTCAAAAGTACTTTCACAAACTAACACCAGAATCGCCATCGCTTCTAGCACTTCAATAAAGGATCTAACCAGGACAAAATCCAAGCACCACGAACCAGTCAATGCAGGAGTTTACACTATACCCTGTGGAGGCTGTGACAAGATTTACGTAGGTGAAACAGCAAGAAACCTCGACACCCGCCTCAATGAACACATTTACGCATGTAGGAACGATAACTTGAACAACGCCTGTGTACAACACCGAAATTCCACCAATCATCTCATGAAATTCAGAGACACCCAATTAGTGATCAAAGAAACTAATTTCCGCAGACGCAAGTGCCTCGAATCAGCACTGATCGCTGTTTCGAATACAATTAAACAAAACAACGGCAGCTTCACCATCTCCGAAGTCTTAGCAAGAATCCTCCTGAAAACAGTAAACCCTGCCATCACATAGTCTCTCCTGTTATACTACACAAAGCACATTACAGAGAGTGAACACTGAAACAAGCTACCTCTTTCCAGTCTATATTTGTCCAACCTATTTTTATGTTACCCAAGTAATAGCTTTTATATGCTTTTACTCATGTACGAATTAATTGATCTACCATATTGTACTACTTTTGTCACTACCACTACTACTACTACTACTACCACTAGTGAACATCGAAATGTTTCCTCACTAGCATTGCACCTCACTCTGAGCCTTTATATATCCTCTGTGTCCATGTATTGTTTGTAATGGCTTGATAAAGCTCCTGGAGAGTGAAACGTTGCCACAATAAATGTCACATTAGTTGCACTTGTGTCCTTTTACTTTACATATTGTCGGTAATTTTACCAACTTTATTACGAAATTTTTTTTCAAATCTCCAGTGAAATTCTACTTCCCTTCTGGCAGATATATACTGATATGCACTAATTTTCATGAAAATTCAGGACCCCTGAAGCACCTAGCTTTTGGAAATTACAAATAAATTAATATACAGTTTCCATCATTGAACTGTGAAGTCTGCACTGTTGGTAAGAGTAAGTGAATAAGTGATTGTGAATGTGTTTCCTTCTTAGGATGACTTTAGCTTGATGGAAAAATAGCTGATGCGATTAAAAAATTAATGTTATAAACATAAATGAGACTACTGTATATATTAAATAATAGGGCATGTTTTACATGGCATGACCACAATGTCATTGGTCATATTGGCTGATCAAAAGTAGAGAAATATATTTCTTTGTAGTTTTCACACACACACACACACAGGATTCTTAACCCATAACTTTGGCAGACCTGACAAAAACAGTGTTCGTGGCATGGCAGAATTTTTAATATATTTATTTTTCAAGTGTTTAGTTTACTTTTCTGAGTAGAATAAGACCACAACAACAACAACAAAAAAAATGGATCAAAGCTTGCTGACTTATGGAGTGTTGAAGTTGGCAGAAAATAACCCCATGACAGCAACATTGTCATGATTCCAGTAAGTACTTGTAATAATTTTTAACGTTATTAAGAAATTATTTTTTCAGGTTTTGTTTATTTTCATTGTCTAAGACTATATGCAGCATTTTACAATGATAGTAAATGTTTTTCAAGTTGTTTAGTACTAGAAACAGGGGGGAGAAGCATATTACACTATTTCTACAATTTCAGTACAGTTGGGCCCTGCATTACGGTGTTCCGCTAATACGGCAATTTCAAATAATGACCGAAGTTTGCGATACGGTGAGTGGTCTTTCAGATACGGCATGCCCCACCCATTTGGTTTACATTCTCCATGAGTACATACAGTATATCTATTATGTCTGGAAATTTTCCAAAATTTCAAGTGTTTTAAAGTTATTGCATATTTTATATGTACTCTGATAATTATACTTATGTGTACCTGTACCTAAATATACTTACTCACTGTGCTGGCATGCAGGTACACATTAAAACCACTAAGAGTGTGTCTATTCTTGATGCCTTAATAATAATACAGTGGAACCTCTACTTACGAGTGCATCCACATGCGAGTTTTTCCAGATACGAGCAGCTGCTTGGTCGATTTTTTGCTTCCAGACGCGAGCAAAATTTCCAGATGCGAGCGGGCCTCAAGGAAGGTTAATTGACACTGGTGAGGGGGCTCTTGCTCTTGATCTAGGGAATTGGATCTCGGTTGTTTGTTGGACTATCTTATTGAAACTTGGGCAATGTATGATGAAAAGATGCTTCTTAAATTACACCAAAAATGAAAGAAATCAGACCATAAATAACAGAGTTCACTTCTCAGCCATTAACCTCCCCTTAGTGGTATATTTCTGTATGGTTTTTATGGTTGTACGTATTCTCGTTTTATTTGGTCTCGTGTGATAGAATGGAAGATATACTACAAAAATAAATTGAGAAATTGAGCTCAAAATAGCAGAAATGTTCGATTCTTTGGCGACGTCAGTGGTAGACATCGTGAGGTAGCAGTGGCAGACAACATGAAGCAGTAGTGGCACAACATGGAGCAGTAGTGGCACAACATGAAGCAGCAATGGCAGACATCATGAGGTAGCAGTGGCAGACAACATGAAGCAGCAGTGGCAGACATCATGAGGTAGCAGTGGCAGACAAAATGAAGCAACAGTGGCAGACAACATGATGCAGCAGTGGCAGACAACATGAGGTAACAGTGGCAGACAATGTGAAGCAGCAGTGGCAGACATGAGGTAGCAGTGGCAGACAACATGAAGCAGCAGTGACAGACAACATGAAGCAGCAGTGACAGACAACATGAAGCAGCAGTGACAGACGTGAAGCAGCAGTGGCAGACATCATGAGGTAGCAGTGGCAGACAACATGAAGCAGCAGTGGCAAAGTGTAGCATTAAGAGTGTAGCAATTAAGTGTAGCATTAAGAGTGTAGCAATTAAGTGAAGCATTAAGAGTGTAGCACTTATAAGTCACTGACATTTTTGGGTTATCCTAGGTTCTCTACACATGTAGTCAGGAGCAGGAATGGCCGCTGTGGTGGCCCTATAAACCCCAACAACAATGGCTGCTGTCACCACCATTAGCCACATACCTAATGACATGTATTTTATTCATTCTAGTGTATATATCATGTTTCTATGTTATTAATATTGTTTATTATGTCATATTACATTAATTGTGATAGATAAATAAGCTGTAGAGATGATATTAGGGAAATTATTAAAGTATTTTCTCGTGCCTGGAATTCCACTGGAACGAATTAATTCCATTTCAATTAATTTAAATGAGGAAAATTGACTCTGCAAACGAGCAAATCCAGTTGCGAGCAAGGTCATGGAACGGATTAAACTCGTAAGTAGAGGTTCCACTGTAATCAGTTGGTCGCATTAAATGTTGTATATTATGCTAAAATAGACATTTCTATTAATCCATCTATGATATTTTTTCAAAATTATATAATAAACACACTATGTAACATACAAACATGATACATACACCCACTGTATAAAAATTGACATAAATATAAGATTTGTTTACCAAGCTGTCGGGAGAATTACGTTTTCTCTAGTCAGACACCAGTAACTTAACTAAAAATTTATTACTTTCATATGCCTTCACTCTATCTATAGTTATTCATGACCCTTGTGGGTTTAGCACTTCTTTTTTATTTTTTTTTTTTTCAACAAACCGGCCGCATCCCACCGAGGCAGGGTGGCCCAAAAAGAAAAACAAATTTCTTTTTAAATTTAGTAATCTATACAGGAGAAGGGGTTACTAGCCCCTTGCTCTCGGCATTTTAGTTGCCTCTTACAACACTCATGGCTTACAGAGGAAGAATTCTGTTCCACTTCTCCATGGAGGTAAGAGGAAATAAATAAGAATAAGAACTAGAAAGAAAATAGAAGAAAACCCAGAGGGGTGTGTGTATATATATATATATATGCTTGTACGTGTATGTATAGTGTGACCTAAGTGTAAGTAGAAGTAGCAAGACGTACCTGAAATCTTATATGTTCAAGAGACACAAAAAAGGACACCAGCAATCCTACCATCATGTAAAACAATTACAGGTTTTCGTTTTACACTCACTTGGCAGGACGGTAGTACCTCCTTGGGTGGATGCTGTCTACCAACCTACTACCTTTCTTTTTTTATTATGCCTGCACTTTAAAGGAGGGGTTTGGGATATTGGCAGTTTGGAGGGATATGTTGTGTATCTTTATACGTATATGCTTCTAAGCTGTTGTATTCTGAGCACCTCTGCAAAAACAGTGATAATGTGTGAGTGTGGTGAAAGTGTTGAATGATGATGAAAGTATTTTCTTTTTGGGGATTTTCTTTCTTTTTTGGGTCACCCTGCCTCGGTGGGAGACTGCCGACTTGTTGAAAAAAAAAAAAATAACTTGTAATAATAATAATAATTTGTCAGAGCACCATTCCTTCTAAAAATTACATGAGAATGGAAGTGTTGGTCTTTATTTATTCTACTGTACCAGTGTGGAGACAACTTGTTTGTAATGTAAGGTGTTTGTGTGAATGTTTATGAACCATAACCAGATGCTTTGTCCGTTTGTTAACATAGTGGGTGGGGTGGCTAGGCGGGCTTCCCTACCCTACCTCCCACACATGACTTTCTACAAATAAATACTTTTCACCTCTCACCCTACATTAAGACTACAAATATTTTAAGGTAAGTAATGAGTGTACTGTATATGCATTTTATCACTCTAGAGAACTTTAAGCATCGTAGTATATTATGTGTGGGTGGAGTGGCCAGGAGGGCTACCATACCTACCATACCTGACTTCTTACAGTACATACTACTCGCCATTTGCCCTACATTAAGACTACAAATAT
Organism: Cherax quadricarinatus; assembly: GCF_026875155.1. NCBI lineage: Eukaryota > Metazoa > Arthropoda > Malacostraca > Decapoda > Parastacidae > Cherax > Cherax quadricarinatus. The sequence continues at coordinate 17,190,127 of NC_069432.1, read as the reverse complement.
TCTGAGATAATGAGTGTACTGTGTGTGTATTTTACTTATTGTTTTTTAATGCCTAGTTCTACTGCTAACTTAATATATGTTAGTGTAAACTTGTTATCTGGCATTTATATGCATTTATTTATTTATTAATTTTTTATTTGGGCATGATACATAGTTGTACAAAGAAATATAGTGATTGGGTATACATGCCAAAAGCCCCTTGTATGCAGAGAATTATGGCCAGGCTTAAAATTAACTAAGATTAACTAAGCAATAATATATTCAGTGATAAAAATTACAGTAAACAAATTACAACATGAAATACAAATGAGTATTTCAGATAAGAAGCATTAAAGTTGTACAAATTTGTAGCATAACAATGTATAATATAATCGAATTAAATCGAGTAAAATCATTGATTTGTAGTGCAGAAACAGGTCATATGGTCATTAGATGAGTTACTGTGCATTCAAGAGAATGGAGTATTCTATTAGGTAATGTAATTAAAAAAACATAGTTTGATAGGGTCACACGTTATACATTTATGAGATACAGTTATTCAGTATTTATTTAGTTGTGGTTGAGTAAGTGGTTTTTAAGGAGTCTTGAATTGATAAGCAGACAGTATTTCTTTTATATTCATAGGTAATGAATTCCAGATTTTTGGGCTTTTTATGTGCACTGAGTTTTTACGTAGTGAGAGATGGACACTGGGAACATCAAAGAGTGATCTGTGACTTGTGTTATGGTCATGTGTTTTGTTGAGGTTGGTAAGGAGACGTTTGAGAAGAGGGTTTATATCTGAGTTTAGTATTCTATGTATGTAGTAGGCACAATAATTATGGATGTTTTGTATGGTGAGTAAGTTTAGAGTATGCTGCTTGGAGTGGGAATTTATCATTCAGACTGCAGCCTTTTGTTGGGTAATTAATGGTCTGAGATGATTTATTGCTGTTGAGCCCCATGCACAAATTCCATAGGTGAGATAAGGGTAAATGAGTGATATAGGGCCAGGAGGGCTGATTGTGGAACATGGTACTGTATCTTCGATAGTATGCCTATGGTCTTGGATATTTTCTTGGAAATTTGTTGCACATGTGTTTGAAATTTGGCTCTATTATCAAAGTGGATTCCTAAGAATTTTCCCTCTGAGCATTGTGATAGGTGATCCGTTTATCATTATGTTAAGAGGAACATCTGTAGTTCTGTTCCCAAACTGAATGTAGTAGGTTTTGTCAATATTGAGAGTAAGTTTGTTAATCATCATCCAGGTAGATATTTTCTGTAATTCGGTATTTACAGTACTGGCTAGTATGACTGGGCTTGGGTGAGAGAAGGCATATGTAGTGTCATCTGCAAATAGTTTGGGTTTGAGTAGTTGCGATGCATTTGGTAGGTCATTTATGTAAATGAGAAAGAGAAGAGGACCAAGGACACTTCCCTGTGGGACACCAACTGTAATTGGCTGTGTGGAAGAGTTTGCTCTATTTGTGTACACATATTGGCTTCTGTTGCTAAGGTATGACTTCAGGTAGTTGAGGGAGTGCCCTCTTATACCATAGTGTGATAATTTTATGTGCAGCAAATCATGGTCAACTGTATCAAAAGCTTTACATACATCATTGAATTTGTAAGTGGAAAAAATGGCATTCTGCTTTCTCGCAGTAGCCTGGAACCTAACCTGCCATATAAGTGTGGCCCTACTGTATTTACTATAAATTTCTTCCAATAAGAGTGTTGTCTTCTAATGACTGTTATTGTTTCAACACTGAACAGAAAACTGTTATTATGTTACAGTTGTTTCATGGTATAATTAAAATACAAATGCAGTTATGAAGGGTACATAAACAAGAGTGGTAGATTCAAACTCAAGAGGAAACATTGAACTATGGTGCAAACTCTGCTATTGGCCGAGATGAAACCATAGAGACAGTCCCATTGATGACTGGCTGCTAAGCCACCCTCACACACCCCTACTCCTATTGCCTCAGACACTGTCCAAGAGGCAAACTACCATATCGCTGATTAGCCAATTCCCACCCATGTATGCCGTCCATAATAATCTTTATTTTTACAAGTATATAATACAACTATTAAAGACCTAGTCGACATCATTGGCATACTTCTGTATATAGAAAACCCCAAGTTATGGAGAGAATTTCAGGCAATTTGGGTTAATCCTGATCCCAGGATGTGACTCACAACAGTCATCAGACACCCAGGTACATCTGCTTACTGCTATGTGAACAGGGGCAGCAGGTGTAAGGAAACATGCCCAATGTTTCACCAATGCTGGGATTGATCCATGGACCTCAGTGTGTCACCTGAGGGCACTATCAACCAAGCCACAAGCACCTACACCATCGTGCCCATATTGTATCTCAAATTTTTCATTGCAACTCAAAACTGAATTCCTCTACGAGGGTAAATCATAACTCAAAATTATAGTAACTCGAGGGGCACCACTATATTTGATTTTGTAGGTTTTCTCATCTGAACATGTTTTATACAGACCTTGTATGTTTCTGTATTCAGCTTTTCCATGCACTGTTGCGAGTTAAGAATACTTAGAACCGGGATTAAAAAAAGTTCAGATAAGTGATTGAAAACTTGTGTAAAATTTGCACGAGTACAAAACATATACAATTATATAAACATTAATACAGTAGTGTATGCATCTGTTTAACCCTTTCAGGGTTTCGGCTGTACTAGTACGGCTTAGGCATCAAGGTTTTTGACGTACTAGTACGCCTAAATTCTAGCGCCCTCAAATCTAGTGAGAAAAAGCTGGTAGGCCTACATATGAAAGAATGGGTCTATGTGGTCAATGTGTGCGGTATAAAAAAAAATCCTGCAGCACACAGTGCGTAATGAGAAAAAAAACTTTGACCGTGTTTTTGGATTAAAACAGCGACTTTGCACTATTTTCGTATGGTATTTATTGTTGTATTCTAGTTTTCCTGGTCTCATTTTATAGAATGGAAGACATATTACAGAAACTGAGATGATTTTGAATGGTTTTACAAAGAAAGCAGAAATGTTCGATTTTTACCAAAGTTCAAAAGTAAACAAATCATGCTATGCGTCCAATACATGTCAACTGGTGAGTCTAATATTCTTTCACAAGTGTGCTGATAATATTTATACCATTTCTACACCAATAAAGTAGTCTGCAAAACAGTAAATCTTCTATTTTTTTTTTGTGAGAATAAAAATTCAAAGTGGAAAGCAAAAGAATGTAAGAGGGGCATGGGGACATGACTAATGAACAGAGGAAATGTTATTTTAGTGCCAGGAGTGTCTTTCTTGTTTATTCTGGACCCTATTCGGAAATTGGCATCTTTTGAAATTTGTGTGAAATTGGCAAAATTGTTAAATTCTGACCACTGTATTGGATAGTTGAAATCGGTAAATGGGTGGTTTCTTGCACTCATTCGATAGAAAAAAATTAAGTTCTGGCGAAATAGTTATGATTTTTGTTGACAAGTACACTGGAATTGGCCGAAAATAGGGCTCAAAGTGGGCAAAATTGCCGATGTGTAAACATAGTCGAGACCTCTAACTTCGCGAGAGCATAATTCTGTAAGTTTTCCATCAAATTTCATACTTTTGGTGTCATTATGATCAGGAAGAGATTCTCTATCTTTTCATAAGAATTTTTTTTTTTAATTTGGCCGACCCCGAGAACAAGCCTCTAAGAGGGCCTGTTGACCCTGAAAGGGTTAAGCATGAGTACAGTAATATATAAATTTTAGTATCTGTCAACTGCCATAAGATCTGTCAGTTGCCACAAGACCTGTTAACTGCCACAGACAACAGAAAAAATAAAAAGAATTTGAATGCTTCCAATTTTCACTGTATCCTTCAATACTTCCATTGCTCATTTGTTTTTAATATTATTTATTTTTTATTTTATTACACATTGGCAAATTCCCACCAAGGCAGGGTGGCCCGAAAAAAAAAACTTTCATCACCATTCACTCCACAGTTTTGCCAGAGGGGTGCTTTACACTACAGTTATAAAATTGCAACAGTAACACCCTTCCTTCAGAGTGCAGACACTGTACTTCCCATCTCTAGGACTCAAGTCCGGCCTGCCGGTTTCCCTGAATCCCTTCATAAATGTTACTTTGCTCACACTCCAACGGCACGTCAAGTATTAAAAACCGTTTGTCTCCATTCACTCCTTTCAATATTATTTTTATTATTATTATACATTATTCACAAATGTAGTAGTAAAGCTGTGTAGGTCATTCAGTCTTTCCTAATATAAAAATGAAGAGCTTTACTATTTTATTTTTGTTAGGTTAGGTTAACCCCTTAACTGCGTCCAACGTAAAATTATGCAGGTAACGAGGACGTATCCGATGTAGTAGTATGCACAATTTTTGTGCCTTCAGATACTCTACCTGCAAATATTTTTGATCTTAGCATAACTGTTCTGGTCTTCTATAACCTTGTTATGCCTTTTACAAAAAATCTAAGACCAGACTGGTTCATGTAGTGCATCATGGGTAACTGCTGCTGTTCCACCACCATCTTCCCTACCAGCACACAGGGTGTGGAACTGGCAGGAAGATCCCTTATTCATTTCAAATTTATTAGTTTCATAATAAAAGTGGAATTAAACCAAAAAGCACACTATATAGATTTAACCTAGGCTGACCCCAATATAGACAAACATTGTGACCTATTTCCATTTTTTAGAGAATTACACCTTGAAACAATTGCAGTATTATAAAATTTCTTTGTAAATATATTCTTTACAGTGGTCTTGGTGTTATGGACACAGAAATTACATGATACCTAATTTTTTTTTTAACCCTTTGAGGGTCGCCAGGCCCTCTCAGAGACTTGTTCTCAGGGTCGCCAAAATTTCAAAAAAAAAAAATATATATTTTTTTTTTTTTTTTTTTTTCAACAAGTCGGCCGTCTCCCACCGAGGCAGGGTGACCCAAAAAAGAAAGAAAATCCCCAAAAAGAAAATACTTTCATCATCATTCAACACTTTCACCACACTCGCACATTATCACTGTTTTTGCAGAGGTGCTCAGAATACAACAGTCTAGAAGCATAAACATATAAAGATACACAACATATCCCTCCAAACTGCCAATATCCCAAACCCCTCCTTTAAAGTGCAGGCATTGTACTTCCCATTTCCAGGACTCAAGTCCGACTATATGAAAATAACCGGTTTCCCTGAATCCCTTCACTAAATATTACCCTGCTCACACTCCAACAGATCGTCAGGTCCCAAGTACCATTCGTCTCCATTCACTCCTATCTAACACGCTCACGCACGCTTGCTGGAAGTCCAAGCCCCTTATATATATATATATATATATATATATATATATATATTCTTATGAAAAGATAGAGAATCTTTCCTGATCATAATGATACCAAAAGTATGAAATTTGATGGAAAACTTACGGAATTATGCTCTCGCGAAGTTAGCGGTCTCGACGATGTTTACGCATCGGCGATTTTTGCCCATTTTGAGCCCTACTTTCGGCCAATTCCAGTGTACTAGTCGACAGAAATCATAACTATTTTGCTAGAACTCCATTTTTTCTATCGAATGAGTACAAGAAACCACCCATTTACCAATTTCAACTATCCAATAAAGTGGTCAGAATTTAGCAATTTTGCCAATTTCACACAAATTTCAAAAGATGCCAATTTCCAAATAGGGTCCAGAATAAACAAGAAAGACATTCCTGGCACTAAAATAACATTTCCTCTGTTCATTAGTCACATCCCCATGCCCCTCTTGCATTTCTTTTGCTTTCCACTTTGAATTTTTATTCTCACAAAAAATAGAAGATTTACTGTTATGCAGACTACTGTATTAGTGTAGAAATGGTATAAATAATACCAGCACACTCGTGAAAGAATATTAGATTCACCAGTTGATGTGTATTGGACGCGTGGCATGTTTTGTTTACTTTTGAACTTTGGCAACAATTGAACATTTCTGCTACTTTGAGCTCAATTTCAAGGTACTTTTCGTTGTGAAACCAATCAATATGTCTTCTATTCTATAAAATAAGACCAGGAAAACTAGAATATAACCATAAATACCATACGAAAATACAGTGCAAAGTCGCTGTTTTAAACCAAAAACATGGTCAAAGTTTTTTTTTCTCATTACGCACTGTGTGCTGCAGGATTTTTTTTATACTGCGCACACTGACCACATAGACCCATTCTTTCATATGTAGGCCTACCAGCTTTCTCTTGCTAGATTTGAGGGCGCTAGAATTTATGCGTACTAGAACGTCAAAACCCCTGGTGTGTAAGCCGTACTAGTACGTCAGAAACCCCGAAAGGGTTAACATGCTGACCATCTTCCACTGAGGCAGGGCGACCCAAAAATGAAAAACAATTTCACCATCATTCACACATAACACTGTCTTTGCAGAGGCATTGCAGATATGACAGTTCAGGTGTCATTCCAAACAACCAATACCCCAAACCCCTCCTTTGAAGTGCAGGCATTGTACTTCCCACCTCCAGGACTCAAGTCTGGTTAATTGTTTTCCCTGAATCCCTTCACAAAATATTACTCTGCTCACACTCCAACAGCTCGTTAAGTTCCAAAAACCATTTATCTCTATTCACTCCTATCTAACATGCTCACATATGCCTGCTGTATGACCAGGCCTGTTGAATGTCCAAGCCTGTTGCACACAAAACCTCTTTACCCCGTCCCTCCATCCTTTTCTAGGACGACCTCCATTCCTCCCCTCCGCTACATATTTGTACACTTTCCAAGTCATCCTATTTTGCTTCATCCTCTCTAAATGACCAAACCCTCAACAACCCCTCCTCAGCCCTCTGAATAATACTTTTAGTAACTCCACACCACCACCTAAATTCCCTAAATGTATACAGTGGACCCCCGGTTAACGATATTTTTTCACTCCAGAAGTATGTTCAGGTGCCAGTACTGACCGAATTTGTTCCCATAAGAAATATTGTGAAGTAGATTAGTCCATTTCAGGCCCCCAAACATACACGTACAAATGCACTTACATAAATACACTTACATAATTGGTTGCATTCGGAGGTAATCGTTATGCGGGGGTCCGCTGTATAACATAAATGCTGGTAGTTAACCTAGGATAACCCACTATAGTCAAACAATGTGATTTATTTCCATGTTCTGAGGAGTATTACACCGTGAAACAATTGTAATAACATAAGTATTCCTTGTACATAGTGTTACAAGGAAGAGGAAGTAAAAAAAAAAATAGAAAAACAATTATTTAAATCAATATACAACCTCTCCTCACTTAACAATGGGGTTCCATTCCTAAGAGTAGGTCAGTAAGTGAATTGGTCATTCAGCTAGGAGCATACTATACTGGTAGGGGGTTTGTGTCAACCCTCTTTTGATATTATTTTACTGTCACCTTTGCACCATTTATAACATTTCTGGTATATTTTTAAATGTTCATACAGCATGTATTGTATACTGAAATAGACAGGAGAGAGGAAATCAGCTCTAGTATACATTATTTAGGTTTGGATATTGGTTGGAGAGCTGGTCATAAGTGCAAGTGAGGAGAGGCTGTATACGACATGCTCCCAGTGGAGCAATGTCAGGCTAAGCATTTCCCCATGTTTGTAGTGCTAAAACACCTTGAAACACATCCACTATCATAAGAAATTAGTGTACATAGTGTTAATCATTAAAAACAATAAAAAACTGAAAAAAATTTGGTGTCAATAAATTGTAAAATGTAAATATTGCTGGCACATTTACACCACAGATGCCAAAGAGTGATTGTTTTTCACCAACTTCAACATATCATAAAATTGTAAGGTTTTATCAGTTTCACTCATTATAGTCTTTATTCATCTGTAAGAAAAAAAAAATTAAGAATCCTGCACCACACACTGGAAATTTAATTTCCAGGTCTGATACAGTTGAAGGGTTAACTACAGTAAAGTCAGTCATCTCTCACTAAGGAAGGGTGACCCCCAAAAAGTAATAACATTAACCATCATTCAAACATTAACTATCTTGCATGACTTGTATAAACATCACAGTTTGACCCTCTAAACAGTTACATGTTCACCACTCTTCACAAAGTGCAGGCAGCATGTCTCCCACCATAAGAACTTAAGTCCAGTTAACCAGTTTCCCATAATCTCTTCATAAATATTACCTTGCTCACATTCCAACTGCATATCAAACACTTAAAACCCCTTGTCTCTGCTCATGCCAATCTAACATGCTAACACACACACACACACACACCTGCTGAAGCCCCTACCATTTAAACTTGTCTGGCCCAGCTGCTTAACCTCCTTCCATTCTGTCCACTCACTTTTGGGTTTTTCTTACTTTTATCACATCTTATTCCTCCTTGCCTAATGCAAGAAATCACTGCCTCCCTTTCATCATCAACATTTATTAACCCAAAATATTTAATGTCTTTCCATTCTACTGCTTCTAGTCTGACATCTTATCTCTCTTGTTCTTAAATGCTAGGTACATTTGTTCCTCAGGTTCTCTAATCTTGATAATCTCTCTCCAGAATTGTTTCTTATTTTCAACAAAGTTTATTTAGAAAGACTCATCCTTTCTTTTGCACCTGTTTACCACTCAACCTTTTTTTTCTATGTACTCTGTCTTCCGTATATCATTTTTACATGTAAAAACCTCTCATATGCTAACTTTTCTCCCATACTACCCACTTCACATCATCATTCCACCATCATTGCATTTCCCACCTGCGCCCACCATCTTCTAACCACAATCTTCTGCTGTGGACTTGAGCACTATATCTACTCCTATGCTCTTCAACCTTCTCATTACCTATTTTCTCTTTAGTCAATCTTTCAGTAATTGCCCATACTGCTGCTTAACTGTCCCTTTCTTAAGCTCATTCACTTTCACTTCTCTCTCTTATGCACCAAGGCCTATCTTCTTGTGATCCATCTGCCTTGTACTTTTGCAATAGCTTTCTTTTCTTTCAACACACCGGCCGTAACCCACCGAGACAGGGGTGGCCCAAAAGGAAAAACGAAAGTTTCTCCTTTTACATTTAGTAATATATACAGGAGAAAGGGTTACTAGCCCCTTGCTCCCGGCATTTTAGTCGCCTCTTACGACACGCTTGGCTTACGGAGGAAGAATTCTGTTCCACTTCCCCATGGAGATTTGCAATAGCTACCACTTAATAATTATCTGATGTGTTACTCCTCGAAAAGGATTAACATCCAGAAGTCTACCCATCAACCTTTTATCCACCTCATACATCACATAACATACTTATCCTTTTTTCTATAAAATAAATATTAAAATTGCCTGTTACCAAACCTCTTTCGATACTTGATTCAGTTAGTGAAACACCCCCCCCCTCCCATTGTCATTTGCCCCAGCACCTCAAATTTACATGCAATACTATGCTCTCTGCACAAGTCATGAATTTAAACACTTGTATCCCCTCCTTTCTGTCTACGGTTGATCACTTAATTTTACTGCCACTTCTTTAGCGCTAGTTTTTGGATAAACCTGAATTATTCTTATTTATTTTTCCATTGAATATCTCCTACCTCTTTTAATATGCTTTGCTTAGTGCTAAGACATTCAACTAGTTTATCATATTAACCATCAGGTTTTTTCCTATCTTCTAACACCTGCAAGTCTTGAACATGTACTCATTGGAGCGAGGAGAGAGAGGTACATGATAATATATACCTGGAAGGTACTTGAGGGCCTGGTCCCAAATCTGCACACTGCCATAACAACATACTGAAGTGAGAGATATGGGAGGAAGTGTAAAATAAACCCAGTGAGGAGCAGGGGTGCGGTGGGGACAATAAGGGAACACTATATCAACATCCGGGGTCCCAGACTTTTCAACATTTTACCAGAAGATATCAGAAACACTGCTGGAACAAGTGTAGAAGCCTTCAAGAGGAAACTGGACAAGTATCTTCATCAGGTGCCAGATCAACCAGGCTGTGATGGATATGTGGGGCAGCGGGCCTCCAGCAGCAACAGCCTGGTTGACCAGGCAAGCACCAGATGAGCCTGGCCCATGGCTGGGCTCAGAGAGTGGATAAACCCTCAAAACTCTTCAAAGGTAAAGGTATATATATATCTATATTACAGTCATCCAAGTTTAAACTTTCCTTATTTGTCTTTGTAGTAATTGATACAGTAGTAGTACTAGCTCCTTGCTCATGGCATTTGTCACCTCCCACGGAGGTGACTAAAATTCGAGGAAGGATTCTAACCCACTTTCTCTTGAAATTCGAAGGGAGACATACAAAGATGAGAACTATTAAGAAAATCAAGAGAAAACTCAGATGAGTGTCTGTACACACATTATTGTTCTTGTGATACTATAATTATTATTAGAAATAGTAATATAACAATGTATTATTGTACCATTTAACACACTTCATGATTATTTCATGTGTGTTAACTGGTAATCCATTATTCATAGACATAAGGTACTGTTTATGAATTCTCATTTTGAATTAGCAAAGTCTGCAAGGAAAGTTGCTGCTCTTGGTTGATGGTCTAGCATATTGCCTAACAGGCAACTGCATAAAGCAATATGCTATTACAGCCATTTTTTTTTCTCTAAAACGAATATTGGGAGTGAGCAGAATCATTTTGAGCAGTCATGCCCAGACTTAGCCACACCTGCTTTGTTCTACTTCTTGAAGGTAATGCTTGAGAGCAGTTGTGAATGAAGCACACACTGTATGTGGTGTGATATTTTAGTAGCAACATTTTTTCTTGTGTGTGTGTAAGCATTGGGAAAATAAGGCATTTTTGTTGGTTGTGGAAGGTTTACAGTGAGAATCCCTTTTCACATTTTTGTCCATTACCATGGTCACAGCTGAGCTCCTACTTGTACTACAAGCAGCTGTATGTTAATTTTATCATTGTGATAATATATATTAATAGTAAATAAGTGATTAGTAATACATAAATATGGTGATGTTAACTAGGGATTGCAAAATCTCAGCTAGCTTGTGAATGACTGAGGCATAAAGGAGCTATCTCATTCTGCAGCTTTTTGAAAAGCCAATGTTGGTAGAGTACCAAGTGGCACCTCACTTGATTGGTATCATACTTCTAGGTAGAGCAGCATTTTTTAGTCTGTTGCAGTTTTAACTCTTGAATGTGTGTGTGTGTGTGTGTGTGTGTGTGTGTGTGTGTGTGTGTGTGTGTGTGTGTGTGTTGTGTGTGTGTGTGTGTGTGTGTGTGTGTGTGTGTGTGTGTGTGTATGTATTATATATATAATGTATATATATGTATGTATGTATGTAGTCTATATTGTGTAATAATACTGGATGCTGTGATTTGGGCTTCATCTTTGCACCTTATCTAATACTTTTATATTATTAAGCATTTAATTGACTTTAAACATACTCCATCTCTTACTCTCAAGTCTTAGCCCACAACAGTGGTATGTACTTTGAACAACTCGGAGTTTTACTTAGTCATTTTGTGACATAATGAACTGTAAGTTTATTATGGATTAGTTTAAGTCATGAGATTAATCGGACAAACTTGAGGAAACTGAATATACCTCCAATAGGTCAGTATCTGAAACACCCATTTGGGCATTATCAAGTAGGATATTCATGCTTTCATGACTGCGAATTGCAGGGCCTATGAAAGTGACCCATGTATTCTAGGCTGTGACAATACTTTTCAATGAATACAGAGCATTCCTTATACTTGTAATGATTTACTGCCCAAGGTAGTTTAATGTGCATATAATATATATGAACATTAATTTGCTGAAGAACAAAATAATGATCCTATCCAAAAACTTGTTACTATTAATGAATTACAGTACAGGTTATTGATAAAGATGGCTTGTTACTGATCCAGGGGAGATTAGTTTTATATGCTCCATGAGTTCTGTTGTGATGGAGGTTAGTCCCTTTATAATATAATTATACCAGTGCCAGTAGGTATTGTAATCCAGTGAAAAGTAAAAATATCAGTGTTCTGCTGTGTAAAATAAAAAAGAAAAGTTTATGAACAAAATATAACATAATAAAATATACTGTATTATAATTAAATAGCTAGGAGTAATATAAGCTTATTAAACAATTACAGGTGCTAAACTGTAAGAATTTTAGATATTCTTTCAGTTACTGCTGCAGTAACTTCAGTGAACTGTGTATAATGTACAGTATGTAAATATAAGTTACTGACAGTGCAGTGTTAAATGTTATTTTCCTCTTATCTTATTTTAACACACTGGTGATGTCTCACCAATGCATTTAGACAAACAATTAAGTCATATTCTCCAATGCTTATTCACTAGCAGTCCCTCATATTAGTGCACAGACATCAAAATTCATGATTTCCTGAACTACAACAGCCTTCAGTGTACAGATATTGTACTATCCACCACCTTAATTCATGTTCAGCTAACTGGTTTCTTTAAGCCTCATTAGCTGGATTCGAGCTCAGAAGATGGGTGAAAATGTGACATTTCAGTGGATTATGCAATGTGATATCTGTATGCTATGTGGATTTAGCACATAATGATAATTATAAACATAATATCTGTGCACTTTTGGAAAAATACCTAGAGAATGAAAGATGGTAGAGTAAACCCTCAAAATAATGGACCTCAGTACAACAGACTTTGAAATAATGGCCAAAATTCAATTCAATTCAATTCAATTCAATTCAAACTTTATTCTCTATAAGTATTACAATGCTGAGTTTACAGAATTTGGTTATTGTGTGGTTTACATGTAGTAAAATAATAATTACAGAGTGTACCACTAGAACGCCTAGCATGGCTAGGCATTTCGGGCAGACTTATAATTTTGTAACATTTTAAACCTAAGATTTAATATGAGATAAGTTGGTATTATGGCTAAGTGACTAAATACTAGTTGTGAGTTTAGCAATGTGAATGCTTTTGTTTTGGCACTATACGTAGTTTCAGTATTGGAGTATCACAGGCCAACTTATGACTAGTTAAGATTCATTATTTTGAGATTGAGATTGATATTTCTGTTTATGGTCAAATGGGTGAGTGAGTGTAAGTGTGAACCACCAGGTGGCATTCGTATTATTAGTTGACAGGGTGTATCAGGGAGATAAGATGTTTTCTGATGGTAGTTTTGAAGGTGATGAATGTGTGTGCAGTTTTGGAATTTTCAGGTAGGGTGTTCCAGATTTTAGGGCCTTTGACATACATTGAATTTTTGTAAAGGTTTAGTCAGACACGGGGAATGTCATAGAGATGTTTGTGTCTGGTGTTGTGCCTGTGGGTTCTGTCACAACTATCAAGAATTGTACTTTGAACTCTTTTATTTTCAGTGTTTATTGCATATATCTGTACATTGTGTATACAGTACTGTATTAGGTATGCAGTAGAGCACTTAAATGCTTTTTATTGTCTTTTTTTTTAAAGTAATAACAATGGTTATAAATGACCATAATTTTTAAAGGGGTGGACAGGTAAGCCAGTGGAAGGCCTCGGTCAGATGACCAAAAGCTCCAAAGGCAGGTCATCATCTGACTAAGACCCGCGTCAGGAAACATTTGTCCTGTTTCCTGATGAACCTTACCTAACCTAACCTGTCTTTTTTAAAATTGATTTAATACATGAAAAATATTCCCCTCCCTATTAGTCCATTATATCGAGGCTTTACGTGTTGGTGGGGCATGTTAGTAGTTTGTTTGCTAATTATGTCTTAGATGTTCTTATGCATGTGGTGGTAATTTCTGCAGTAATACAAGTGCGGAATAATCTAACAAGTCTAAGTTCTCTTAAAATCTCAAAACATATTTCTTCCTTAGTGGGAAATTGCCAATGTATTATAAAATAACTGTGTAAATATATATTAACATTTCAGAAACTTTTATTAGAACTGGCTACTTTGACTTAATACCTTAAATTTAATGTGCCAAGTGCCCCATTCTGGTGTGCGTTTGGTGTAGAGTGCAATATACATAATTTTTTTTTGAAGTGTCAATAAGGAACATATGCTGCACCAGTATTAATACTGCGAGTGTGTATAATATATTTACACTGTACTGTATAAAAATACATCACTTTTCTTCAGTGCTCTCATAAGTTATTGTTTAAAATTATATTCTCCACAGGATTAAATGTTCTTATTGTATTTTACCTCTCAAGAGAGGTTCTTTGATACTGGTGGCTCTTGATCCAAGGAATTCATTTGATCCTCATGCTTGTATCAAACCTGATTGCCTCCCATTCCCCATGCGCTGTATGACCCCTACTGGTTGAGCGCTTCTCCCTAAATAATAATATATGTACTGTATTTTGTATTTTACAGATTTAATGTTCATAACTGTTGTTGTAATATTACATTTAGTTTTGTAAAGCAATGTACACATTGCATACTAAATGTTATGCACTACCAACTAAATATGCAACTGTTAATTGATATATAATAAGCTTTGTATAGAAAATTGTTTAAACTCTAAATTTATGCACTGATGTATGCAAAATATAAATTATAATGTGACTTTAAATTTATGATAATTGTTTTATTTAGATCCTTTGTCAGGCAACAAGAGAATCAGATTGCATTGTTGTGGTATTGTCCTGCAATACTTCAACATACAGTGGACCCCCGGTTAACGATATTGTTTCACTCCAGAAGTATGTTCAGGTGCCAGTACTGGTCGAATTTGTTCCCATAAGAAATATTGTGAAGTAGATTAGTCCATTTCAGACCCCCAAACATACACATGCAAACGCACTTACATAAATATACTTACATAATTGGTCGCATTCGGAGGTAATCGTTATGCGGGGGTCCACTGTATTTAGTTCTGAACATACCTCAAAACATTAGGTAGCCTGCTTGCAAGCTGTTTCTTCCTAATGCTGAGTGGTTTAAAGAGCTATGTTGAGAGCTAACTTATTTGTGGACGCGACTAACGTCGGTTCAACCGCTGGTGGGGGCATTTCTGTATCAGCGGGGCCCCTGCTTTATGGGGGTTTTAATTATACCCACTCTTCATTTATTCGGGCTACCTACAAAATATTTTACCACTCCTATAGGCTAATACAAAAATTTTTAAGTAATTTTTGGGTACTGTATACATTTTTGGCCCTAGCTCTATTCTCAATTATGACTGTAAACATTTTAAATCAGGCTTTTTATATGTTTTGAAAGTAAAAAAATGGCTGTTTTGCTTTACAGTAGTAGCCCAAACCTAACCGTGTGTAATTGGGGCCAATTGAAAAAATTTAAACAAAAAAAAGGGGGAAATATGAGTAAGGGTCCAATGCCTTATAAAGGGGGAATATTGCAAAAAGAAAGGCTAAAGGGCTGGAGATGCTGAAGACAATTTTTGGTGTAAACATAAACAGAAAAACTGTAGCTTGGAGATTAGGGAGTGAAGGTTCTGAAGTATTATCCAGAGGGCAGAGGAAGGTGGTTTGGACATTTAGAGAGATGAACACAAACCTGACTTGAAGAGGTTAAATTTTTGTAGTGGAAAGGCAGGCAGATAGGGAACATCCTAGGATAGGGGGAGGAGGGGGTAAAGGGGTTTTTGTGCAAGGGGATGGACTTTTAGCAAGAGTGCAGGAACAATTAGACAAGGGCAGAGAATGTTTTTTCAAATTTGTATGTGTTGGAGTGGAACAGTTATTTATAAGGATTGGTTGTGGGGCTTAATCCTGAGGGGGAAATATAGTGCCCGCATCTGAAATTGGGGGGGGGGTTGTTGCAGTTTAACTTTGTGTAGGCAAACAGGAGGAGGGAAAGATGAAAATGTTTCTTATTTTTCGGGTCACCCGTCTTGGGGAAAATTCCAGTGTTAAAAAAAAAAAAAAGGAAACAAATTTTTATAGTTTTTACATATTTATATCAGTTTTAAATTTTTTTTTTTCCCTTTCGTTCGTATCATTTCCTGCAGTTTCATCTATAAAACTTTAGGTTTCCCTTATCTCTTGTCCATGGGCGGTTTCTTAAAGAAACATTAATTGTGGAATTGAATTTTGCAGGTTTAAACTTTTAAGTTTGATCTGAATTTTAAAAACCTTTTAAAAAACTGAAATCATTGTTGGCCAGTGTTTTTTGCCACCATATTTTGGGGGAAATGCCAAACCCATAGGTGGCCAACAGCTCCTGGGGGAAAATTTAAGTGGAAGTGTTTAAATCGATCGAAGGAAATGATTTAAAGCCCTTTATTTACATCTGGGGACCCCCTCAAGGGTGAAAATTATAAAACCACTAAAAAAAAAAACTAAAACATTTTTTTAAAGGTATTAACCCAAAAAAATAATTTATTGCAGTAATATTTATAAAAATTTTACATAAAATTTTAATTTAAAAATTTTTATATCTCAATTTTGTCCATTGTAAACAAAGGGAAAAGGTGACTCATGTTTACCCATTCCTTACATCATTTCAAAAAAACACATTCTTTTTCATATTAAAAAATTTAAAAAAAAACATATATTTTTTGTTTCCTTTCTGACAGCCCTGTGGCTTAGCGGGTTTTTTTTATTATAAAATAAATTTTTTTCCTTATCTGACATTATTTCCCTTAAAAATTTTTATGCAAAAAGCTTTAAAAACCCCTTTTGGCCCCCTTAAAATCTTTCACTAAAGACCCCCAAAAAGAAAAATTTCCTTTTCAAAAAAAAAAAAAAAAAAAAAACTGAAATGGTAGAGAACCTTTTACTGAAGGTAATGACAAAGTATGAAATCTGATGGAAAACTTATGGAATTATGCAGATGCAAAGCTAGCAGTCTCGACGTAACTAACACGCTGGCGATTTCACTTTGAGTCCTATCTGAAGCCAATTCCTTTATTCCAGTCTACCAAATTTTGCTAGTATACTTTCCATTCTATTGATTGAGCATAAGAAATTGTCCATTCAACTACCCTATGAAGTGGTGAGAATTCAGTAATTTGGCCAATTTCATACAAAATTAAAAATTAAAAAAAAAAAAAAAAAGCACTAAACCACAAGGGTAATGGGTAGCAAGAGGGAGAAGAGATGATTATTAGGTTATGAAGTGCAGTGAGGCAGGGGTAGAGAGTAGCTAGAGATTAAGGTGGAAAGGACTGAGGAGAGTGCCAGACATCATCATCAGTGTTTGTGTAGTAAATCAGTTGCTGTCAATGAGAGTCTGGATTAAAGGAGGGTCCATCAGCAGGTGAAGAACGGGCAGCAAAGCGGAGACGACGACGGAGTAAATTCTGCGTGCTCGTTGATAGAGTGGGCAGTCTAACAGCTACTGGAACTTGACAATTCTCACAGAGAGGAACAGGACACCTCTCTGAGATACCCGTGAGTAAGACGAGTGTGGCCGATACGAAGACGGGAGAGGGTAGTCTCCCAACCTCGACACTGATGACAAGAAGACGGCCAGAAGCCTATACTCGGTTTAACAGAATTGAAGTTTGTTATGGAGCAGATCAGACCAACGTTCTTGCCAACGGGTGTGGAGATGGGTAGCAATTACAGCAAAATGGTCCGTGAATGGAACACCTCTATATGAAACTGGGAGGTCATGTACTGCTGACCGCGCAGCAGTGTCTGCCTGTATGTCAACATGACCAAGGACCCAACAAAAACAATAGTATCTGTTTGCTAGAGAGAGGGCATAACCAAAGTTGGTTACAAAGAACTAGGGGGGTGAGGTGTATCAAATTTCCGTATAACCTGTAAAGCGCTAAGGGAGTGAAACGACCACAAATGGTGACACAGGCATAGATGCAATATGGATAAGTGCTACAAGAATGGCATACAATTCAGCCGTAAAAATGCTAGCCAAGGGTAATAAATGCCTTAACACAACACTGCTGCGAATCCGATGCCATCAGAAGACTTAGAACCAATGGTGTACACCACGGTGGCATGAGAATGAGAGCGGAAGTGGTCAAGAAAAAGAGAGCGGAAAGCCACCATAGGTAGTTGGGCTTTTGCGCATGGCAGTGGGAAAGAACTTCCAAAGGGGGCAGGGAAAAGTGAGATGGTACATGAACATAGAGAGGTGGTAACTGAAGAGAAGATAAGAATGACTGGAGGCGGAAAGAAAAGGGACAGTAAACGGGCAACAAACAAATAAAGAACATCTACTAACATCAGTGACTATCCTATATACAGTGGTCCCTCGTTTTTCGTAGTTAATCCATTCCTGGAGCTGCTACTATTAACGAAATCTACGATTTACGAATCAATTTTCCCCATAAGAAATAATGTAAATACAATTAATCCGTTTCTGACATCCAGAAGTATTAAAACAAAACAATTTTTTACATGAAATATACATGTAGTACATAAACAATATAATGGGAAATGATGAATGAAACATTAACAGTATAACACTTACCTTTATTGGAGATTCTTTTTAGTGTATGGGAGACTGGAGGAGGAGGAGAGTGGATTGTTTATAGTTTGGAAGGAGAATCCCCTTCCAGCAACACCTCAGGTACCAATTGCTTTTCTGAGATTGCTTCTCTTCTCTGTTTCTTAATGCCACTAGGACCACCTTGAGAGTCACTGGAGTCCTGTCTTGCAAAATAGCTGTCCAGAGAGCTCTGTTTCTGGCGTCTCTTTAAAACTTCCCTAAAATGGGCCAAGACTTTGTCACTGTACATGTTGCCAACATGGCTTGCAACAACCTTGTCAGGGTGATGTTTCTCCATAAAGCTTTCCATCTTACCCCACATAGCAAAAATCCCTTTAATTTCTGAAGGCACCATCTTCCATCTCTCTTCCTCCTCCTCTGCAGCAAGATTCTGAGCTGCGATGTGTTGCTGTTCCTGCTGAAGCTCTTGCAGCTCCTCAGTGGTGAGCTCTTCGTTGTGGTCTTCCACCAATTCTTCCACATCCTCCAAACTCACATCCAACCCCATGGAACTCCCCAGTGCCACAATTGATTTTACAACAGACATAGGCTCATCAGGGTCAGTCCCAAACCCTTCAAAATCCCTCTTGTCGACACAATCTGGCCAAAATTTTCTCCAGGCAGAGTTCAAAGTCCTGGTAGTCACTCCCTCCCAAGCCATACCTATAAGGGTTATGCAATGGAGGATGCTGAAGTGTTCTCTCCAAAATTCCCTTAGGGTCAAGTGTCTGTCTGTGGTCACAGTCAAGCACCTGTGAAACATTGCTTTGGTGTAGTTTTTTTAAAGTTTGCAATGACCTGCTGGTCCAAGGGCTGGAGGAGAGGAGTGGTATTTGGGGGCAAGAACTTTACTGTGATGAACCCAAACTCCTTGAAAATTAGCTCATCCAAGTTTGGAGGATGAGCAGGTGCATTGTCCATTACTAGCAGGCACTTGAGATCCAATTTCTTTTCCAGGAGGTAATTCTTCACACTAGGGCCAAACACTTCATTGAACCACTCTACAAAAATTTCCCTCGTGACCCATGCCTTACTATTAGATTTCCGAAATACACACAATTTACTCTTCATAACATTGTTTTTTCCTGAACAAACTGGGATTTTCAGAATGGTACATTAGTAATGGCTTCACTTTGAAATCCCCACTAGCATTAGCACAGAACATTAGCGTCAGCCTGTCTTTCATAGGCTTGTGTCCTAGCATTGCCTTTTCCTCCTGTGTAATGAAGGTCCTCTTTGGCATTTTCTTCCAAAAGAGGCCTGTTTCGTCACAATTGAACACTTGTTCAGGTTTCAGTCCTTCAGCCTCTATGTACTCCTGGAATACATGCACATATTTTTCAGCCGCCTTGTGGTCCGAACTGGCAGCCTCACCACACTGTGTATGCCAGTACGGTTCTTAACCCTTTGACTGTTTCCGACGTATAAATACGTCTTACGAGCCAATGTTTCTGACGTATTTATACGCATAAATTCTAGCAGCTTCAAATCAAGCAGGAGAAAGCTGGTAGGCCCACATGTGAGAGAATGGGTCTCCATGGTCAGTGTGCACCATATAAAAAAAATCGGGGAGCCAGTGGTGCATTGTGGGAATGCCATTTCAGTTGTCATTTTTCAGCATGTCTACGGTAAGAAATATGTGATTCCCCAGCAAATCTGGGACTCTTCTCTTCCCAAGTGATGCTCTAACACAGATGGAAGTGTCGTGAAGATCAATTTCATGTTTTTGGAGGAGTTTGAGACCAAAAGCAATGGAGGAGGAGGAGGGGGAGGAAGAGGAGGAGGAGGAGGAGGAGGAGGGAGGAGGGAAGGAAGAGGAGGAGGAGGGGGGAGGAGGAAGAGGAGGAAGAGGAGGAGGAAGAGGAAGAGAAGAGGAGGAAGAGGAAGAGGAAGAGGAAGAGGAAAGGAAGGGGGAGAAGAAGAAGAAGAAGAATTGTTTGTTTTTTTTTGAAACAAGTTTTGTAAACAATATATTGATAATTATGTTTGTGTGCTTGTTGTGTTGTATACAACGAGTGTATATATATCCCATTGCACCTTACTTTGGTCTCATAGGCCACATAAGTTATGTGAAAAAATAAAATAGTGAAAAAAAAAAAAAAAACCTTCAATTACAAGTAAACTAAAGTTTACCGGGTGAGCGGCAGTCCCCGCTGTTGCCATACGCGGCTCATTTTCTGCAAACTTCATGGCTCTATATCTCGGTAAGTACCGATGGCAAAAATTTTTTTTTTGGACTAAAACACTCAGAAAAATAATCTTAACATTTTCATAAGAAAAAATAATTTTTTTTTTTTTTGAATATTTGGCGACATAGAATGACAGTTTCAGAGAGGGACCTGAAACAGTCAAAGGGTTAAATCTCTCAAACCAACCTTTGCTGGCCTTAAATTCACTCACATCACCACTATTTTCAGGCAATTTCTTTACCAGATCGTTGTGCAACTGCCTAGCCTTTTCACAAATAATCGAAGTCATAAGAGTATCTCCTGCTAAGTGTTTCTCATTTATCCACACCAATAATAACTTCTCAACCTCTTCGAGTACTGGTGATCTCATTTTTGTCAGCATAGTTACCCCCTTTGCAACAACAGCATTCTTGATTTCCTTTTTCTTGGCCACTATGGAACAAATGGTTGTGTAGGGTTTCTTATACATCCTGGCCAGTTCGGCCGCACTTGTACCACTTTCATATTGTTCAATGATGTTTTTCTTAAATTTAATCGTATTTCTCACCTTCTTTACCACAGGCTTGGCACTAGGAGCTTTCTTTGGAGCCATGGTAGCTTATTTAGTACTTGCAAGCACTAAAATAAATGGAATACAGTGGACCCCCGCATAGCGACTTTAATCCGTGCAAGAGGGCTCATTGTTATGTGAAATGATCGGTATGCGAATGAATTTTCCCCATAAGAAATAATGGAAATCAAATTAATCCGTGCAAGACACCCAAAAGTATGGAAAAAAAATTTTACCACATGAAATATACATTTTCCTACACACAAAGAGAAGGATACATGCACAATAGTAGAGTAGTACATGCACAATATATATTGTGCATGTACTACTCTACTAAATGAAGAATAAATGACACTTACCTTTATTGAAGATGCAGCAATGACTGATGAGACACTGTGTCCTGGGAGTGCCTTTTCCTCCTGAGTACTGTAGGTCCTGTTTGGCATTTTCTTCCAGAACAGGCCTTATCACACTGTGTATGCCACTACGATTCTTAAATCTCTCAAACCAACCTTTGCTGGCTTTAAATTCACCAATATGAGCACTAGTTCCAGGCATTTTTCCCTGTTCACCTGGGTGTTAGTCGACTGGTGTGGGTTGCATCCTGGGAGACAAGATTAAGGACCCCAATGGAAATAAGTTAGACAGTCTTCGATGACACTGACTTTTTTGGGTTATCCTGGGTGGCAAATCCTCTGGGGTTAATTGTTTCTTGGTATTCTCAATAAGCCACACCAACAACGGTGCTACAGCAGCAGCAGCAGCAGCTGACAGTGCTACAGCAGCAGCAGAGCTGACTGCTACAGCAGCAGCAGCAGCAGCTGACGTGGTACAGCAGCAGCAGACATGCTACAGCAGCAGCAGACGGTACACAGCAGCAGCTGATGGTGCTACAGCAGCAGCAGACGGATCTACAGCAGCAGCAGCTGACGGATGCTACAACAGCAGCAGACGGTGACTACAGCAGCAGCAGCGTCTGACAGTGCAGCAGCAGCAGCAGCAGCTGACGTGGTACAGCAGCAGGCAGCAGCTTTGCCGCAGCTGGTGGTACAGGCAGCAGCAGCAGCTGTACCACCAATAGTAGCGATGGTTGATTGGGGTTTATTATACAACCTGGCCAGCTCGGAGACACGCACTCCACTTTCATACTTATCAATGATCTTTTTCTTCATCTCTATAGTAATTCTCACCCTTATTGCTGTAGGGTTGGCACTAGAAGCTTTCTTGGGGCCCATGGTCACTTATTTTGCAGATAAAATCACCAAAAACACTGTAATAATAGAAATGTTCCGATTGTATGCTTGGATGTTACCGCGGAGGCTGGCTGGTAAACAATGCCACCGGCGGCACATGTGAGGCTGGCTAAGGGCGCACATTGGACGCGTCTCGGACGAAGAGCGGTGAGCGGGTTTTTGAGCGGTATGCGAGGCAAAATTTTTGCGATAAAAGCGAGCGGTATGCGGATTGAACGTTATGTGATGCCGACGGTATGCGGGGGTCCACTGTATTGTGAAATATTTCGCTGGAGCACGTGAGGGGACCTTCGCTCACTGGTAAACAATGCCAGACTGGCTGCCGCCCCAGCTCACGCTGTGGGTACGCGTCCCAGACGAACTACGACTCGAGAGTCAACCTATGAAAAGCGAGCCCATGTTTATACGAAAATACCCCTATGATTTCCGAAATCTATGATTGCCGAGAACTACGAAAAGCGAGGGACCACTGTATGGAGGATTGTTGAGGTCATGAGATCGAGCATAATAGCAAAGGCAATGAGCATCACGGCAATCAGACAAGGATGGAAAATTTGCTTCTGCATAGAGGCTCTCAACAGGGGATGAACGAAAGGCACAAAGGCACAGACAGAGACCTTGGTGATGAATTGTACCCCGCCAAGATTTTGTGAGCCTTGTCGAACTTTGTGTTCGTTATAACTGTTTTAGGTTTGAGGACAAGAAGTACAAACAACTCTTCGGGCTAGCTATGGGATCCCCCCTTAGTGCAATTCTTGCCAATTTATATATGGGGACCTGGAATCCAGACGGCTCCTCAGTAACATCCCTAGTTCAGTTACATGGATGCGGTATGTTGATGATATTTTGGTCATTGTACCCAAAAATCTAGACATACGTGGCATCCTCAACACCATCAACACTCTGGAACCTACTATTAAATTTACACTAGAGGAGGAGAAGGACAACCAATTACCTTTTCTCGACGTTCTACGCACTGGTGAAAACAGACTTTCTTTTAAAGTCTACCAGAAACCTACCTACAAGAACAATCTTCTGCATTTCTTCTCTCACCATGACACCAGAACTACAAGAGGGGTAGTTATTGGCTTCTTTCTGAGAGCCTACAGAATTTCCAGTCCACAGTTCCTTGAAGAAGAATGCACATACATCACCAACTCTTTTAGCTCACTACACTTTCCCATACACTTCGTACGTGACTGCTGGAAACGTGCGACACGTATCCTCAACAAGACGAACACCAATCAAGTTGAAGAAAAGCCTCGAAGTTACATCGTTTTACTGGTCACCAATGTTGCCACTTATGTTTTAAAAATGTTTGACAGAAAACTGGCTAAAATATCTACCAGCTCTTCAACTACTATTAGGAACCTGATATAAAAACCCAAGCATGATTCTGGCACACGTGCAGGAATTTACACTATACCATGTGGGGGGTGTGACAAAGCATACATAGGGAAAACAGCCAGATCTCTGAACATTAGGATCACTGAACACAAAAATGCTTGCAGAAATGATGACCGCAAAAAAAAGTGTTCAACATAGGGTCGATGTTGGACACCTCATGAAATTCAATGAAGCTAAACTAGTGATTAAAGAAGACAACTTAAGACAGAGAAAATGCATAGAAGCTGCACTAATTGCTGTCGGTAACACTATAAAGCAAAAATCCGGTAGTTACAGTATCTCAAAATTGCTAATCAACAGGATATTACCCATTCTGGAAACTGCTATTACATGATGTCAGCAGGTCCCTCTCTAGCCATCCATCTCACCTCCTTAATTCCACTACTACTACTACCACCACCTCTACCCACTCGACACTTCACCTGACTCCTGCCACTATATATACGCGTTTTCTTAGTTTTCTCTGTATTAGGACTGAAGAAGCCACTCGTGGTGAAAGGTTTCCTTTAATATATGTCCTGAACTGTACATAAGTGTCTTTTTCCACATCTTGTCGGTATCGCCATACCATTTCCTCAGAATAAATGCTACCCAACCAATAAGCTTTAATAATCCTATTTACTCACATGCAAGTCCCACTCAAATCCAACCCCTCTCACTCATGTATTTCTCCAACCTAAATTTGAAACTACCCAAGGTTTTAGCTTCGATAGAACCTTGGGTAGCATTAAAAAGAGACTGGACAAATATATGAGTGGGAGGGGATGGGTATGATTGGTGTCATGGGTACATAATAACATTAGAAAGGAGGAACACCACTTTAGGCCTGTTGGCCCATACTAGGCAAGTCCTTCACAGATCCAACCTATTAACAGAATAAGCGTACCCAACCAATAAGCATTGACAATTCTATTTACTCATCTTGACTGTGTGATAATGGAGTTACAGGAAGCTGACATCGAAGAAATGTTGAACACTGACAATGATGCACCTGTTGTGCATTCTTTGAGTGATGGTGAAATTAGATGAATTGTGATACATAAATAAGCCGTAGAGTTGATATTAGCATCATAATGAAATATTTTGTCGTGCCTCCTAAGAGCAGGAATTCTGCTGGAACAGATTAATGCCATTTCAATTAATTTAAATGAGGAAAATTGACTCGGCATACGAACAAATCGGGATACGAACGAGGTCACGGAACGGATTAAATTCGTAAGGCAAGGTTCCACTGTATGTGGATAAGGACCAATATACTCTGCAGTCAGAAATATCTTGCTAAGCATAGAGATTATGAATATAAAAATTGCAAGATTTAACATTTGGTTCATGTGTCCAATAAATGACAATGAAGAACCCAGTTAGACACCCAGATCCCTCACTGATCTCAGGCTGTAAACTGACTACCACAATCAAGAAACCAAACTCAAATCTGTACTCCCCTGAGGTTTCTCCTGACAATCAAAATCTGTCTTACCCTCATTTAGTGTTAATTTTCTATTTGTCATCCAAGTCTGCATATCCAGCTAAAGAGAACTAATGCAGTGTTTTGCATTAGTTCTCTTTAGCTGGATATGCAGACTTGATTATCATTTTTATCCTGGGCATCCAACAGTAAGGCTAAACCACTAACCGAAACAGTACATAATTCTGATCCAAAAACAGAGTCCTAAGGAATACCATAGGGCAAAGGAGATGGCTCAGATACAGAACCACTGGCTACTACTTGATATGTCTGACCAGAAAGATATGATTTCAGAAGCAACAATAAGCATCCCTAAGGCCACATCCAAAAATATCACCTATCAGTAATCCATGAATAATGGAATCAAATGCAACAAAATTAGAAGCAATGCATTCCCATAAATTTTAATAACAATGTTTGACATTGCTATCAGCAATGCCTACTATGGTCTTCGCTGAATCATTCAAACAACGCATGTATCAAGAATGCAAATGTAAACTGTATGTGCAGCATCTAACACTGTTTGAGAACAAAATGTGTATAACTGGGGATCAATATACAGTATAACAGGTATGTGTATGGTATACAGTAATAAAATGTTTTTTAGAATGAGCATGTCGCACATGCATGTGCACACACACGTCTTCACACATATAAGGACAAGGTTGTACACACAACGTTAGGTCAGCAGTTAAAAGAAAAAATCCACAAATGTTTTCAGTTTTATGATTAGTAATAATGTGTGAGAAGATACTGCTTGAGTATTATACATGAGCAAAATAGGTGCATAGAGTTTAAGAGCGTCTGTCATAGAGAAGCTGGAAATAGAGATGAAGCCATCAGGTGGAAGGCATCGACTCTAGACAAAACTAAGTGAAGTGATGAGACACAGCTTTCCTTCAAATTGGTTCAGTTAATCACTATCTCAGATAATTAGGACCTGACTTTACCATCCTCTATATAACTACTTATTTTGAAATTAAATTATTGATTATAGTAGAACTCTAGTTTACACAAGCCGTGTAAATATGAATTTTATAACACGAGACTGAAAAACAGCAACAGTAAGCCAATTTGCATGTAAGAGGCCCTGAGTCTTTTGCATGCCTTGATAACTTGGATGGCCATACCATAGGATATTTCCTGTCTGTGCTAGAATGAGCCTACAGGCAAATCCATTGCTACTGGAGGAAGCCAAGTATCACCCTTTGTACAATAGGCATCATAAACATGCATGCACATAAACAGATCACACAGAAAATGTGAATGCTCACCATAACCTGTTGTTTTAAATATTTAATACTGAAATATGTATGTGTTCCTCACCTAAATTTGTACAGTATTTCAAAGAGTTAGCCTTCCTCTTATTGCATGCCTTAAGCCTCCTAAGCACTGATAAGGCTAACTTATGGAGGCCAAAGTCAATACCCTCCCTCATCTGCTTATTGGCACTCAAGATTTTAACGTTAGAGGACACATCCACACCACAAAGCTTATGCTTGAAAAGTTTCCAAACATTCTCTAAGATTTAAATTCACTGAGTTTCCAGGCCAGTCAATAAAGTATGGAAAAATCTCATAATTTTGCCAATCCTTTATGTCAATGGCACTATGGAAAGGAGCACTGTCTTCCATACAAAAGTTGTCCTGGCACTTCCTGAACCTGTCAGGAAATTGTTGCTAATGCCATACTTATGGGCTTGCACATTTATGATGCCTAATGTAGTCATCCCATTTTCACTGCCTACAGCTACTTTCTGGAAGCATCACATGTGTAATGCCTCTGTGTTTATTAACCCTTTGACTGTCACAAACCCCAATCCTGAGGTGTCTCCTGGTGTCGCAAAATTTCAAAAAAAAAAAAAAAAAAAAAAAAAAAATCGTATGAAATGATACAGAATCTTTTCCCGATTGTAATGACACCAAAAAAACGAAATTTGATGGAAAACTGATGGAATTACACTCTCGCGAAGTTAGTGACCTTGGCGATATTTACAAATCGGTGATTTCGCCCACTTTGAGCCCTATTTTCTGCTAATTCCATTGTTCCAGTCGACCAAACTCATAGCTAGTTCTTTCGAACTCTGTTTTTTCTATCAATTGAGTACAAGAAACTGCCCATTTACCAATTTCAACTACCCAATAACGTGGTCAGAAATTTGCAATAAGGCCAATTTCACGAAAATTAAAAAATATGACAATTTCAAAATAAGGTCCAGAATGAACAATGCAGACATTCCTGGCTCTAAAATATCATTTTCTTTGTTCATCAGTCATGTCTCCAGGCCCCTCTTGCTTTCTATTTTGAATTTTTATTCAAACAAAAAATTGAAGATTTACTATTATGCAGACTACTACAATACTGTAATAATTGTATAAATAACATCAACCCATTCATGACTGCATATTAGAATGGCTAGTTGGACATTTATTGGACAATGACATCATTTGTTTACTTTTGAACATCAGCAAAAATCAAACATTTCCCCTAATTTGAACTCCATTTCCAGGTTCTTTTTATAGTAAAATCAATCAAAATCATATCTTTTTCTATAATATGTTTTCCATTCTATCAAATGAGATAAAAAAACGAGAATACAACCATAAATACTATACGAAAATAGACCACAAAGTCAGCATTTTAATTAAAAAAAACGGTCGGAGTTTTTTTTTTCTCATTATGCACTGCATGCTCCAGGATTTTTTTTTATGTGGTGCACACTGACCACACAGACCCATTCTCTCACACGTGGGCCTATCAGCTTTCTCCTTGATTTGAAGCCGCTAGAATTTATGAGTGTACATACGTCAAACACGGTACCTCGTAAGATGTATACAGGTCTCCCTCAACATTCGCGAGGGTTAGGGGATCAAGAGCCTCGCGAATGTTGAAAAACCGTGAATGTTTGGGCCCCAGTATTGTAGGGAAATATTATTACAATACTGCTTCCGTAACTTGTTGAACCAATGAATAATATATTAAAATACATGAAAACCGTCGTAAATTGTACTAAATAATATACATGGTTATGACTTTTAATTAAGTATGGTATTTCAACTCCCTTTCAGGGTCCAAGGCAAAATCTGAAGTGGTGCCCAATGTGTCCAAGAAATTTTGAAAAAAAAAAAAAAAAAAAATTATTTTTTCTTACAGAATTAAAGAGCATATTTTTGTGAAGGTAATAAGACAAAAAAAAATAATCTGATCAGTTACTTACGAGATACAGTGCCAAGAAGTTTGTCAAAAATGATGTGGTGGCGGCAACAATCGACGCATTCCAACATACAGCGCATTACATTATTTTGTGGTTTTAGTTGTTTTTGTCTTTTCTTTTCCAATTTTTCCTATTCCTACTAACATTTTGGGGCCTGAGAGACCAATACTGTATATAATGTTCTATTATAAACTCACTGTATTGAACACAAAACCACACTAAAGTTATTATCATATTATTGTTTAACCACTGTTGTTTATTACAATAAACAAGCACAAATCTTGTATACTACTAATGTTCTTCATATATTTACATATTTACAATCACTGGGACATGGTTTTAGAACTCTGGAGCTTGTGGAACTCCTTGAAACAAGGCACCATGCATCAGAGGCACCTTACATACCTCACACATAAACCGATGGCTTTGCGTCTTTGTTGCCGTCGTTTTGTTTGTGCACAGAACACTGCAGTCTCTTTCTGAGCAAATTTCTTCTGAGTTGAAGGAAGCGTATTATTAAATGATCACCTTCCCTCCTCAAACGCCTTGGTATAATCCTGAGGAATCCGAGGACCGTGTTGTATAGCAGGTGGTTGTATACCACTGGTATTTTCTTCATATGAGTTGTCTGACAACAGACAAACAAAATTCAACCATACAGTGGTCCTGAATGGCCCAGTCTTTAAATTGGTACATATTATAACATTGAGGCATTGAATAGTCCCATGAATGGAAAAAAGTTCATGTACCACTTGTTAACTCTTCCGAACACAGTCCCAACAAAACAATCTGTATGTCCACACATTGTCAACCAAGCGCATGTTTTGTGGTATATTCAATCACGACACTGGTTTTCGAATATGTTCATTAGTCACTCAATCAACTTTGCCACTGTCTTGCATTTCATTAATAACGGTGAATGGTTGTCAACAATGGTGACATCTCTTTGTCATGCCACCGTAATGCCATGATGTCATTGGCAGTAAACCACCTGCTATGTTCATCACCACGAAGCACCTGCGTTGAGCCCTGGGCATATGTTTTAGATTAGAACGCACTGTGCACAACACACAGCT
The DNA here is from genome assembly GCF_026875155.1 of Cherax quadricarinatus. NCBI lineage: Eukaryota > Metazoa > Arthropoda > Malacostraca > Decapoda > Parastacidae > Cherax > Cherax quadricarinatus. The sequence goes on along the minus strand of NC_069432.1, from coordinate 17,160,631 downwards.
GTCATTGTTCACATGGCGCATGAAATTCACTGAGTAATGGGCCTTGGTACCAGTTATCAATATATAGATGTACCCTTACCAAATAAGGTGCCATCATGGTTTCCATCACTACGTCACCTGAGATACCTAATAACTCTTGTTATCTTTCAATGTTTTACTACCCCGTGTATACAACAATATCCAACAACCAGGCCACTGTCACAATCAAACAGAGTACAAACAGTTTTATACCAAAGCGTTTCCTCTTGCTCGGTAGATACAGCTTGAATGACAGTCTAACCTTTGGAACAAAAGCAAAAGACACGTCAATACAAGGATTCTTGAATGGATAAAAGTAAATCCTAACTTTTTTTGAGATACATGAAAATCATTTTCTAATCTTGTTACCTGTCACTTCTGTCAGGCCTGGTTTTGTCAGAGAATGCAACATACGTAAAGTAAAGAAAACCTGTCACTGGTATGATTTCACTGAAGAAGACCCCGGGGTAGAAATTAGCCGATCAGTGGACCAGTATGCTTTTTATATTATGCTATATAGACGTGAGGCATAAGCATTATTTTGCAAAAACAATACATTTCTGCATCAGTCGTCTCTTTCCAACCGGTGTAGTCTTGACTTGGTGACAAGATCGTATTGCCATGGTGGTACTCAAAATATTATTACTTTCCCTGACAATAATTTCCAACAATGGCTGGTCAAAAGATTAATTCAAAGAATTTCCAGTTCATTGGCCCTTGGTTCCAAGGGACAAGTAGAGAATTCCACTTTGAGAATCAATCAAAGTGGTGAGGCTTGGAACAAACTTAGGATTTTGCTGCCAATCCCCCATACGGTTTGCTGGTGGATACGGACATCCATAGCTGGTTGTGCGGCGGGTGGTTTGTGGTTTGGGTGGGCTGGTGGCTGGCGCTCCGCTTTGTTCCTTGAACTGACGGAGTCAGCATGGGTCCCAGCATGGCCTGGTGATCCCCAACGCAAGGCGTCCACTACCATCACCACTACACCATCCACTGATGCCTGTGTCTATCCATGCCAAGTGAAGCCACATCACCTCTCTAGCACTACCTAAAACTGGTGTTGGGCCCACGGGAATGTACTCCCTGTATGTACTGCCGTCCCCTGGGCACAGCCTAGGGTACACTACCCGAGGCGCTGCGTCAGCGAACATACCGACCTTCACTGGTGAATATGATTCCTCACTACACTACTCGATTGATCGACGAGCGCAATAATATCACAGTCCACGTCATATCATCATCATTACTGAAGCAAGCCTGGCCACGCGAAAAATATTAGTTTCTCTTGCGATGAGGAACACCGACCGTGAGTCACGAGTGCCCACACCAGAGGTCGAAGGTTGAGGATCGTCAGGGTTTTCTTGCACTATTTCGATATCCTGGTCATTCTTTTCAGTTCACTAACTGACAAAGCCGTAGAATTCGTCTTCATCTTCCACTTCCATCAGTTTCAGAACTATCAGATAGGAAGAGGAGAGTCCCAAATTTCCCGGGAGTGAGAGATACTTGCGACGAGGCATGGGGAACAAGGGTAACTGAGCCGGCGTTCCCACAATGCTAGCGGGCACCTAGATTTTTTTTATGAGGCGCACACCCATCCACGCAGACCCGTTCTTCTCCCCAACATTTAGGTCCTATGAGCGTTTTTTCCCGCGCTAAATTTGACGGAGCTAGAATTTTGGCGTAGATCTACGGTTTGGACAACAACGTAAAGCCTTGATTCTACTACTTGGAACGGACCCAGAAAAGGTAATAACATGTATAGTTATTAAATACCACAGACACCACCAAAGCCTCCACCACTTGCCGAGTCCCTACTACCCTCCCTCCGACCCCCCCGCAACTGCAGCCAGCCCTCCCCACCACTCAGATGTGGTGATGTTTTGTTTGTTTCATTAATTGCTTATTTAAACTACAGTATAAATAATGTAAACCCATTCATGACTGCATATTGGAATGGCTATTAGGAAAGGTTAGACGGTGACATCATGTGTTTACTCTTGAACACAGCAAAGAATCGAACATTTCTGCTCCCTGCTAATAAAACAATAAATAATAATAATAATAATAATAAAATAATAATAATTAATAAAAAATATATTAATTAAAGAAAAAGGGAAATTGTACAAAAATACGAGGGAGTGGTTGACACATCGTCAGTGTGACTTTGTTTAAGCTGGAGTGAACATTAGTCTCCCTGCTCTTCCAAACATTTCACAATAATTCAGCGGTTGAGGCGGTGGTATTTAATAACAATATGTTATAAATAATAATAGTACATGTTATTATTAATAACATGTATTATTATTAACATGTATTTTTTTAATAACATATATGTTAAAATAATAATAGTACATATTATTAATAACTTTAATTATTATTAACATGTAGTTATTAAATCCCAAATTGCCTCAATCACTGCCTCTACCACTCCAGTCACACTCATCAACAAGCACCAAACACAATGAATTATTGTGAAATGTTTGGAAAAACAGGAACTAATGTTCACTCCAGCATAAACAAAGTCACACTGACGATGTGTCAACCACTCCCTCGTATTTTTGTACAATTTCCTTCTTCAATTATATCATAATTTTTTATTATATTATTATTATTATTATTATTATTATTATTATTTAAATTATTATATTTTTATTATTACTATTGTTATATTAGCTGTAAACAGAAATGTTTTAATTCTTTGCTGTGTTCAAGAGTAAACACATGATGTCACCGTCTAATACCTTTCCTAATAGCCATTCCAATATGCAGTCATGAATGGGTTTACATTATTTATACTGTAGTTTAATAGCAAATAATGAACAAACAAAACACTCACCACACTGAGTGGTGGGAGGGCTGGCTGCCAGTTGCGGGGGTCGGAGGGAGGGTAGTAGGGACTCGCAGGTGGCGGGAAACTTAAATATGATTTGGCGGCTGGGAATTTGGTGGCTGGGAATTTGGCAGTTGGGAATTCGCGAATGTGTGAAGCCCGTGAAAGTTGAAAACATGAATGTTGAGGGAGACCTGTATACATGTATATGGCCGCAACAGTCAAAGGGTTAAATGATTTTGATTATGTTCATCCCCCCCTCTTGTCTCTATATATTAACCATGGCACCCAAAAGGAATATGTACATGTACTAATGCTGCTTTAGGTGCCAAAATGGAAACTAAGCGAGGAAACTTTGTTTAAAAAAATTTAGGTTTTTGATATGTTGGAAGGCAGTGCAGAAAGGTTAGTAACCTATATACTGTAATTATACATTACCATGCCTTTAACAGTCATATACCTATTCTAGCTATCTTTCTACAATTGCTGAATATGGTGGCGATTCATAATAGTACGTAGAAGGTATTAAATAAGAAAGTTGTGTAGTGAAGATATGATCTTGACTGTGGCACAGCCATGAAACATTAGTTTTTGTTAAGGGGTTTATAGGACCACCACAGCTTAGCCTGTCCTCAGTTTTTTTTATAATACTTTCTCAATTGCATTCATCCTTAATACTTTGCTTGCTTGGTATAGGTGTGGTGAGTTCTTATATGTTTGGTAGAATTTGGTAATGAAATGTGCCTTTTTAATGATACTGATATTGTGACAGCAGGTGATGACAATGGTACATGATACTTCCTGACACCTAGTAGTAGTGTACACATTGTACAGGGTCACATCAACCCTTCCCACACACTTGCATATCAACAAGCATCAGCAGCTAGAATTTAAAGATAGAATAAGTTGATTCTTTTGACTTTTAAGCCTATTTTCAATTTTTTCTATTTGGCCTTTATGGAGGTCCAAGGAATATAACCCAATTTTCCACTCAGATTTTCAAGAATGTGGTCTGCTTATTACTCCAGGTTCAAAGTGTATTTAGTAAAAATTGAAAAAGGAAAAATTTTTCTACTCAGCTTCTTGACCCTCAACAGTTTCCATCCCCTTCTATATCACTTTCTTCTTCAAACCCTAAATTACATCATTATCACCAGCTCTTTACCCTCCCTCTTAAATTGAGATTTCGGGGGAGTTTTCAGCAAAAGGAACTAGGCATAGCACAAAAAGGGGGGGGAAAAATGATCCCGCATTTCGTCTCTATCTGTGGAAATAAGGGTTTAATATTTTGCAGCTACACTGAAAAAGCGGGGGGAAAAAAAATACACAATTTTTGTAAAAAAACTGGAAATAAAAAATGTCAAAGCATTTTTAAAATGAATAAGTTATTAGTTTTTTAAGGTTCAAAAAAAATAAATATTTCTGTATAGTTTTCCCTTTCAAAGGGAAAATTATACAAACTAATTTTTCCCTGGACCCCAAACACCCAAAAATAGGGTCTTTATCCGGAAACCCGGTACTACCTACATTTCTTTGGGGCAACCCTGCCCCGCCTTCCCCTTTTCCCCCCAAAATCTGAAAAATCCCCTTAAAACTTCAGGGGTTACCCTAAATATTATTTTTACTACGGTTTTTAAGATGTTAAAAGCCCGGTGGGGATGGGAAGTTGAAGTGGCTGGTTGTTTATTTTAATAAAATACATGAAAAAAAGGTAAAACCAAAAGGAAAAGGGAAAGTATGCACAGCCCCCCTTGTTGAGAAAAAGGGGAACCCAAGAGAATGTAAGAATTACTGGGGTTAAGCTTGCTGAGTATACCCGATAAAGTTTATGATAAAATTATTATTGAAAGTAGGATTGCAGAGAAGCAGGGCAGGAGATGCATCGACAATATGTTTACAATGAAACATATAAGGAATGAGTACTTAGATAAGGGTAAGGAGCTGTTAGGGTGGATAAGGAAACCTTTCCCATGTGCCAGATGTATGCAATAGAATGTAGATTACTAAAGGGTTAATTTTATTTATGCAGAGAGTAATGCTCAGATTAGGATATGTAAGAGGAAGGGGAGACCTTCCCCCAGGAATGTGTGATGTCACCATGGTTCTTTAACATATAGATGGGGTTGTAAAAGAAGTAAATGCTAGGGGTGTGGAATTACTGTACGAGCTGATACAAAGTGGGAGTTATCTCAGTTACTGTTTCTTGATGAGTTCTTTTATGGAGACAAATTTGAAAGGCTGGTGGATGAAACTGGGATAGTATGTAAAAGAGTGAAATTAAAAGTAAATATGGAAAAGAGAATGATGATGAGGGTGATAAAAAGTCTTGCAAGGATAGATGGAACATCAGATCAGAGGGAGGGAGTATGGAAGAACTGGATGTATTTAGATATTTGGGAGCGGATACGTCAGGAGATGGATCTGTAAAAGATGAGGTACACCATAGACTAGATGAGGGACAAAAAAAAGGTAAGCAGGGTGGTGAATTAACCCTTAAATGGTCCAAATGTATATATACGTTTTTCAACATCTGAAAGTATGTAAAAAATATGTAGATCTTCTTTTTTGTTTTACATTTGAAAATGTGTAAAAAACTTTTATCTACATTTTTTTTTGTTATATTTGAAAATATGTAAAAAAAAGTAGATCTACTTTTGTAGCACAACGAATCTGAATGTCGATCTGTTTGGACCGTTTAGAGTTAACTATGGAAATTATTATCAAAAGAAGCTAACTGTGGAAAGAAGTTTATGGATGTAGAGAAGGGAATGTACCAGTGTATAGCGGTATCAACACTTGTATACGAGTGTCAGGTACTGGTTTTGAATGCTGCAATGAAAGGGCTGCTAGAGACAGCAGAGATGTCATGTCAGACAGCAATGTGTGAACTTAGAAATTAAAAGGTAATATAGGGTGATCAAGGTATAATTCAGAGAGATGAAGAGGAGTTATTGAGGTGGCTTGGGCATGTAGAGATTATAAACAAGGATATGGTGATGAAGAGGGTGTATAAATCTGGGGTGGAAAGTAAGAGGGGCCATCGCAGGAATGGTTGTAGGGAAGGGATACAAGCTTAACAGTTTTAGGGGCCTGAGCATCCAGCAGGCTTGTATGAATGTTAGAAAGGAGTGAATGGAGACAAATGGTTTTTAATAGACGTGCTCATGGAGAGTGGGCAGGGTAACTTTTATAAAAGGGTCCAGGGAAATTGGTTAGCCAAACGTAGAGGAGCAGTGCTCACTCTCCGAAGGAAGTGTGGGGATGCTGCAGTTCGACAAGTAATCTGATTGTAATGTCAGCACACTTCTGGAAAGATGGTGAGTAAGTAAATGTTAGTGAATGCATTTTCTTCTCAGGACTAACCTACCTTGGTGGGAGATGGCAGTTGAGTTGAAAAAATAATAATAATGCATAGTTTCGATAAGAAAATATAAATACAGAACCCACCCAGGGAATTATTACAATCTTGTCCAATAAGTGTGAAACAGAAGCCTGTGATTGTTTTACACAACAGTAGGATTGCTGGTGTCTTTTTTTTCTGCCTCATATGCATGCAAGATTTCAGGTGTCTTTTTTTTCTGCCTCATATGCATGCAAGATTTCAGGTACATCTTGCTACTTCTACTTACACTTAGGTCACACTACACATACATGTACAAGCATATATATACATACATACCCCTCTGGGTTTTCTTCTATTTTCTTTCTTCTTTCTTTTCTTTCAACAAGTCGGCCATCTCCCACCGAGGCAACATGACCCAAAAAAGAAAGAAAATCCCCAAAAAGAAAATACTTTCATCATCATTCGACACTTTCACCACACTCACACATTATCACTGTTTTTGCAGAGGTGCTCAGAATACAACAGTTTAGAAGCATATACGTATAAAGATACACAACATATCCCTCCAAACTGCCAATATCCCAAACCCCTCCTTTAAAGTGCAGGCATTGTATTTCCCTTTTCCAGGACTCAAGTTTCCCAAATTGGGGAAAATAACCAGTTTTCCCCGAATCCCTTCACCAAATTTACCCTGCTCACACTCCAACAGAACGTCAGGCCCAATAAAATTGTCTCCATTTACTCCCATCTTAAAACCTCATGCCGCTTGCCTTGGGGAAATCCAAGCCCCCCGCCCACAAAACCTCCTTTAAACCCCCCCTTCCCTTAAACCCCCTTTTGAGGAAGACCCCCACCCCTCCTTCCCCTTCCCCCCATAGATTTTTTGCTTTTTCCCTGTCCCTTTACTTTTTTTCCATTCTCTCTAAATGAAACCAAAAACCCCCTTTAACAACCCCTCTTCGCCCCCTGACTTGCTTTTATTTTAAATCCACCCCCTTCCCTAAATTTCCCCACTCCGAATTTTTTTGCATAATTTTTTACAAACCCCACATTTCCCTTAGAAAAGGGCATCTCCCCTGCCTTTCCCAAACCCCCCCTCGCTGCTGCATTTACCCCCCAACTTCCCCAAACCATATAAAGTTTGGTACTACTATAAATTTCATACATTCCTTCTTTGCCTCCCTTAAAATAACGTTTTTTACTCCACCCTATACCTCAAAAGCCCACTCACATTTTTTCCCCCCCCTCAATTCAAAATTAACCCATCCTTCAAAATCCATCCCCGACAAGTCAACCCCCCAAGTATCTGAAAACATTTACTTCTTTTCCCTACTCCCCCCCCCCAATTTTACCCCAAATTTTCTTTTCTAAATCATTTGAAAAAACCCCCAACACCCACCCCTTTTTTATTTCCTTTCCCCCCCCAAATTTTACCTTTACACACATTCCAAACCATCCCCCTAAACCCTTTTCAATTTTCTTTAAAATCTTTCCCCTAAGCACAGTATCCTCAGCAAAAAATAAATGTGTCAATTCCCATTTTGAATTTTTATTCCCCATAACTTTTAACCCCCCCCTCTACCGAACACCCTTAAAAAAATTTAAATTTTTTTAAAAAAAACCCCATCATACATATATTAAACAACCATGGGGACTTTCACACCCTGTCAAGACCTACTTTTAACCCGGGAAATATTCTCCCCCCTCCTTTTTAAAACACCCTAACCTGACCCCCACTACCCATAAAAAAATCTTAAAAACCCTTTTGTAACTTACAACCTTTCCCTAAAACTTGCAACATCTGCCCCATTTCCCCTATCCACTCCCATCAATGCCTTTTCTAAATCCATAAAAGCAATAAAAACTTTCCCCCCCTTTTTTCTAAATAAATGTTCACATAATTTTTCAATTTTAAACACTTATCTACACATCCCCTACCCACCTGAAGCCTCCCTGCTCATCCGCAATCCTACATTCTGTCTTACCTCTAATCTTTCAATTATAACCCTACCGTACACTTTTCCTGGTATACTCAGTAAACTTATTCCTCTATAATTTTTACAATCTCTTTTGTCCCCTTTCCCTTTATATAAAGGGACTATACATGCTTCTCTGCCAATCCCTAGGTACCTTCCCCTCTTTCATACATTTATTAAACAAAAGTACCAACCACTCCAACACTATATCCCCCCCTGCTTTTAACATTTCTGTCATGATCCCATCAGTTCCAGCTGCTTTACCCCCTTTCATTCTACGTAATGCCTCACGTACCTACACCACACTTACATTCTGCTCTTCTTCACTCCTAAAAGATGGTATAACCTCCCTGGCCAGTGCATGAAATTACCGCCTCCCTTTCTCCTCAACATTTAAAAGTTCCTCAAAATATTTTTGCCATCTACCTAATACCTCCCTTTCCCCATCTACTAACTCCCCTACTCTGTTTTTAACTGACAAATCCATACTTTCCCTAGGCTTTCTTAACTTGTTTAACTCACTCCAAAAATTTTTCTTATTTTCATTAAAAATTTTCTTGACAGTGCCTCTCCCACTCTATCATCTGCTCTCCTTTTGCACTCTCTCACCACTCTCTTCACCTTTCCTTTACTCTCCATATACTCTGCTCTTCTTATAACACTTCTGCTTTGTAAAAACCTCTCGTAAGCTACTTTTTCTCTTTTATCACACCCTTTACTTCATCATTCCACCAGTCACTCCTCTTTTCCCTGCCCCCACCCTCCTATAACCACAAACTTCTGCCCCACATTCTAATACTGCATTTTTAAAACTATTCCAAACCTCTTCAACCCCCCACTACTCATCTTTGCACTAGCCCACCTTTCTGCCAATAGTCGCTTATATCTCACCCGAACTTCCTCCTCCCTTAGTTTATACACTTTCACCTCCCTCTTACTTGTTGTTGCCACCTTCCTCTTTTCCCATCTACCTCTTACTCTAACTGTAGCTACAACTAAATAATGATCCGATATATCAGTTGCCCCTCTATAAACATGTACATCCTGGAGCCTACCCATCAACCTTTTATCCACCAATACATAATCTAACAAACTACTTTCATTACCATACCCCGGCCGGGATTGAACCCGCGGTCATAGAGTCTCAAAACTCCAGTCCATCACAGTGGTGCCTGTGCTAACCTTCCTATCGTGTAGAAATATACCTAGTTGGACGAATCTTATTGTGGCTAGCTGGTCTAGTGGCTAACGCGACGGGCTGGAGTTTTGAGACTCTATGACCGCGGGTTCAATCCCGGCAGGGGTATGGTTTGTTTGCAATCGTGTCATTACGAGTTGGTGAGTCATACTTTCATTACGTGCTACATCATACCTTGTATATTTATTTATCCTCTTTTTCATAAAATATGTATTACTTATTACCAAATTTCTTTCTACACATAGCTCAATTAAAGGCTCCCCATTTACATTTACCCCTGGCACCCCAAATTTACCTACTACTCCCTCCATAACATTTTTACCCACTTTAGCATTGAAATCCCCAACCACCATTACTCTCACACTTGATTCAAAACTCCCCATGCATTCACTCAACATTTCCCAGAATCTCTCTCTCTCCTCTACACTTCTCTCTTCTCCAGGTGCATACACACTTACTATAACCCACTTTTCACATCCAATCTTTATTTTACTCCACATAATCCTTATATATATATAGGTATATATATATATGTCGTGCTGAATAGGCAGAACTTGCGATCTTGGCTTAAATAGCAACGCTCATCTTCCCATATAGGACAAGCGAAAATTTGTGTATGCAATAATTTCGCCAAAATCATTCTGAACCTAACGAAAAAAATATATTTGATTGTGTTTGTTTAGTACTAAATTATTGTAAACGTATTTAAAATATATTTAGTTGGGTTAGGCTAAAATAAATTGTGCTTGTTATAATAAGGTTATGTAAGTTTTCTAATATTCTTTTGGTGCAAAATTAAAATTTTTTACATTAACATTAATGAAAAAAATATATCTTAAAAAGTATAAGAGAAAATTTCAGAAAGGACTTAATTTTAAATGAGTTCTTGCTAATTGGTCAGTTTTATTTACATAAGACGGAAGCCTGTAATTGTTTTACATGATGGTAGGATTGCTGGTGTCCATTTTTCTGTCTCATAAACATGCAAGATTTCAGGTATGTCTTGCTACTTCTACTTACACTTAGGTCACACTACACATACATGTACAAGCATATATATACACACCCCTCTGGGTTTTCTAATATTTTCTTACTAGCTCTTGTTCTTGTTGTTTATTTTCTCTTACCTCCATGGGGAAGTGGAACAGAATTCTTCCTCCGTAAGCCATGCGTGTTGTAGAAGGCAACTAAAATGCCGGGAGCAAGGGGCTAGTAACCTTTCCTCCTGTATATATTACTAAATGTAAAAGGAGAAACTTTCGTTTTTCCTTTTGGGCCACCCTGCCTCGGTGGGATACGGCCGGTGTGTTGAAAGAAATATATAAAGGTTAGTGGATGAGTTTGGGAATGTGTGTAAAGGTAGAAAGTTGAAAGTGAACATAGAAAAGAGTAAGGTGATGAGGGTGTCAAATGATTTAGATAAAGAAAAATTGGATATCAAATTGGGGAGGAGGAGTATGGAAGAAGTGAATGTTTTCAGATACTTGGGAGTTGACGTGTCGGCGGATGGATTTATGAAGGATGAGGTTAATCATAGAACTGATGAGGGAAAAAAGGCGAGTGGTGCATTGAGGTATACGTGGAGTCAAAAAACGTTATCTATGGAGGCAAAGAAGGGAATGTATGAAAGTATAGTAGTACCAACACTCTTATATGGATGTGAAGCTTGGGTGGTAAATGCAGCAGCGAGGAGACGGTTGGAGGCAGTGGAGACGTCCTGTCTAAGAGCAATGTGTGGTGTAAATATTATGCAGAAAATTTGGAGTGTGGAAATTAGGAGAAGGTGTGGAGTTAATAAAAGCATTAGTCAGAGGGCAGAAGAGGGGTTGTTGAGGTGGTTTGGTCATTTAGAGAGAATGAATCAAAGTAGAATGACATGGAAAGCATATAAATCTATAGGGGAAGGAAGGCGGGGTAGGGGTCGTCCTCGAAAGGGTTGGAGAGAGGGGGTAAAGGAGGTTTTGTGGGTAAGGGGCTTGGACTTCCAGCAAGCGTGCGTGAGCGTGTTAGATAGGAGTGAATGGAGACGAATGATACTTGGGACCTGACGATCTGTTGGAGTGTGAGCAGGGTAATATTTAGTGAAGGGATTCAGGGAAACCGGTTATTTTCATATAGTCGGACTTGAGTCCTGGAAATTGGAAGTACAATGCCTGCACTTTAAAGGAGGGGTTTGAGATATTGGCAGTTTGGAGGGATATGTTGTGTATCTTTATATGTGTATGCTTCTAAACTGTTGTATCCTGAGCACCTCTGCAAAAACAGTGATAATGTGCGAGTGTGGTGAAAGTGTTGAATGATGATGAAAGTATTTTCTTTTTGGGGATTTTCTTTCTTTTTTGGGTCACCCTGCCTCGGTGGGAGACGGCCGACTTGTTGAAAAAAAAAATATCAACAATAAAAGCAAACAATAAAATGCATAACAGTAAACAAATTAATTTTATTATAACCTCTAAGTAATTAACATCACACCTGTGTAAACTGCAAGAGGCTCATAATTATAGGAGGAAGTGGTGCATTCATGAGTTTTAGCTGATTGAGAGATGATGGTAGCTGATTCCAGCCTCTAACTTCCCCAACAGCTTGTCGTACTGCCAATGCACACAGCTGCTGCAATGTCTTGGGTGAACCTGAATCACAAAAGATTATCCACTGTAATACTGTGGGACATAAAAGTATCAACAGTTTATCATACCCAAATAACCGGCACATAGAAGAGAGGAGCTTACAACGATCGTATCGGTCCGACTTGGACCATTTACTAAGTCACACTAGCCAGAAGTGGAGCAGGACGGCTATATAGGGCGGCAGCGGGGGGGGGGGGGGGAGAGGAGGAGGGGGAGGAGGAGGAGGAGGAGGAGGAGGGGAGGAGGAGGAGGAGGAGGAGGCGGAGGCGGGGCGGAGGCGGCGGCGGGGCGGCGGCGGCGGCGGCGCGGCGGCGGCGGCGGCGGCGGCGGCGGGCGGCGGCGGCGGCGGCGGCGGCGGCGGCGGCGGCGGCGGCGGCGGCGGCGGCGGGGGGCGGCGCGGCGGCGGCGGCGGCGGCGGCGGCGGCGGCGGCGGCGGCGGCGGCGGCGGCGGCGGCGGCGGCGGCGGCGGCGGCGGCGCGGCGGCGGCGGCGGCGGCGCGGCGCGGCGGCGCAGCGCAGCAGCAGCAGCAGCAGCAGCAGCAGCAGCAGCAGCAGCAGCAGCAGCAGCAGCAGCAGCAGCAGCAGCAGCAGCAGTGGAGAACTAAGGAGGAGGAGCCAGTCAAATAAAGAAAGGGGAGCAATGCAAGGGAGCTAGGTGCCCATAGAGGGAGAGCAAGTGCACAGAGGTGGGGGGAAGGGGAAGTGATGAAATAAATAATGAAGGAACAGAAACATGTGACAGAAGAAAGACAAAAAAGGAGAGAGGAAAGGGGGAGAGGGAGAAGAAGAAAAAATGAGGAATCAGGTCAAGTCACATGTGTTCTGAAGTTTGGAGCAAACTTCAGAACACCTCCCCATAAACACAATATTATGAGCTACTTTCACCTCCCCCATAAACACAATATTATGAGCTACTCTCACCTCCCCCATCAACACCTGCATAATACAGTACAATGGCCCCTTGGTTTTCGTGTTTAATCCGCTCCAGAGGCATCAGCCAAAACCGAAACCATTTTCCCTACAAGGAATAATGGAAATGGAATTAATCCGTTCCATACACCCAGAAGTATCAAGAAAAAAGTTTTTTTTACCTCAATGATAGATTTACATGCACAAAAGAATAAACATTACACATGATACTTACCATTACTGAAGGCTGTTGCTGATGGATGGAAGACAGGGAGGGAGAGGGAAGAGAGGTTATTGTTTGGAAGGGGAATTCCCCTCCATAAGACTCGAGGTACCAAGTCCTCATCAGGGGTCACTCCTCTAGTTTACATGTAGATTTACATGTAGTAGGTTGGTAGACAGCAACCACCCAGGGAGGTACTACCATCCTGCCAAGTGAGTGTGAAACGAAAGCCTGTAATTGTTTTACATGATGGTAGGATTGCTGGTGCCTTTTGTCTGTCTCATAAATATGCAAGATTACAGGTACGTCTTGCTACTTCTACTTACACTTAGATCACACTACACATACATGTACATGTTTATTTAATACACACTCATCTGAGTTTTCTTTGATTTTATCTTAATAGTTCTTGGTCTTATTACTTTTCCTTTTATATCCATGGGGAAGTGGAATAAGAATCTTTCCTCTGTAGCCATGCGTGTTCTAAAAGTCAACTAAAATGCCGGGAACAATGGCTAGTAACCCCTTTTCCTGTAAAAATTACTAAAAAGAATAAGAAGAAAATTGTTAAAGCTGGAAGTCTGAATGTGCGTGGATGTTGTGCAAATGATAAGAAAGAGATGATTGTGGATGTTATGAATGAGAAGAAGCTGGATGTCCTGGCTTTAAGTGAAACAAAGCTGAAGAGGGTGCGAGAATTTCAGTGGAGAGGAATAAATGGGATTAGGTCAGGGGTTTCAAATAGGGTTAGAGCTAAAGAAGGAGTAGTAATAATGTTGAAGGATAAGTTATGGCAGGAAAAGAGGGACTATAAATGTATTAATTCAAGGATTATGTGGAGTAAAATAAAGGTCGGATGTGAAAAGTGGGTTATAGTAAGCGTATATGCACCTGGAGAAGAGAGAAGTGTAGAGGAGAGAGAGAGATTTTGGGAAATGTTGAGTGAATGCATGGGGAGTTTTGAACCAAGTGTGAGAGTAATGGTGGTTGGAGATTTCAATGCTAAAGTGTGCAAAAATGTTGTGGAGGTAGTAGTAGGTAAATTTGGGGTGCCAGGGGTAAATGAAAATGGGGAGCCTTTAATTGAGCTATGTGTAGGAAGAAGTTTGGTAATAAGTAAAACATATTTTATGAAGAAGAGGATAAATAAATATACAATGTAATGAAAGTACAGTGGACCCTCACCTAACGATATTAATTGGTACCTGAGACCAAATATTGTTAGGCGAGTTTTTAGCATTAGCCGAGGCAAAATGTTTGTGTTAAAATGTATCGTTAGCTGGATTTAACATTAGGTGATGCCATTGTTAGTTGAGGGACCACTGTAGTTTGTTAGATTATGCATTGGTGGATAAAAGGTTGATGGGTAGGTTCCTGGATGTACATGTTTATAGAGGGGCAACTGATATATCGGATCATTATTTAGTTGTAGCTACAGTTAGAATAAGAGGTAGATGGGAAAAGAGAAAAATGGCAACAACAAGCAAGAGGGAGGTAAGAGTGTATAAACTAAGGGAGGAGGAAGTTCGAGCGAGATATAAGCAACTATTGGCAGAAAGGTGGGCTGGTGCAAGTATGAGTAGTGGGGGGGGGGGGGTTGTAGAGGGTTGGAATAGTTTTAAAAATGCAGTATTAGAATGTGGGGCAGAAGTTTGTGGTTATAGGAGGGTGGGTGCAGGAGGAAAGAGGAGTGATTGGTGGAATGATGAAGTAAAGGGTGTGATAAAAGAGAAAAAGTTAGCTTATGAGAGGTTTTTACAAAGCAGAAGCATTATAAGAAGAGTAGAGTATATGGAGAGTAAAAGAAAGGTAAAGAGAGTGGTGAGAGTGTGCAAAAGGAGAGCAGATGAAAGAGTGGGAGAGGCACTGTCAAGAAATTTTAATGAACATAAGAAAAAATTTTGGAGTGAGTTAAGTTAAGAAAGCCAAGAGAACGAATGGATTTGTCAGTTAAAAACAGAGTAGGGGAGTTAGTAGATGGGGAGATGGAGGTTTTGGGTAGATGGCGAGAATATTTTGAGGAACTTTTAAATGTCAATGAAGAAAGGGAAGCGGTAATTTCATGCACTGGCCAGGGAGGTATACGATCTTTTAGGGGTGAAGAAGAACAGGATGTGAGTGTGAGGGAGGTGCATGAGGCATTACGTAGAATGAAAGGGGGTAAAGCAGCTGGAACTCACGGGATCATGACAGAAATGTTAAAAGCAGGGGGGGGATATAGTGTTGAGTGGTTGGTATTTTTGTTTAATAAATGTGTGAAAGAGGGGAAGGTACCTAGGGATTGGCAGAGCACATGTATAGTCCCTTTATATAAAGGGAAGGGGGACAAAAGGGATTGTAAAAATTATAGAGGAATAAGTTTACTGAGTATACCAGGAAAAGTGTACTGTAAGGTTATACAATTGAAAGAATTAGAGGTAAGACAGAATGTATGATTGCAGATGAGCAAGGAGGTTTCAGAGTGGGTAGGGGATGTGTAGATCAAGTGTTCACATTGAAGCATATATGTGAACAGTATTTAGATAAAGGTAGGGAAGTTTTTATTGCATTTATGGATTTAGAAAAGGCATATAATCGAGTGGATAGGGGAGCAATGTGGCAGATGTTGCAAGTATATGGAATAGGTGGTAACTTACTAAATGCTGTAAAGAGTTTTTATGAGAATAGTGAGGCTCAGGTTAGGGTGTGTAGAAGAGAGGGAGACTACTTCCTGGTAAAAGTAGGTCTTAGACAGGGATGTGTAATGTCACCATGGTTGTTTAATATATTTATAGATGGGGTTGTAAAAGAAGTAAATGCTAGGGTGTTCAGGAGAGGGGTGGGATTAAATTATGGGGAATCAAATACAAAATGGCAATTGACACAGTTGCTTTTTGCTGATGATACTGTGCTTATGGGAGATTCTAAAGAAAATATGCAAAGGTTAGCGGACGAGTTTGGGAGTGTGTGTGTAAAAGCAGAAAGTTTGAAGTGGACATAGAAAAGAGTAAGGTGATGAGGGTATCAAATGATTTAGATAAAGAAAAATTGGATATCAAATTGGGGAGGAGGAGTATGGAAGAAGTGAATGTTTTCAGATACTTGGGAGTTGACGTGTCGGTGGATGGATTTATGAAGGATGAGGTTAATCACAGAATTGATGAGGAAAAAAAGGTGAGTGGGGCATTGAGGTATATATGGAGACAAAAAATGTTATCTATGGAGGAAAACAAGGGAATGTATGAAAGTATAGTAGTATCAACACTCTTATATGGGTGTGAAGCTTGGGTTGTGAATGCAGCAGCGAGGAGGCGGTTGGAGGCAGTGGAGATGTCCTGTCTAAGGGCAATGTGTGGTGTAAATATTATGCAGAAAATTCGGAGTGTGGAAATTAGGAGAAGGTGTGGAGTTAATAAAAGTATTATTCAGAGGGCTGAAGAGGGGTTGTTGAGGTGGGTTGGTCATTTAGAGAGAATGGATCAAAGTAGAATGACATGGAGAGCATTTAAATCTGTAGGGAAAGGAAGGCGGGGTAGGGGTCGTCCTCGAAAAGGTTGGAAGGAAGGGGTAAGGAAGGTTTTGTGGGCGAGGGGCTTGGACTTCCAGCAGGCGTGCATGAGCGTGTTCGATAGGAGTAAATGGAAACGAATGGTATTTGGGACCTGACGATCTGTTGGAGTGTGAGCAGGGTAATATTTAGTGAAGGGATTCAGGGAAACCGGTTATTTTTATATAGCCGGACTTGAGTCCTGGAAATGGGAAGTACAATACCTGCACTCTAAAGGAGGGGTTTCGGGATATTAGCAGTTTGCAGGGATATGTTGTCTCTCTTTATACGTATATGCTTCTAAACTGTTGTGTTCTGAGCACCTCTGCAAAAACAGTGATTATGTGTGAGTGAGGTGACAGTGTTGAATAATGATGAAAGTACGTATTTCTTTTTGGGGATTTTCTTTCCTTTTGGGTCACCCTGCCTGGGTGGGAGACAGCCGACTTGTTAAAAAAAAAATATGCAGAAAAGAATGACAAATAAATATAAAGCACTAATAAAATTTATAAATGAACATTTAACATCACACTTACCTTTACTGAAAAGACTTGTTGGTGTATGGCAGACTAGGCAGAGGGGAGAGGAAGGCGTGTTTATTGTTGGAGAACATGACACTACTATCAACTCTACGACTTATTTATCTATCATAATTCAACTAATATGATATAATAAACAATATTAATAACATAGAAGCATGGAATATGCTCTAGAATGAATAAAATAAATCATTATGTATGTCACGACTGGTGTTGTTTTGTTGTTGTTGGGTATATGAGGGCCACTGAGAGCATAAGCCGTACATAATGTTGGTGAAGGCTGCAGCTGAGGCGGTGGTGTTTTCTGTAGCCCTATATAACTCCAATAACATTGGAGGAGTTAGCAGAATCACAGAATCACTGAAGAAGGCACCCTCTACCACCATCAAAACCACTACCACCCTCTATCACCATCACTACTACCTTCTACCACCATCACTACCACCCTTTACCACCATCATAACCACTACCACCCTCTACCACCATCACAACCACTACTACCCTCTACCACCATCACTGCCACCCTCTACTACCACCACTTTCTTATTTTTCTACAAACTTTTTCTTGAATTATATCATGTTTCTCATATTCTTTACCAAAGGGCTGGCACTAGAAGCTTTCTTTGGGCCCATGGTGGCTTATTTAGCAGTCACACACAATAAACAAGTGGCAAAAACAATGGATTTTTATGAAATGTTTCATATGACCTGGCAGGATATGTTCACTCACCGAGAAACAACGCTACACTGCCTGAGAATACCTGTGGGAGGTGGCTTTGTCTGTGTGTTGGACACTGAACAGGTTCGGTATGATTAATGAAAACGGAGCCAAAAAATCAGCGAAGAAAGTCAGCCAAAACCGAAATCAGCGATAACGGAGATCGACAAAAACGGAGTGTCCACTATATATACTTACTAATAATGTTGTCCAAGTTATTCCATGCTTTATTAAGATTTTCATCATCCACCATTCTGCCTTGGTCATAGAGAAGCCTCGTATCCAATCCCAGTTGTGGGATGAATAAGTTGAGTGTGTGCAGCCACGTTATCACACGCCAAGGAAACATAGAATATACTGTATAAAATCTGAAAAAAAAAAAATAATTTGCAGTGAAAACAATTTCTTGTGTAGTAAATCTCTTCTGTCCTCTCAATAGAAAGTCAACTACAAACTATCTTGACTAATTCTTGAGATGCTTGCTACAACAGAATTTGGTGAAGCACTTATTAGTTCAACGTTTTGACATTTTTTGTGGTCCTCACCACAATAATGAACAATTATAAAACCAGCAAGAAAAACTATTACATGTTCATCTTTAGAATAATTTTGAATTTAAACAAGAAAATAATAAGTAAAACAGCTGAGGCATGGTATGAATTTTAAAAGCTAGGTGTATCTCTGGAAGATCTACCAGACAAACATATGTGCATCTGTAAAAGATTACCATTACTAGTCATATTCCTCACAATAACAGCAGTACCCCCTACCTTAACTACTACATGCAAGAGAGAGTTTCAGTGCAATGAATTCAAGAAAATTTTCGGGGTATCATTACAAAGAGCATGAATAATGTAATGATCACAACAATGGACCAAAACTAGAGGACTTCAAGCCAAGAATAATAAAAATATTTACAAAATGACATGGAGAGCGTATAAATCTGTAGGGAAAGGAAGGCGGGGTAGGAGTCGTCCTCGAAAAGGTTGGAAGGAAGGGTTAAGGGAGGTTTTGTGGGCAAGGGGCTTGGACTTCCAGAAGGCGTGCATGAGCGTGTTCAATAGGAGTGAATGGAGACGAATGGTATTTGGGACCTGACGATCTGTTGGAGTGTGAGCAGGGTAATATTTAGTGAAGGGATGCAGGGAAACCGGTTATTTTTAATAGCCGGACTTGAGTCCTGGAAATGAGAAGTACAATGCCTGCACTCTAAAGGAGGGGTTCGGGATATTAGCAGTTTGGAGGAATATGTTGTGTATCTTTATACGTATATGCTTCTAAACTGTTGTGTTCTGAGCACCTCTGCAAAAACAGTGATTATGTGTGAGTGAGGTGAAAGTGTTGAATGATGATGAAAGTATTTTCTTTTTGGGAATTTTCTTTCTTTTTGGGTCACCCTGCCTTGGTGGGAGATGGCCGACTTGTTAAAAAAAAAAAAAATTTATAAAGTACACAATTTTAGAACACTGATACTTTCTCCAAAAAAAACACACATTTCCACTTATGTGATTTCTAATAAATTTTTCAAGAGCCCCCAAAGGGAAACAAGCACACCCGGGAAAGGGGGCAGTCCAGATTCAAGGAATATAAGAGCGCTCTTCTTGGATCAAGAGCCCTCACAGCACATACAAGCTTTGATTACACAGGTACCCTAGTTTTTTTCATTTATATGAGAGCATATTTTTTAGCAGGTAATGGAAAAGCATGAGATGGTAAAAACCCTTTTGGTTTTCATAAAACAAATTTATTTGAACTCAAAAACTCTGTTCTAGATATCTGCTTAAAGAAACAAGAACTGGATATGTTTTATATGGATAGTAGCAGAGTTCTGGCTAATGAGTGGGTACCAGTAGAGTTCTGGCTAATGAGTGGGTACCAGTAGAGTTCTGGCTAATGAGTGGGTACCAAGAGAGTTCTGGCTAATGAGTGGGTACCAGTAGAGTTCTGGCTAATGAGTGGGTACCAGTAGAGTTCTGGCTAATGAGTGGGTACCAATAGAGTTCTGGCTAATGAGTGGGTACCAGTAGGTTCTGGCTAAGGGTTGGGTACCAAGAGAGTTTCTGGCTAATGGGGGGTACCAGTAGAGTTCTGGCTAATGAGTGGGTACCAATAGAGTTCTGGCTAATGAGTGGGTACCAGTAGAGTTCTGGCTAATGAGTGGGTACCAGTAGAGTTCTGGCTAATGTGTGGGTACCAGTAGAGTTCTGGCTAATGAGTGGGTACCAGTAGAGTTCTGGCTAATGAGTGGGTACCAGTAGAGTTCTGGCTAATGAGTGGGTACCAGTAGAGTTCTGGCTAATGTGTGGGTACCAGTAGAGTTCTGGCTAATGAGTGGGTACCAGTAGAGTTCTGGCTAATGAGTGGGTACCAATAGAGTTCTGGC
Organism: Cherax quadricarinatus; assembly: GCF_026875155.1. Lineage (NCBI taxonomy): Eukaryota > Metazoa > Arthropoda > Malacostraca > Decapoda > Parastacidae > Cherax > Cherax quadricarinatus. Next base: position 17,140,339 of record NC_069432.1, on the reverse strand, counting down.
TAATGAGTGGGTACCAATAGAGTTCTGGCTAATGAGTGGGTACCAGTAGAGTTCTGGCTAATGAGTGGGTACCAATAGAGTTCTGGCTAATGAGTGGGTAACCAGTAGAGTTTCTGGTAATGAGGGGGTACCGAGGAGTTCTGGCTAATGAGTGGGTACCAGTAGAGTTCTGGCTAATGAGTGGGTCCCAAATAGAGTTCGGGGCTAATGAGTGGGTACCAGTAGAGTTCTGGCTAATGAGTGGGTACCAGTAGAGTTCTGGCTAATGAGTGGGTACCAGTAGAGTTCTGGCTAATGAGTGGGTACCAATAGAGTTCTGGCTAATGAGTGGGTACCAAGAGAGTTCTGGCTAATGAGTGGGTACCAGTAGAGTTCTGGCTAATGGTGGGGTTACCAGTAGAGTTCTGGCTAATGGTGTGGTCCCAAAGAGAGTTCTGGCTAATGAGTGGGTTACCAGTAGAGTTCTGGCTAATGAGTGGGTACCAATAGAGTTCTGGCTAATGTGTGGGTACCAGTAGAGTTCTGGCTAATGAGTGGGTACCAATAGAGTTCTGGCTAATGGTGGGTCCCAAAGAGAGTTTGGCTAATGTGTGGGTACCAGTAGAGTTCTGGCTAATGTGTGGGTACCAGTAGAGTTCTGGCTAATGTGTATGGACTGGTAATTTTAATGCATGAACTGACTATTCTTAAAACACAAATATTTTATAATAAAGTGAGTTATTATGGATTATCAAGGTATGTTTAGCTTGTATTTTTATGAGATTTGATTTTCTTTTTTTTAACACAGCCGCATCCCACCAAGGCAGGGTGACCCAAAGAGAAAGAAAACCCCAAAAAGAAAAAACTTTCATCATTCAACACTTTTGCCATCATTCATACATAATCACTGTTTTTGCAGAGGTGCTCAGATATAACACATTAGACATCCCTCCAAACTGCCAATATCCTAAACCCCTCTTTTAACCCTTTGACTGTTTCAGTCGTATATATACACCTTAAGAGCCAGTGTTTCAGACATATTAATATGCCAAAATTCTAGCGGCTTTGAATCAGGCGGGAAAAATCTGGTAGACCCACATGTGAGAGAATGGGTCTGTGTGGTCAGTGTGCACAGTATAAAAAAATCCTGCTGCACGCAGTGCATGAGAAAAAAAAATCTGACCATGTTTTTGGATTAAAACGCCGACATTGAGGTATACTTTTGTATAGTATTTATGGTTGTATTCTCATTTTCTTGGTTTCATTTGACAGAATGGAAGACATATTACAGAAATGGAGATGATTTTGATTAGTTTCACAATGAAAGGGACCTTGAAATTGAGCTCAAAGTAGTAGAAATGTTCGATTTTTGCCGATATTCAAGAGAAAACAAATCACGCCACGCGTCCAATACACGTCAATTAGTGAGTCTAATATTCTTTCACAAGTGCACTGATATTATTTATACCATTTTTACAATAATGCAGTAGTCTGCATAACAGTAACTCTTCTATTTTTTGTGAGTAATAATTCAAAATGGAAAGCAAGAGTAATATAAGAGGGGCCTGGATATGTAACTAATGAACAGAGAAAATGTTATTTTTGTGCCAGAAATGTCTGCATTGTTTATTCTGGACCATAATTTGAAATTGGCATCTTTTTTAATTTGCATGAAATTGGTCAAACTGCCAATTTCTGACCACTTTATTGGGTAGTTGAAATCGGTAAATGGACGGTTTCTTGTACTCAATCGATAAAACAAATGGAGTTCTAAAGAAATAGCTATGAGTTTGGTTGAATGGAACAATGGAATGGGCCAAAAATAGGGCTTAAAGTGGGCAAAATCTCCAAAGCGTATGTATCACCAAGAAATTCTTTAAGTTTCCCATCAAATTTCATATTTTTGGTGTCATTACCATCGGGAAAAGATTCCCTATCATTTCACAAGAAAAATAATTTTTTTTTTCAAATATTTTGCGACATAGACACACACTTCAGGATTTGGGGTCACAACAGTCAAAGGGTTAAAGTGCAGGCACTGTATTTCCCATTTCCAGGACTCAAGTCTGGCTAACTGGTTTCCCTGAATCCCTTCACAAAATATTACCCTGCTCACACTCCAACAGCTCGTCAGATCCCAAAAAACATTCATCTCCATTCACTCTTATCTAACACGCTCACACACGCTTGCCGAAAACCCAAGCCCCTCACCCACAAAACCTTCTTTACCCCCTCCCTTCAACCTTTTCGAGGACAACCCCTACCCCACCTTCCTTCCCCAATAGATTTATACACTCTCCACATCATTCTACCTTGTTCCGTCCTCTCTAAATGACAAAACCACCTCAACAGCCCCTCTTCAGCCTTCCTCCTATTTTCCATAATATGAATTCTCTGCATAATGTTTACAACACACATTGCCCTTAGACATGACATCTCCCTTCCTCCAGCCTCCTCTCTGCTGCAGCATTTACAACCCATGCTTCATACCCATATAAGAGTGTTGGTACCACTATATTCTTGTGCATTCCCTTCTTTGCCTCCATAGATAACGTTTTTGTCTCCACAGATACCTCAAAGCAACACTTAGCTTTTTTCCTTCATCAATTCTATGGTTAATCTCATCCTTCATAAACCCATCTGCTGACAAGTCAACTCCCAAATATCTGAACACATTCACTTCTTCCATACTCCCTCCCTCCAATGTGATATCCAATTTTTCTTGATCTAAATCATTTGATACCCTCATCGCCTTACTCTTATCTACGTTTACTTTCAACTTTCTACCTTTACACACCCTCCCAAACTCGTCCACTAACCTTTGCAACTTTTCTTTAGAATCTCCCAAAAGCACAGTATCATCAGAAAAAGTAACTGTGTCAACTCCCATTTTGTATTTCATTCCCCATAATTTAATCCCACCCCTCTCCCCAATACCCTAGCATTTACTTATTTTACAACCCCATTTATATATATGTTAAGCAGTCATGGTGACATTACACATTCCTGTCTAAGACCTACTTATACCAGAAAGTAATCTTTCTCTCCTACACACCCTAACCTGAGCCTCACTATCATCAAAAACTCTTTACAGCATTTACTAACTTACTACCTATTCCATACAATAATATTTTGGCTAAAATAATTCACAGCTCACAATTTGAAAAGCAAACTTTAGAAGACAAATCGATCCATCCTGAACTACTATCAAGTCACCCAGTTGTTGAAAGTTGTTTCTACAAACTAGATGTATTTCAGTTGCTGAGCAACCCAAATACCCAAGACTGGCTGGAGTCATCAGGGGATATATTGAAGGCACTGAATCTACACTCTCTGGAAAAGTGTAGAATTTAAAGGTATATGACTGAGGTGTATAAATGGAAGACAGAAATAAATAAAGGGGATATAAATAATGTGCTAAAAATATCTAACTAAGACAGGACTTGTAGCAATGGGTTTAAGATGGAAAAATTTGCATTCAGAAAAAGATACAGGAAAACAACGTGGAAGAGTGGAACGAACTTCAGAGTAGCATCATTGCAGCAAAAATCTTGTGAAGCTGTAAAAATAGATTGACAAGTACATGTGTGGGTGTGGGTGAGTGCGAGTTAGATTTGCCTAGCATGGGCCACTAGGCCTGTCGCAGTGTTCCTCCTTTCTTATGTTATACTCTTTCAAATATTTACCACCACATACTCTCAAAACTTTCCTTCCTATAAGATAAAAACCTTAACTTAAAAATTATATATCACTGATCATTACACATGCAGAGACACGTTTCATCACTTACCCAGAGACAGAATAGTGATGACTAAGTTTCTCAAGAGCACTGCGGTTGAACACTTGATGAGCTGGCATGCCCTGTTGCAAAAGTTTGAAGAAGGCAACCACATTGAATAGAGATGAAACATACAGTGCTACAGGAAGAATATCACTCTCACTGTAAAAAAAAAAAAAATAATCTTAAGATATTACTGTATTATATAGGTCTTAAAAAGGTCTATGTTTGAAAAAGTTAGAATTACAATACCATACTAGAATAAAACTCTGCCTGCTCATAATGTAATGACAAAATGCAACACTCTTTAACAAATCCATCGAATCCTCTACCTTCCCTACAGTTCTCAAAATAGCAAGGGTCACCCTGATACATAAAGGAGATCAAGCAGACTTGAATAACTATAGGCCAATATCCAACTTACACCCTCTCTCTAAAATCTTTGAAAAACTAATTCATAAGCAAATCTATTCCTATCTCATCTCCCACAACATACTCAACCTCTGTCAGTTTGGGTTCAGGCCTAATAAAAATATGAATGATGCTATTATACACATGCTAGAACAAATATACACTGCACTCGAGGAAAAAGAAGTCCCACTGGGGATCTTCATTGATTTATGTAAAGCTTTTGATACAGTTGCCCACGATTTGCTGCACATAAAATTGTCACACTATGGTATAAGAGGGCACTCCCTCAACTACCTAAAGTCATACCTTAGCAACAGAAGCCAATATGTGTACACAAATGGAGCAAACTCTTTCACACAGCCAATTACAGTTGGTGTCTCACAGGGAAGCGTCCTTGGCCCTCTTCTCTTTCTCATTTACATAAACGACCTACCAAATGCATCGCAACTACTCAAACCCACACTATTTGCAGATGACACTACATACGTCTTCTTTCAACCAAGCCCAGTCATACTAGCCAGTACTGTAAATACCGAATTACGGAAAATATCTACCTGGATGATGATTAACAAACTTACTCTCAATATTGACAAAACCTACTACATTCAGTTTGGGAACAGAACTACAGATGTTCCTCTTAACATAATGATAAATGGATCACCTATCACAAAGCTTAGAGGGAAAATTCTTAGGAATCCACCTTGATAATAGACTCATATTTCAAACACATGTACAACAAATTTCCAAGAAAATCTCCAAGACTGTAGGCATACTATCGAAGATACAGTACTATGTTCCACAATCAGCCCTCCTGACCCTATATCACTCACTCATTTACCCCTATCTCACCTATGGAATTTGTGCATGGGGCTCAACAACAATAAATCATCTCAGACAATTAATTACCCAACAAAAGGCTGCAGTCAGAATGATAACAAATTCCCACTCCAGGCAGCATACTCCACCAATATTCAAAACTCTAAACTTACTCACCGTACAAAACATCCATACTTAATGTTGTGCCTACTACATACATAGAACACTAAACTCGGATATAAACCCTCCTCTCAAACTTCTCCCACCAACCTCAACAGAACACATGACCATAACACAAGGCACAGATCACTCATTGATGTTCCCCGTGTCCATCTCACACTATGTAAAAACTCAATTCACATCAAAGGCCCAAAAATCTGGAATTCATTACCTGTGAATATAAAAGAAATACTGTCTGTTTATCAATTCAAGACTCTTCTTAAAAACAACTTACTCAACCACAACTAAATAAATACTGAATAACTGTATCTCATAAATGTATAACCTGTGACCCTATCAAACTATGTTTTTTTAACTACATTACCTAATAGAATACTCCATTCTCTTGAATGCACAGTAACTCATCTAATGACCATATGACCTGTTGCTGCACTACAAATCATTGATTTTACTCGATTTAATTCGATTATATTATACATTGTTATGCTACAAATTTGTACAATTTTAATGCTTCTTATTTGAAATACTCATTTGTATTTCATGTTGTAATTTGTTTACTGTAATTTTTACCACTGAATATATCATTGCTTAGTTAATCTTAAGTTAATTTTAAGCCTGCCCATAATTCTCTGCATACAAGGGGCTTTTGGCATGTACACCCAATCACTATATTTCTTTGTATAACTATATATCATGTCCAAATAAAAAAAAAAAATAAATAAATAAATAAAAAAAGCAGTAGTCATTGTGTAAGTCAGAAATGTTTATAACTGCTACACAAAGCAAGGAAAATAATGTGATGAAAATGTAGGTGCTGATGTTACATTGAAAAAAAGGATTATTTCTAACTATAAGGAAATGAAAACCTTCCTGGAAAAGGAATCACATACAGGTTGGCCATCATTAATCTGGCAATCAGTTATCCGGCTCCATCAGTAATCCAGCACTAATTCTGGTTAGCATAATTTCAAATTTCATCATTATATTGACTCAAATTTCATCATTATTCTGACTCAGAAATTGTGCAGATGGTTGTAAATCCACAGAAGCAAGCCAGTGGAGGAGAAAGGAGTCATGAAAATGAGAAAGATGTAGCAGTCTCTCTATTGATAGGTTAACCCTTTGACTTTTTCGGTCGTATATATACACGTCTTACGAGCCACTGTGTTTGACATATATACACTCAAAAATTCTAGCGGCTTCAAATCAAGCAGGAGAAAGCTGGTAGGCCCACATGTGAGAGAATGGGTCTGTGTGGTCAGTGTGCACCTTATAAAAAAAATCCTGCAGCACGCAGTGCATAATGAGAAAAAAAAAAACTCCGACCGTGTTTTTGGATTAAAACGCCGACTTTGCGGTATATTTTCGTATAGTATTTATGGTTGTATTCTCGTTTTCTTGGTCTCATTTGATAAAATGGAAAACATATTATAGAAATAGAGGTGATTTTGATTGGTTTTACTATGAAAAGAACCTTGAAATGGAGCTCAAAGTAGGGGAAATGTTTGATTTTTGCTGATGTTCAAAAGTAAACAAATTATGTCATTGTCCAATAAATGTCTAACTAGCCATTCTAATATGCAGTCATGAATGGGTTGACATTATTTATACAATTATTACAATATTGCAGTAGTCTGCATAACAGTAAATCTTCTATTTTTTGGTTGAATAAAAATTCAAAACAGAAAGCAAGAGTAATATAGTAGGGGCCTGGAGACATGACTGATGAACAAAGAAAATGTTATTTTAGAGCCAGGAATGTCTGCATTTTTCATTCTGGACCCTACTTTGAAACTGGCCTATTTTTTATTTGCATGAAATTGACCAAATTGCAAATTTCTGACCACGTCATTGGGTAGTTGAAATCGGTAAATAGGCAGTTTCTTGTACTCAATCAATAGAAAAAATGGAGTTCTAACGAAATAGCTATGAGTTTGGTCAACTGGAACAATGGAATTAGCAGAAAATAGGGCTCAAAGTGGGCGAAATCGCCAATTCGTAAATATCGCCAAGGTTGCAAACTTCGCAAGAGCGTAATTCCGTAAGTTTTCCATCAAATTTCATTCTTGGCGTCATTACCATCAGGAAAAGATTCTCTATCATTTCCTAAGAAAAAATATTTTTTTTTTTTTTTTCAAAAATTTTTCGACACCAGGAGACACCTCAGGATTTGGGGTTGCGACAGCCAAGGGGTTAATTAAGTGTATTCTAACCTAACCACTCTGCAATCCAGCAAACTCACTAATCCAGCACATTACAGGTCCCAATGATGCCGGATTAGTGATGGCCGACCTGTATAACTAATCAACAAAGGTTACAAGTGGATAGGTTGAAAGATCTGTTCGTCAGCTAGAGAACTTGTCATGCAAAGCAGCACTTGTTGATGTCATTATTTAAGGCACTACTTTTATTTGACTAATGCACCTATCATCCTACTTACGACCTGCTCGACATATGACCACTCGTACTTACGACCGTACGACCGTACTGTTTACAGCTTAGCTTAAGTTATTTTGTACTTTTCTGTTCATGCATACGAATTTTTTCGTGCATACAAGTGTTTTGCACGCAAATAAGCAACTGTTTGTGTTTTTGGACTTGCGTACATTTCGACTTACGACCGGTTGGTCGGAAGCAAGCTCAGTCGTAATTCGGATGGTAGGTGCATATGCAGTGGATCCTCAAGACACAGATATTAGTCCATGAAACCAGACCTGATTTTTCTATTTATCAGAACCACTCAAAACATTACTTACTTGTCACATAATACTATATTACAACTAATATTATATCTTTTAACATGCCAGATGTCTCCCGCTGAGGTAAAATGACCTGAAAATGAAGAAACACTTTCACCAACACTCATTCTCTCAGTCTTGCCAGAGGCACACTGATACTACAGTTCAGATGCCTCTCCAAACTGCAAATATTCCCACCTCTCCTTCAGAGTGCAGGCACTGTACTTCCCACCTCCAGGACTAACCATATTTCCTGAATTCCTTCATAAATGTTACCTTGCTTACACTCCAACAGCACATCAAGTTATAAAAATTACATGTCTCCACTCACTCCTGTCTAACATGCTTACACATGTATATGCCTGTTGGATGTACAAGCTCCTTGCACACAATACCTCCTTTACCCCCTTTACCCCAACAAAAATTGGTACATACTTACAAGACAGATGAGCATCATTTGTTATGGTGTTGTGTATAGCATTCAAGTCTCCACAACAGGCCTTAAGTTAAACCAGGGATACCTTCACAGATCATCACAGCTCATCTTTCACAAAAATTGCATTCAAAAGCTAGAGTATACTCCCTGGTCACAATTCTACTGCTATCTATATAACAGTGACATTGGATAATCGTTTAGTAACACAGGGATAGTGTGTCGGTCACACTAGTGTTATTGTTTGCTTAGTCCATTCAACATGCTATGTACTTTCGAACTGTTTCAACACCACTCAAATTGCTATCACTTGTTCATGAGTTTCACTCGTCACCGGTAATATGTCCATTTTTAATGTTCATGGTAGGGAGAACACTAGTGATACCTCATTTAGCAATGATAATAACCAATGAAACTTCAACACTGTGTCTTTGCGTCAGTTCTCCTTAATGATCATTCTAGCATGAATAAGCAACATGAAGATTATACAGTTGACCACGAATAACGCTGTGTGAACGTCGGTAAATTCAGCTAGGGTACTTGCTCACTTGGATTGATCTTACCTACTAGAGACAAACAGACAACCAGAGACAGCCAAACGCCCCTTGGCAGCATCCACGCCTCTTTACATTGGAGTAATAATGCTGACAAAGTCTGAAAAGCATGGATGCCAGCCAACACTATGTGGTTGAGTCAAGGAACTGATTTCCCCGATACTGAAGCATTTCACATTAAATGAGTCTTACTAGCTAATTAATTATACAAAGAGTTTATTTCTACTTAATATGAATAAGGCTAAAAAACAGGAGTTTACTTGAGCAAGCACTGTTAGATACATTACGCAAGTTTTGAGGAGCAGGAGAGTAAGGCATCAGGTCCATGCCCCAGTCTGGCATGTGCACCTTATCTTATGGCCAATGCAGTCTAATTATGCTTGGTAAGGAATACGTGCAAGATGAGAGCCGTTGCTTCGGTGTACATATTTGATCCCCAAAACACCCTTGTTCCACATCTCGTCTCATGTCAGGACAAGAGGGGTCACAGCCCCCTTACAAGAGGGGTCACTGCCCCCTAATGCTTCTCACCTCCCTGTTGGAGATATTTCTCCACATCACTTACTGTATGTTACATAAGTATTTTGTGATATGTTCTCTCTATTTTTTGACAAAGTCATTATTAAACATGCTGCACATGCCAATCAGCATGTGCATGTGTGTTAGAAAGGGGCAAGAGATATTTTGTGACGTGATGTCCTCTTTGTGTGTGAATAAAGTAACATTTATGAAGTGATTCAGGGAAACTGGTTAACAAGACTTTAGTCCTGAGGGTGGGAAGTACAATACTTGCACTCTGAAAGGGTGGGGATATTTGCAGTCTGGAGGGACATTTCAACTGTACTATCACCACACCTCTGGCAATACAGTGATAGAGTGAATGCTGGTGAAAGTGTTTCTTCTTTTTCGAGTCACCCTATCTCAATCAGAGATGGCCAGTGTTAAAATAAAATGTATAGGACAAAATGCTAACAAAATAAGAAAAAGGCACCTCATTTTATACATAACATCTGCACCATGGTTAAGTAGATATTGCACAACCTCTGAGCCAAGAGCACCCTCACTGTAGGAGATGCGTTGGTGCTTGACAGCAGCTACTAGAGGAGGTAGGCACTCTCTAGTCACGGCATTAACACTACTTCCTGAAGGAAAAATGATAGGGTTAACAAGAAAATTATGAGAAACAATACAGATAAGAGCAACAATACATATAAACTGTTATGAACAGTATTCCAGTACTATCCTAAGGTTATCCAGCATTAATTATATACAGTAATTCCTCTAGCAACATTACTTCACACTGTGCAATTTGGTTGCAACAGGATTCAAAATAAGCAACAACAAAAATTGACAGCGAGGGAAATTCTTAAAATTATTCTCCATTAGTCTAAAACAGATTAACCCACAAAATTTGAATAGTATACTCAGTGGATTTTTTAAATTGCTCACTAACAGCTTTATGTCCACAAGCTGTGCAGTTTCCTGCTGTTTTTGATAAACAAGAGCAAGCCATATACACCAGATAGGGTTTTTCCATAACAATGTAATTTATAAATGCTTAGTATAAAACATACAACAATAAAGTTTGAAGAGAATATTCAGTGCATTATTATAGAGCATTCACAAAAGCTGAGTACTATAAATATACTAAGTATGCATTCCATGTCTTTTATAGGTATCCTCTAGTTGTATGTCTACAAATGTTGAACATGTTAATCAATAATAGAGTGAAAACACTATTAAACAAAAAATTGTGTAGAGAAGTACAGTCAGTTGGCTTCCCAAATAACAGAGCAAGGCTCTTGGCAGTAGAAACCCTGGCCACTTAAGAAAACAGTGATATTTTGAGAGAGGAAATGGAGGGATATACATATTCACTTCCTCAATCCCCTACTGACTCTGGTGTTGCTAAAACCAAACCATGCAGTATACAGCTGATGATTCTTTCCTTCTTTCTCTTGAATTATACATGACATTATCAACCCCTCTTGCATAGATCATATGGAATAAAAGTTGTGATGAATGGTTTTGAAAACCAAAAAGCTAAAGAATTGAGACACTTATGCAACATATGGGAATCTTTACTGAAGAAATGTTTTGCCACACAGTGGCTTCGTCAATAAAGATTCCCATATGTTGCATAAGTGGAATAAAAGTTGTACAAACACTTCAGATATACAGTAGACCTCCGGTTTTCATAATTAATCCATTCCAGAAGGTTGGCCAAAATCTGAAATGGCCAAAAACCAACGTAATATTTTCCATAAGAAATAATGTAAATCCAATTAATCAGTTTCAGACACCCAAAAATATTAACAAAAAATACATTTTATAGAGAATAACTGTAGTTTTACATACAGAAAACAATGAGAAATAAATATAAATGAGTAATTTTAATGATAAATGAACATTACATACCTTTATTGAAGACTCTTGCTTGTGAGTAGTACTTATTTGTAGTCCCAGGCAGACTACATCCCAGTGTATACCTACCGTCTACATACACTGCGACCGACAGCCATATTATTACCATTGACATACCATGTTCACTGAGTTTAATCATTTCTAACAACTACCTTTAAATGCCATCATAAACAAATAGAGAAGTAATGAATAATTCAAGCTGAGAATTATAAACAAAAGCTATTGTTTAAAGGGTGGTTACTGGGCCAATACAGATTCATACAGTTTTCTTTAATGCTGGACCAGAGAAAATGTAATGTTTACCCTCCACTGCATATAAACACTGCATGTTTATATGCTATGTAAAGTGTTTCTTACATAATTTTGAAGAAAATGCCATAGATGGATTAATGAATGTGTCTATATTAACCTAAAATAAGACATTTAATGTGCCCAAGAGAGAGTCACGAACGTATGAGTGGCCCAGGTGCATGCATCTGGTACCAATGATTTCCGAGGGGATGTACAAAACCCAGGGGGAAATTTTGCCAAAAAAAGTGCTCAAAATCCGAAGTGTACGATTTCTGCACCAGCTGAAAACCATGGGTCCACTGCATATTAAAGTCAGATAAAGAAATGTGCCATATCACAATACTGCTGGGAGCCAAAGCCAGGGTCAGCAGCTTTTGTAACATTTTCCCTAACACAGCCCCCACTTTCCCCAAACACCATTTTATTACAGTATTACTGCATTTTTCCTTGGTTATTATTTTACCAAATGCATTCATCTTCAATACATGTTTGTCTGGTGTAAGTGTAGTGTTCATTTGTTTGGTATAATTTGGTAAAGAAATGTGGCTTTTATTATGATGATTACATGTTCTAAGGTTGCCCAGCAGATACTGCCTTTCACATTTTTTTTATTACTATGCTTTCTCAATTCTGACTAGCAAATGCATTTATCACTGAAGGTTTATTGCTATATGGCAGAGTTTTAAGAAAAATCATTAACTTATAGAATGTGAGATAAGCTATACAGTACTAATTTCTAAGTAGTACAAAAGAAAAAACTGAGTGGCAAATTTGAAGCTGTCCAGAACATAACCATATTTTTTCCATGTGTTCTTCACTTCATGTAACACTATTTCACCCAATATGTCAATGTTAAGGAAATAATATACATGTTTAGCAAGGGTTTACTGTATATAACAGGGACTCCTCATGCCATGATGCTCCACAGTGAGCCACAATACAGTAGGGCCACATTTATTCGGCAGGTTAGGTTCCAGGCTACTGCCGGAAAGCAGACTTCACCGGAAAGCAGAACTCCATTTTTCCATTTATAAATGCATATAAATGCCAGATAAACAAGTTTACACTAACATATATTAAGTTAGCAGTATAACTAGGCATTAAAAAGTAAAATACACACACAGTACACTCATTATTTACCTCAAAATATTTGTAGTCTTAATGTAGGGCAAAAGGTGTGTAGTATTTACTCTAAGAAGTCAGGTGTGGTAGCCCTCCTGGCCGCCCCACCCCACACATACTATACTACGATGCTTAAAGTTCCCTAGAGCAATAAAATGCATATACAGTAGACTTACCTTAAAATATTTGTAGTCTTAATGTAGGGTGAGAGGTGAAAAGTATTTATTTGTAGAAAGTCGTGTGGGAGGTACGGCATCCTGCCGGGCCACTTATATCTACTACGACATTAAGCTCCCTAGAGCATAAAATGTATATATAGTATACTCATCAATTACCTTAAAACATTTGTAGTGTTAATATAGGGTGAGAGGTGAGTTATATTTGTATGAAGTCAGGTTGGGAAGTATGGGTAGCCAGGAAGAGCAGCCCTCCCCACGTCTGGCTTTTGTCACAAGTCCTACAAGTTGTCTGGCTACCACAAGTCCTACAAGTTGCCTGGCTACCAAAAGTCCTACAAGTTGCCTGGCTACCACAAGTTGCCTGGCTACCACAAGTCCTACAAGTCACCTGGCTACCACATCTCATATTTATGTTAATTTATTCTACTGTGGGGTGTATTTAGATGGATTAAGCAAAATGTCTATATTAACGTTTTATACGATATTTAATGCTCCTTAGAGTGATTATTATTGTGTTATTATTATCATTAATGTGGCATCTTCAAGACTAATAAGACACTCTTAGTAATTTTAATGTGTACCTGCATGTCAGCACAGTGTGTAGGTTTACTTAGGTACAGGTGCCTATACGTATAATTATCAGTTATGATAATAATGTAGGTATGTAGTCCGCCTGGGCTACATACCTACACGATATTTAATGTGGCCCAGAACCATATTATTACCATCGACATACCATGTTCACCGAGTTTAATCGTTTCTAACAACTACCTTTAGATGTCATCATAAACAAAGGGAGAAGTAATGAATAATTCAAGCAATGAATTGTAAACAAAAGCATTATGTATTAAGGGGAGTGACGTAATGTTTTCCCTTCGCCCGACTACCACACCTCCATAGTATATAAACAAAATGTTAATATGTTATGTAACATGTTTCTTATATAATTCTGAAGAAAATATAATAGATGGATTAATGAAAATGTCTATATTAACGTAAAATAAGACATTTAATGTGCCGAAGAGTAATTATTATTAGTATTATGTAATGGTTTCCCTCAACCTGGCAACCACATCTCCATAGCATATAAATAGCATGTTTATATGCTATGTAACATGTTTCTTATATAATTTTGAAGAAAATATCATAGATGGATTAATGAAAATGTCTATATAGATGTAAAATTAGACATTTAATGTGCCCAAGAGTGATTATTATTACATAATAGAGAGATGTGCTCATGAAGAATGTAAACAAACCAGGTGGCCCGTGCCCTATATGAAAAACCACTTGCTGTATAGAAAGTTTTGGTCATAATCTGAGATCACCGTATTAGCTGAATGCTGTAAGGCAAAACGCCGAAAAGTGGGGCCCTACTGTACTCTCTCTTAAATATGAGACACGAGAGAATATAAAATGTGTAAAGAGCATTTTCAAATTGTTACAAATTCACTATCTGCATTTAAAAACTGTAATAGTACTACTTGATATACATACCAACCTTTGTCAATCATAAACTTTGCTATGTCCACCCTTTGTCTGGTGAAAGGCTTGGAGAGGAGGAAACCAAGTGGCGTATCAACACTTGTTCCTAAATGTAGCATCAGAGGTACCTACAAAAAATTACATCATACTGTATATCAATAAGTATTATAAATAAATTATAATTATCCAAACTGCAACAACTTGCCCTCTCTTTCAGCTCAGCAGAGTGGCTCATGCATAGATCATACATTCTAGGATGTGCACAACAGTTAAAGCAAGCCTGCAAATTATCATTCAAGTGAAATCCCATTTTTTAAATTATGTATACGAAATTTCTGGGCAGTGCCCTTTCCACCCAAGATATTTAATTCTTTTGTGCAGGGCAAAACACCCATCTTCTTTCCTCATATTTACCAGCTGTTTCAATGCCTTCAGGGTCTTCACCTGTCAGTTTTCATTCACTGGTTGGTGTGTGTGTGTGTGTGTGTGTGTGTGTGTGTGTGTGTGTGTGTGTGTGTGTGTGTGTGTGTGTGTGTGTGTGTGTGTGTGTGTGTTTTGTGTGTGTGTGTGTGTGTGTGTGTGTGTGTGTGTGTGTGTGTGTGTGTATTGTTGTACTACTGTTGGTGTGCGGGTGAGTGTGTTGCCGTCTTCCTGATGTTGGTTGTCTGAGCGTGTGTTTTTCTCTGTTGTATGTATGGTTTCTGTACTTGTGTCTTTCACTTGTGACTATCTGTGGTGAGTACTTCCTAAATCGTGTGATTCATCTGTGTGTTGCTTCCACTGTGTCTTGTCTGTGTTCTGTGGTCTGTCTTTGTCCACCTTTAAGTTTCTCTCCAGTATTTTGTCAGTCATTCCTGGCCCCCCTTCTCTCCTGTCCTACTAGGTCAAACCCCTCCTCGTAGGCATAGCTTTATTCTGGCTTAGCTTGTTGCAAACCTCCTCCACTACATTTCCCAAACTATTCCACGTCTGGCTAGGTCTGGGTTGAGAAATGTCCATACTAACATCCCTGATTCATCTGTGTTACAGGTCCAATGTTCCTTGTTGACTGTGGTAATTCTGAATGTGTGTGTCCTTGTATTTCTGTCGTATTTTGTGTTTTCGTTATTGTCCCCCATCTGTCTGTGTGTGTGTGGTTGTTTCCTTACCTCTCCTGTGGATGTTTGGTTGTGTGGGTAGTCTTGTTGCCTTTGCTGTGTCTTGTGTTTTTCACGTGTGTGGTGTGGGTTCACTGTGTGGTGACTCCATATGGGCTGTAGGTGTAAGGGGTGTGATGTTGGTCGTGTGTGTGTGTGTGTGTGTGTGTGTGTGTGTGTGTGTGTGTGTGTGTGTGTGTGTGTGGTGTCTTTCTTTCTTTCAACATACCGGCCGTATCCTACCGAGGTGGGGCGACCCAAAAGGAAAAACAAAGTCTCTCCTTGTACATTTAGTAATATATACAGGAGAAGGGGTTACTAGCCCCTTGCTCCCAGCATTTTAGTCGCCTCTTAAAACACGCATGGCTTACAGAGGAAGAATTCTGTTCCACTTCCCCATGGAGATAAGAGGAAACAAACAAGAATAAGAACTAAAAAGAAAATAGCAGAAAACCCAGAGGGGTGTGTATATGTATATGCTTGTACACGTATGTGTAGTGCTTACCTGGAGTTTACCTGGAGAGAGTTCAGGGGGTCAATGCCCCCACGGCCCGGTCTGTGACCAGGCCTCCTGGTGGATCAGAGCCTGATCAACCAGGCTGTTACTGCTGGCTGCACGCAAACCAACGTACGAGCCACAGCCCGGCTGGTCAGGAACCAACTTTACGTGCTTGTCCAGTGCCAGTTTGAAGACTGCCAGGGGTCTGTTGGTAATCCCCCTTATGTATGCTGGGAGGCAGTTGAACAGTCTCGGGCCCCTGACACTTATTGTATGGTCTCTTAACATGCTAGTGACACCCCTGCTTTTCATTGGGGGGATGTTGCATCGTCTGCCAAGTCTTTTGCTTTCGTAGTGAGTGATTTTCGTTTGCAAGTTCGGTACTAGTCCCTCTAGGATTTTCCAGGTGTATATAATCATGTATCTCTCCCGCCTGCATTCCAGCGAATACAGGTTTAGGAACCTCAAGCGCTCCCAGTATTTGAGGTGTTTTTTTCTCCGTTATGCGCGCCGTGAAGGTTCTCTGTACATTTTCTAGGTCAGCAATTTCACCTGCCTTGAAAGGTGCTGTTAGTGTGCAGCAATATTCCAGCCTAGATAGAACAAGTGACCTGAAGAGTGTCATCATGGGCTTGGCCTCCCTAGTTTTGAAGGTTCTCATTATCCATCCTGTCATTTTTCTAGCAGATGCAATTGATACAATGTTATGGTCCTTGAAGGTGAGATCCTCCTACATGATCAACCCCGGGTCTTTGACTTTTTGGTTTGTTTTCGCCCCATTTTGTGGCCAAATTTGTTTTGTCCCCTGATAAAGTTTTTAATTTTTCCCTGGGTTTTACCATATTGAGAAAATTGAAATTTTCATCGTTGAACTTCATATTGTTTTATGCACCCAAACTGAAAGATTTGGTTGAGGGTCCCCCCTGGACCCGGGCAGTGTCTGCAATGGAGGAATTTGTCATGCAGATTCGGGGGGTTAATCTCCCAAAGGAAGAACGGTGTGGGGGCCTGACCCCCTTGTCTATGTCGGATATGAGGATGAGGAAAAGAGGGGAAAGAGGGGGTTACGGGGCCTTGGGGAACAGAGCTTTTCACCGTGCTGCTGGGACTTTATTTTTGATGACTTCTCTCTGTGTTTTGTTAGTGGGGAAAATTTTTATAGATCCATTGCCCAAACTTTTCCTGTTTTTCCCTTTAAGCACGCTTTTTTGGGCTATTACCCCCTTTGGTCACCTTGTCGAAGGTTTTTGCAAAGTCTGTTTATATTACATCCGCTTTCTTTTTGTCTTTAGTGTTTTAGGACCTTGTCAAAAGTGTTTCCAAATTTGAGACAGAAGGAGCGACCTGTTCTAAATCCATTTTTGCCCGGGGGGTTGTGAAACTGATGGGTTTCTAGATGGGTGGTGATCTAGCTTCTTGGGGCCCCTTTCAAAGATTTTTATGTTAGGGGATGTTATGCTATCGGTCTGTAGTTTTTTTGCTGTTGCTTTATGCCCCCCTTTGTGGAGTGGGGCTATGTCTGTTGTTTTTATTTAACTGTGGGACGCCCCCCGTGTCCATCCCTCCCTTTTAAATGTTTAGAAGCATAAAAGAAATAAAGTTTACAAAACTTTTCCCCTAAAAAACTCCCAATACCCCAAACCCCCCCTTTTAAAAGGGGCGGGGCATTGTATTTCCCTTTTTTCCCAGGACTAAAGGGTCCCCCCTTATATGAAAATAAAAATTTTTTCCCCAAAACCCCTTCACAAATTTTACCCTGTTTCACACTCCAACGATTTTCGGGCCCCCAAAGTATTTTCTTTCCCCTTTTCCTTTTCCTATCTAACACGCTATCCCAGTTTGCTGGAAGTCCAACCCCCTCCCCCAAAAAAACCCCTTTCCTTTACCCCCTTTCCCAACCCCTTTTTCGAGGACGACCCTACCCCTTTCCTTCCCCTATTTTTTTTATATGCTTTCCATGTTTTCTACTTTGATCCATTCTCTCTAAATTGACCAAAACCACCCAAAACCCCTCTTCTCCCCTCTGACTAATACTTTTATTAACTCCAACCTTCTCCAAATTTTCCCAACACCCCCGGAATTTTTTCTGCAAAAATATTTACACCCCCCAATTGCCCTGGGACAGGACATCTCCACTGCCCCCCAAACCGTCCCCTTTCGCTGGGGCATTTACCCCCCAAGTTTTCACTTCCTAAAAAGATTTTTGGGGTTATTTACATACTTTCATACATTCCCTTCTTTGCCCCCCAATAGAAAACTTTTTTTTGACTCCCTTTAACCTCAATGCACCACTCCCCTTTTTTTCCCTCATCAATTTATTTTAAACCCTTCACCCTTCAAAAATTAAATCCCCCGGACACGTAAACCCCCAAGTACAGTATCTAAAAACATTCCTTTTCCTTACCCCTCCCCCCCAATTTGGAAAATTTTTTTTTTTTTTTATCTAAATCTTTTGTTTCCCCTCTTAAACCTTATTTTTTTTCATGTTCATTTTTCAACTTTCTACCTTTACCACATTTTCAAACTCATCCATTTAACCCTTTGAAATTTTTTCTTTAAAATTTCCCCCATAAGAACAGTTTCTTCAGCAAAAAGAAAAACTGTGTAAATTTCCCCTTTTTTTGAATTTGATTCCCCATAATTTAATCCCCCCCCCCTCTCCCAAAACACCCTGGGCATTTATTCTTTTAAAAACCCCATCTTTTAAATATATTAAACAACCATGGTGACCCTTACAAAATCCCTGTCTAAGACCTATTTTACCGGGGAAATATTCTCCCTCTCTTTACCACCCCAACCTGAGCCTCCCCTATCCTCATAAAAGTCTTTAAAAGCATTTGAAAATTACCCCCTATTCCATAAATTCCAACATCTTTCCACATTGCCCCCTCTAAACCCTCTATTTGGGCCCTTTTTTAAATCCATAAATACAAAAAAATTCCCTACCTTTATCTAAATATGGTTTACTATATGCTTCATTTTAAACCCCTTTATCTACCATCCCCCAACCCCCTCTGAAGCCCCCTTGTCATCCCAAATTTACATTTGTCTTTTCCCCTAATTCTTTCAATTATAACTAGTTTACTTTTCCCGGTTTTTTCGTAAAATTAAATTTCCCCTAAATTTTTAAAAATTTTTTTGTTTCCCCCTTTCCCCCTTTTTTTAAAGGGACCTACATGTTCCCCTGCCCAAACCCGGGGACCTTCCCCTTTTTTCATAATTTTTTAAAAAAAAAAGTACCAACCAATTCCCCAACCCCGATTCCCCCCCCCCCTTTTAAATTTCTGTCATGATCCCCTCAGGTTCCCGTGTTTTCCCCCTTTCTTTTACGTAAAAGCCTTTTAAGTCCTCCCCACACTTTTAAATTTGCCTTCCCCCCTTACTTTTGTTGGGTTTTCCACCTGGGGCCCGTGCATGATTTTTCCCCTCCTCCTTTTTTCCTCAACTTTTTAAACCCTTTTTTAATGGTTTAGGCCCCCCCGGCTGTTTTTTCTTTTTGGGGGCCAAAAAATTAAATAAAAAAAAAAAATATTTTTTCTTTTTTTGTTGTTTTTTTTTGGTTTTTTTTGTCCAAAAAAAATTTTTGGGGCCTTTGGGTTTTTCCGGAAAATTGGCCCTGTTTTGGGTTGGGGATTTGGACGGGGAGGGATTATGCGGCGTCGGAGGAGTCGGGGGTTTTTAGGTTTTTTTAGGGGGGGGGGTTGGGGGGGGGGGGGGGGAAATTTTTGGGGGGGTTTTCGTTTTTTTGGGGGGGTTTGGGGGTAATTTGGGTTTGGGGGTTGGGTGTGTGTGTATGAGGGGGTGTATTATAAAATTTTTGTTATTTTGGGTTTGGGATTGTGTGGGGGGTTTTTAGGGGGGTCCTATTTATTTTAAAAAAATTTTTTTTATTTTCTTTATTTTAATTTTTTTTTTTTTATTTATTGGAGGAGGAGGAGGAGGAGGAGGGGGGAGGGGAGGAGGAGGAGGAGGAGGAGGAGGAGGGGGCAGGAGGAGGAGGGGAAGGAGGAGGAGGAGGAGGGGGAGGGGAGGAGGAGGAGGAGAGGGGGAGGAGGAGGAGGAGGAAAGGGGGAGGAGGAGGGGGAAAGGGGGAGGAGGGGAGGAGGAGGAGGAGGAGGGGAGGAAAGGGGGGGAGGAGGAGGGGAGGAGGAGGAGGAGGGGGGGAGGAGGAGGGGGGAAAGGGGGGGAGGAGGAGGAGGGGAGGGGAGGAGGAGGAGGAGGGGGAAAAGGGGGAGGAGGGGAGGAGGAGGAGGTGGAAGGGGGAGGGGAGGAGGAGGAGGAAAGGGGAAAGGGGGAGGGGGAAAGGGGGGAGGAGGAGGGGGAGGGGGGAGGCGGAGGAGGGAGGAGGAGGAGGGGGAGGAGAGGAGGGGGAGGAGGGGAGGAGGAGGAGGAGGAGGGGAGGAGGAGGAGGAGGAGGGAGGAGGAGGAGGAGGGGGGGAGGAAAGGGGGAGGAGGGGCGGGGGCGGCGGAGGAGGGGAGGAGGGGGGAGGGGGGGGAGGAGGAGGCGGGGGGGAGGAAGGGAAAGGGGGAGGAGGAGGAGGAGGAGGAGGGAAGAAGGAGGAGGAGGAAAAAGAAGGGAAAAAGGAGGAAAAAGGGGGAAGAAGGAGAGAAGGAGAAGAAAAGGAAAGAAGGAGAAAAGGAAAAAGAAGGGGAAGAAGGAGAAGAAAGGAGGGAAAAAGGAGAAGAAGGAGGGAAGGAAAGAAAAGGGGAAGAAGGGGAAAAAGGAGAAGAAGGGGGAAAAGGGGAAAAAGGAGAAAAAGGAGAAGAAGGAGAAGAAGGAAAGAAGGAGAAGAAGGAGAAAGAAGGAGAAGAAGGGTAAAAAGGGAAAAAGGAGAAGGGAGAAGAAGGGGGAAGAAAGGGGAAGAAGGAGAAGAAGGAGAAGGGAAAGGGAAGAAGGAGAAGAAGGGGGAAAAAAGGGAAGAAGGGGGGGAAGGAAGGGGAAAAAGGAGAAGAAGGGAAGAAGGAGAAGAAGGAGAAGAAGGAAGGGGAAAAGGAGAAGAAGGAGAAAAAAGGAGAAGAAGGGGGAAGAAGGGAAGAGGGGAAGAAGGAGGGAAAAAGGGAAGAAGGAGAAAAGGGGAAAAAGGGGAAAAAGGGGGAAGAAAAGGGGAAGAAGGGAAAAAGGAGAAAAAGGAGAAGAAGGGGAAGAAGGAGGGAAAAGGGAAAGGGGAAGGGGGGGAGAAGAAGGGAGAAGGGAAGAAGGAGGGGAAAAGGAGAAGGGGGAAAAAGGGGGGAAAAAGGAGGGAAAGGGGGAGGTGGGGAGAAAGGAGGGGAAAGGAAGGAGAAGGAGGAGAAGGAGGAGAAGGAGGGGAAAGGGGAGAAGGAGGAAAGGAGGAGAAGGAGGAGAAAGGGGGAGAAAGGGGGCAAGGAGGGGGAAGGGGGGAGAAGGAGGAGAAAGGGGGAGAAGGGGGAGAAGGGGAGAAGGAGGGAAGGAGGAGAAGGAGGGGGAAGGAGGGGAAGGAGGAGAAGGAGGAGAAGGAGGAGAAGGGGGAAAGGGGCGGAAGGGGAGGGAGGAGAAAGGAAAGGAGGAGAAAGGAGAAAGGGGGGGGAGAAAGGGAAAGGGGAAGGAGGAGAAGGGGGGAACGGAGGAGAAAGGGGAAAGGGAAAGGGGAAAGGGGAGAAGGAGGGGGAAGGAGGAGGGAGGAAGGGGGAGAAGGGAGGGGAAAAAGGAGAAGAAAGGGAAGAGGGGAAAGAAAGGGGAAAAAAGCAAAAAAAAGGGGGGGGAAGGGGGAAAAAAAAGGGGGGGGAAAAAAGGGAAACAAAAAAGGCGGAAACCTCCGGGGGGAAAGAAGGGAAAAAAAAAAGGGGGGAAAGAAATTCCCGGGCCCCCAAAAAAAAAAAACCTAAAAAACCCCGGGGCCCTCCCTTCCCCCCCCCCTAATTCCGGTTTTTTTCCCTTTTCCTTTTCCCCCTTTTCCTTCTCCTCCTTCTCCTTCCCCCCCTTACCTTCTCCCTTTTCCCCCCTCCTCCCCCCCAACCCCTTCCCCCAATCCCATTCCCCCCTCCTTCTCCTTTTTCCCCCTCCTTCTCCTCCTTCTCCTTCTCCTCCTTCCCCCTCCTTCTCCTTTTCCCCCTTCTCCTTCTCCTCCTTCTTCCCCCTTCTTCCTTTTCCTCCTTTCCCTTTTCCTTTTTCTCCTTCCCTTCCCTTTTCCTTCCCTTTTCCTTCCCCCTTCCCTCCTTTCCTTTTCCCCCTTTCTTCTCCTCCTTCCCTTTTCCTTTTCCCCCTCCTTTTCTCCTCCTTCCTTTTTCCTTCTTCTTTCCCCCTTCTTCTCCTTCCCTTTTCTCCTCCTTTTCCCTTTTTCCCCCTCCTTCTTTCCCCCCTTTTTTCCTCCTTCTTCTCCTTTTTCTCCTTTTTCTCCTCCCCCCCTTTTCCCCCCTTTTCCCCCTTTCTTTTCCTTTTTCCTCCCTTCTTCTCCCACCTCCTTTCCCCTCCCCCTTTCCTCCTCCCTCCTCCTTTTTTTCCCTTTTTCTCCTCCTTCTTCCCCCTTTTTCTCCTTCTTCTCCTTCTTCTCCTCCTTCTTTTTCCTCCTTCTTTCCTTTTTCTCCTTTTTTCTTCTCCCTTTTTCTCCTCCTTCTTCTTTTTCCCCCCCTCCTTCCCTTTTCCTCCCTTTTTCCTCCTTTTTTCCTTCTTCTCCTCCCTTTTCTACTCCTTCTCCTTCTTCTCCTCCTTCTTCTCCTCTTCCCCTTTTCTCCCCCTTTCCCCTTCTCCCCCTTCCCCCCTTTTCCCCCTTTCCCCCTTCTCCTACTTCCCCCTTAAAATTCCCTTTTTTCCTTTTCTCCTCCTTTCCCCCTTTTTCCTCCTCCTCTCTCTCCTTCTCCCCCTTTCCCTCCTCCTCCTCCTCCTCCTTCCCCTCCTTCTCCTCCTTCTCCCCCCTCCTTCCCTCCCCCTTGTTTGTGGGGGGAGTGTGTGGCTTATAATTGTTTTGAGTCAGAAGTGGGCAGCTGTCAAAGTGCCTATTATTCTTTAGCACTCCCCCCTACCCCTGTCAAAACAATGGGGTCGGAGGGCTGTTTCCCCCTCCTCCTTTTCTATTAATTATTTTCCCCCTCATTCTATATTTTTAAATCTGTCTCTTTTTCCCTGTCTGCCTATTTCTTTTCCCCCCCCCAAAAGGTAAACATAAATAAAGTATACATAGTGAAAAATTACCTAGGATAAAACCAAAAAAAATCCAGAAAAAAGGGCTATACTCTGCTTTAAGAGTGAGTAAACGTTTATGACAAAAGTCTTGTGGCTCTCCCCTGAGACCCGGAAAAGCAGATGGACAGACGGGGCTTGCGAAAAGGGCAAAAATTTTGACAGACAGGGAAAAGTTTGTGTTCCAGCAAAAAAAAAGGGAAAGGGGATGGGCATGTAATATTACCCTCCTTTACGCTCATCAAAGTAAACTCTTATCAGATGTTAAACTCCCCTTATCTTGTCCTGTCATGGGGTGGACTTTTTTTTTTTCTTGCTTCAAAGGAACAATATTATTAATTTTTTCTTCCCTTTCCCCCTCCTTCCTTTTTCCCCCTCCTCCTCTTTTCCCTTTCCCCCCTCCTCCCCCTCCTTCCTTTTTCCTCCCCTCCTCCCCCCTCCCCCTTTCCCTTTCTTTTGGTCTTTAAACTCCTCCCAAAACATTTAAAATTTATCTTCCAACCCCCCCCCCCTTCCCCCGTGTTAGAGCATTTACTTGGGAAAGAAAAAAGAGGTCCCAGTTTTGCTGGGGAATTTACATAAATTTTTTACCAAATAGA
>NC_069432.1:17110942-17116080 GCF_026875155.1 Cherax quadricarinatus | reverse complement strand
TCGAAGGCTTTTGCAAAGTTGTATATATTACATCTGCATTCTTTTTGTCTTCTAGTGTATCTAGGACCTTGTCATAGTGATCCAATAGTTGAGACAGACAGGAGCGACCTGTTCTAAATCCATGTTGCCCTGGGTTGTGTAACTGATGGGTTTCTAGATGGGTAGTGATCTTGCTTCTTAGGGCCCTTTCAAAGATTTTTATGATATGGGATGTTAGTGCTATCGGTCTGTAGTTCATTGCTGTTGCTTTACTGCCCCCTTTGTGGAGTGGGGCTATGTCTGTTGTTTTTAGTAACTGTACTCACCTAGTTGTACTCACCTAGTTGAGGTTGCGGGGGTCGAGTCCGAGCTCCTGGCCCCGCCTCTTCACTGATCGCTACTAGGTCACTCTCCCTGAGCCGTGAGCTTTGTCGTACCTCTGCTTAAAGCTATGTATGGATCCTGCCTCCACTACATCGCTTCCCAAACTATTCCACTTACTGACTACTCTGTGGCTGAAGAAATACTTCCTAACATCCCTGTGATTCATCTGTGTCTTTAGCTTCCAACTGTGTCCCCTTGTTACTGTGTCCAATCTCTGGAACATCCTGTTTTTGTCCACCTTGTCAATTCCTCTCAGTATTTTGTATGTCGTTATCATGTCCCCCCTATCTCTCCTGTCCTCCAGTGTCGTCAGGTTGATTTCCCTTAACCTCTCCTCGTAGGACATACCTCTTAGCTCTGGGACTAGTCTTGTTGCAAACCTTTGCACTTTCTCTAGTTTCTTTACGTGCTTGGCTAGGTGTGGGTTCCAAACTGGTGCCGCATACTCCAATATGGGCCTAACGTATACGGTGTACAGGGTCCTGAACGATTCTTATTAAGATGTCGGAATGCTGTTCTGAGGTTTGCTAGGCGCCCATATGCTGCAGCAGTTATTTGGTTGATGTGCGCTTCAGGAGATGTGCCTGGTGTTATACTCACCCCAAGATCTTTTTTCCTTGAGTGAGGTTTGTAGTCTCTGACCCCCTAGACTGTACTCCGTCTGCGCCTTCTTTGCCCTTCCCCAATCTTCATGACTTTGCACTTGGTGGGATTGAACTCCAGGAGCCAATTGCTGGACCAGTTCTGCAGCCTGTCCAGATCCCTTTGTAGTTCTGCCTGGTCTTCGATCGAGTGTATTCTTCTCATCAACTTCACGTCATCTGCAAACAGGGACACCTCAGAGTCTATTCCTTCCGTCATGTCGTTCACAAATACCAGAAACAGCACTGGTCCTAGGACTGACCCCTGCGGGACCCCCTGGTCACAGGTGCCCACTCTGACACCTCGCCACGTACCATGACTCGCTGCTGTCTTCCTGACAAGTATTCCCTGATCCATTGTAGTGCCTTCCCTGTTATCCCTGCTTGGTCCTCCAGTTTTTGCACCAATCTCTTGTGTGGAACTGTGTCAAACGCCTTCTTGCAGTCCAAGAAAATGCAATCCACCCACCCCTCTCTCTCTTGTCTTACTGCTGTCACCATGTCATAGAACTCCAGTAGGTTTGTGACACAGGATTTCCCGTCCCTGAAACCATGCTGGCTGCTGTTGATGAGATCATTCCTTTCTAGGTGTTCCACCACTCTTCTCCTGATAATCTTCTCCATGATTTTGCATACTATACATGTCGTGACACTGGTCTGTAGTTTAATGCTTCATGTCTGTCTCCTTTTTTAAAGATTGGGACTACATTTGCTGTCTTCCATGCCTCAGGCAATCTCCTGTTTCGATAGATGTATTGAATATTGTTGTTAGGGGTACACATAGCGCCTCTGCTCCCTCTCTCAATACCCATGGGGAGATGTTATCTGGCCCCATTGCCTTTGAGGTATCTAGCTCACTCAGAAGCCTCTTCACTTCTTCCCTCGGTTGTTTTGCACTGTGTCCAGCACTTGGTGGTGTGCCCCACCTCTCCGTCTTTCGGAGTCCCTTCTGTCTCCTCTGTGAACACTTCTTTGAATCTCTTGTTGAGTTCTTCACATACTTCCCGGTCATTTCCTGTTGTCTCTCCTCCTTCCTTCCTTAGCCTGATTACCTGGTCCTTGACTGTTGTTTTCCTCCTGATGTGGCTGTACAACAGTTTCGGGTCAGATTTGGCTTTCGCTGCTATGTCATTTTCATATTGTCTTTGGGCCTCCCTTCTTATCTGTGCATATTCATTTCTGGCTCTACGACTGTTCTCCTTATTCTCCTGGGTCCTTTGCCTTCTATATTTCTTCCATTCCCTAGCACACTTGGTTTTTGCCTCCCTGCACCTTTGGGTAAACCATGGGCTCATCCTGGCTTTTTCATTACTCCTGTTACCCTTGGGTACAAACCTCTCCTCAGCCTCCTTGCATTTTATTGCTACATATGTGGGACGACCCCCGTGTCCATGCTCCCTCTCCATAGTTTAGAAGCATATACGTATAAAGATACACAACATATCCCTCCAAACTGCCAATATCCCAAACCCCCTCCTTTAAAGTGCAGGCATTGTACTTCCCATTCCAGGACTCAAGTCCGACTATATGAAAATAACAGGTTTCCCTGAATCCCTTCACTAAATATTACCCTGCTCACACTCCAACAGATCGTCAGGTCCCAAGTATCATTCGTCTCCATTCACTCCTATCTAACACGCTCATGCACGCTTGCTGGAAGTCCAAGCCCCTCGCCCACAAAACCTCCTTTACCCCCTCTTTCCAACCCTTTCGAGGACGACCCTACCCCTCTTTCCTTCCCTATAGATTTATATGCTTTCCATGTCATTCTACTTTGATCCATTCTCTCTAAATGACCAAACCACCTCAACAACCCCTCTTCTGCCCTCTGACTAATACTTTTATTAACTCCACACCTTCTCCTAATTTCCACACTCCGAATTTTCTGCATAATATTTACACACACATTGCCCTTAGACAGGACATCTCCACTGCCTCCAACCGTTCTCCTCGCTGCTGCATTTACCACCCAAGCTTCACATCCTTTATAAGAGTGTTGGTACTACTATACTTTCATACATTCCCTTCTTTGCCTCCATAGATAACGTTTTTTGACTCCACATATACCTCAATGCACCACTCACCTTTTTTCCCTCATCAATTCTATGATTAACCTCATCCTTCATAAATCCATCCGCCGACACGTCAACTCCCAAGTACAGTATCTGAAAACATTCACTTCTTCCATACTCCTCCTCCCCAATTTGATATCCATTTTTTTCTTTATCTAAATCATTTGATACCCTCATCACCTTACTCTTTTCTATGTTCACTTTCAACTTTCTACCTTTACACACATTCTCAAACTCATCCACTAACCTTTGCAATTTTTCTTTAGAATCTCCCATAAGCACAGTATCATCAGCAAAAAGTAACTGTGTCAATTCCCATTTTGAATTTGATTCCCCATAATTTAATCCCACCCCTCTCCCGAACACCCTAGCATTTACTTCTTTTACAACCCCATCTATAAATATATTAAACAACCATGGTGACATTACACATCCCTGTCTAAGACCTACTTTTACCGGGAAGTATTCTCCCTCTCTTCTACACACCCTAACCTGAGCCTCACTATCCTCATAAAAGCTCTTTACAGCATTTAGTAACTTACCACCTATTCCATAAACTTCCAACATCTGCCACATTGCTCCTCTATCCACTCTATCATATGCCTTTTCTAAATCCATAAATACAAAAAACTTCCCTACCTTTATCTAAATACTGTTCACATATATGCTTCAATGTAAACACTTGATCTACACATCCCCTACCCACTCTGAAGCCTCCTTGCTCATCCGCAATTCTACATTCTGTCTTACCTCTAATTCTTTCAATTATAACTCTACCGTATACTTTTCCTGGTATACTCAGTAAACTTATTCCTCTATAATTTTTACAATCTCTTTTGTCCCCTTTCCCTTTATATAAAGGGACTATACATGCTCTCTGCCAATCCCTAGGTACCTTCCCCTCTTTCATACATTTATTAAACAAAAGTACCAACCACTCCAACACTATATCCCCCCCTGCTTTTAACATTTCTGTCATGATCCCATCAGTTCCAGCTGCTTTACCCCCTTTCATTCTACGTAATGCCTCACGTACCTCCACCACACTTACATTCTGCTCTTCTTCACTCCTAAAAGATTGTATACCTCCCTGGCCAGTGCATGAAATTACCGCCTCCCTTTCTTCCTCAACATTTAAAAGTTCCTCAAAATATTCTCGCCATCTACCTAATACCTCCCTCTCCCCATCTACTAAGTCCCCTACTCTGTTTTTAGTGGACAAATCCATACTTTCCCTAGGCTTTCTTAACTTGTTTAACTCACTCCAAAATTTTTTCTTATTTTCATTAAAATTTCTTGACAGTGCCTCTCCCACTCTTTCATCTGCTCTCCTTTTGCACTCTCTCACCACTCTGCTCTCCTTTTGCACTCTCTCACCACTCTCTTCACCTTTCTTTTACTCTCCATATACTCTGCTCTTCTTATAACACTTCTGCTTTGTAAAAACCTCTCGTAAGCTACCTTTTTCTCTTTTATCACACCCTTTACTTCATCATTCCACCAATCACTCCTCTTTCCTCCTGCCCCCACCCTCCTATAACCACAAACTTCTGCCCCACATTCTAATACTGCATTTTTAAAACTATTCCAACCCTCTTCAACCCCCCCACTACTCATCTTTGCACTAGCCCACCTTTCTGCCAATAGTCGCTTATATCTCACCCGAACTTCCTCCTCCCTTAGTTTATACACTTTCACCTCCCTCTTACTTGTTGTTGCACCTTCCTCTTTTCCCATCTACCTCTTACTCTAACTGTAGCTACAACTAAATAATGATCCGATATATCAGTTGCCCCTCTATAAACATGTACATCCTGGAGCCTACCCATCAACCTATTATCCACCAATACATAATCTAATAAACTACTTTCATTACGTGCTACATCATACCTTGTATATTTATTTATCCTCTTTTTCATAAAATATGTATTACTTATTACCAAATTTCTTTCTACACATAGCTCAATTAAAGGCTCCCCATTTACATTTACCCCTGGCACCCCAAATTTACCTACTACTCCCTCCATAACATTTTTACCCACTTTAGCATTGAAATCCCCAA